>JAFMSR010000001.1:64542389-64804889 GCA_022818135.1 Saxidomus purpurata | reverse complement strand
AAAACTCGCTGCCTCTCTCTCGCGAATGTGATGACATCTGGAATGAGTGTTCGAGAGCGTTTAAATAAGCTACGGAGCTTTCTTCGCAATCGAACTTAAATAAATTCGTATAAACAAATGGTTTACCGCACTGCAGTATATTTTAAACCGCTAATTGTATCGATAATGACCGGGAATGCATAGCTGAAAGTTTTAGGTTAAGTTATAATACTTCCAAAGATTCTATTGTTTATCTTTTAGAGGTTATTTAGTTTGACATCAGTTAAATGGTATGTTCTTTTAAGCAATAAGAGCATAAAACATAAGCATCCAAGCATATAGTAAAAGCACGCAGATAGAACATTATTGTTATATATAAATTTAAATAAGCAAAACGTGATTAAAATATATTTTGATATGAATGTTATATACATACCTGAAATAAAACACAATACTTACATATATAGCCTAAAACAAGATGAATCACTCGAAGAGAGTAGCACTTAAAAACTACTTTAAACTATAATATTAAAATAAAATGTACATAGAACAAACGAAATTAATATTATTTGATAAACAACTATGCTGAGAGTGGAAGCCCGTTGGCTATTGAAGAGTACATTGTACTGATTTTTATGTAGTTTAGTTTTTTTACGTTTCAAATTGGACAATAACTGCTATTTTATCAGGATTCAAGTTGCAGTATTAAAAGCTTAGAGAATAAATACGTTTAATGTATTTTCATTTTTTGTTAATATCCTTTTGAAAAGATTGAGAAATACATACTGTGTGGTGCGTTTTTTGTTTCTGTGTAAACGTTTGAAAGAAATCTTTGTTATAGTATGGAAGAAATATAAAATATATATATAAAATAAACAGACCTGAAAACATTTATCATTTTAAAATATAGATGCAATGGCAATTTTCTAAACTGTTGTTGTTTCAATGTTTTCTTTTTAAAACTTTAAAAGAATAATATGTCATGTAATCACGAAAATGCCTTTTACTTAAAAATCTTTTTATTTTCCATTGAAGCGTACTTAGGTAGCCTGCCAAATTATTTGTCTCACCTTAATATCACCCTGTAGTTTGCACATTTTACTGTGTCAACTTACACAAACACACACACCCTGTCACACGGGAAATAATTACTTCGTCTATTCAAAAGTACACATAATTAGTCTTTATGCATTTAACATTCGTCAAGTGTGCCTTTTTGCGAGAATAATCACGTCCAAGAAATGGTTTCCTGAATTGCAAAACGTCAACAGTACTGTATCTAGTTTGTATCATTGCTGCGCTTATAATTGTAACTGCTCCCTATTTAATACGTTTAAAAATAATCTTCTTAATATTATGAATTTCCCGGGGGATTTAGGCGGTAATTCTCATTCTTTTAGGTAGACTGTCAAATTTATTTTGAAATCTTCGTAGCTTAATTTTTAGTTCGGCGGTAATATGTAAAACAGCTGTAGTAGTGTTGGAATTCACCCCCCATTCGGGCAACATTCAAGATTTCAAACATAACTACTATTATACAAACTCTTTTTTTTAATCATCTAATAAATAAAATATAAAAAATACCTGACTGACATTATGCGAAACGTCAGACTTCAGAAACTAACAAAGCAGCCAATCGCTTTAAATGCGTACCGTTAATTTGAACTGTACAAGTTCAACGTGAAGTAATTACTTCAGTGTATTGACGTAAAAGTTTACATCATATTTTGTCTGGAATAAAACATTGTAAGACAATCCTGAATTTCGCTTTTTTAAGGAAAAGGTGAGGGTATCTAAGGCTTACTTGTGCAACAAGAATAATATTTAGGTTCTTAAACAAATCGTTTCCATCGACTGATGTATTATACGAATTATGTCCATTTCTGTATTTTATTTTTGCCGGGAGTTAGTAGTTGGAAAGAGCTACTTCCATGTCCGAAACTGCGTCTTATAATTGCTTTAATCATGTTTCCCTGATTGACTATAGAAATAGACCGTGCATGTTATGTATTATAACAGTGAAAATTGTATTATTTCCTATACTTCCTGTCAAAAACAAAGTTAATACGGATGCGCCGAAAAATTATAACAAACCTCTGGTGTTACGTATATTTGAAATGAAGAGACTAAACGATTCTCGTTGGATATCGCTTGAAAAAGTAGATTTCATCAACTAATGTACTCTTAAAGGCAACACTTATGGACTTTAAATATGTAAATTTGATTGCTCGTTGTCACTTGTCTGTCAGATGTTAAGTTGCAAATGTAAAAAGGCTCTCAAGAGTTGGTGTGAGTTTTCGTTTAATGTCAGGAAGCTGTCACTGGTCCATAATGTATAAGGATGTTTTAAACTCTTGTTTAACATGTGCATACTATGGTTTGCTTCCGACAACAGGCATTTGTTTTTATTAAATTTGTCAATTCTCGTCTACCATTATTCTTCTCTTGACATCACAAACAAAAAAACTCGAAATGAACACTAATGAAAATTGTCCAAGGTATTATGTTTCAAGGGAAACAGTATTGAAAGTCGATGAACAATATACAAAGTACAAACACAAGGGCAGATTTGAGCAGAACAAATAAAATAACAAAAAAACAAAAATAATATCAAACAGGGAATGCCACGTACCAAAAACGCAGCCTCCCCAAAACGAGCCCCACAGCACCCAGAAGTGCACACCACACACACACACACAACACACACAATCATGTACACACACAAACATACACTACCAACACACACAAGCATACAAAGCAAACACACGAGGACAAAACGAACAATTAACGGAACACAGTGGGGCACCGCCTTGGAACGGTCAGTGGCAAAAACACCACTGGGGAGCTTAAACCGGTTTATGGTGCGCACCCAACCTCACTCTTACCCCCACCATGTTCCAAAGTCACAGGACAGTGTAAATAAAAGTAATCCCTGCTAGGTGAATCTCTAACACACGCAATGGAAACAAAAGGCATGGTATGTAAAACACAAAAATGCTCGTGTATAAATATATAAAAAGCAAACCTTGAGAACCAAAAAACGTATGTACTCAATGCATTTGCAGAAGGCAGAGCACCAAGAGAAACACCCTTAAGGGCCCGACGAAACAGGCCAGAGGACAGAAATCAAAACAGTTTCGTCCCAGTGGGATTTAAAAACTGCAAGTAAAGCAGACAAAGTCAAATTTTTTCTATTACATCCCTGACTTTGTTTCGAGTCC
The DNA here is from genome assembly GCA_022818135.1 of Saxidomus purpurata. NCBI lineage: Eukaryota > Metazoa > Mollusca > Bivalvia > Venerida > Veneridae > Saxidomus > Saxidomus purpurata. The sequence continues at coordinate 64,801,689 of JAFMSR010000001.1, read as the reverse complement.
GAGTTGTATTAGAAAAAAAGGCGCACAGATACAAGGTTCCTAGATTGAGACCACCTGACGGCATTTCAGTGTCAGTGGATTGTCTCTGCTTTAAGTGAATTACTAAGAGCGGGCCTTTTCGGTGAAAGAGTTCTTTGAACTAACTGAAATTAATATACTTTAGAACGAATCATCAAATTAAAGGATCCGGTATAAAATCATGTACAGTATTTCTTATTTTTTGAAATTATACACTACACAAAAATTAATTGTAATAAACGCTTTTGAAACTGCACTGTAAACATATAGTGTAGCGATGCCGTACAACCAAGCTCACCAACCTTTCAACTGATTTTCTCAAAATTTCTATGTAGAATTTAACTTGTGTTGTCGATTCTTACCATAGCTCACACACTATCTTTCAGTATCAGTATATCACTTTTTTCATTGGATACTCTAAATGAGCAGCTTAGTTTAAGTACAATAGAAGACGAAATTAATAAAAAGTGGGTTTGAAACGGGATTTGAAGTCCACTTTAAGCTGCTCGATCTCGGTTACCGTTGAAATTTTTTTTAATTGAAATCGTTAAGAAATACACCTTGACCAGTGTTTTTGATGATTGGTTACTAAATTTGGTCTCTAAAGTTTTAACAAGGTTTTTCTTTGATTTGACCGATTTTGACCTAGAAATTATTAAGACAATCATTCTGGCCAATTTCATGAATATGGCCTCTAGAAAGTGAGCAAAGGTTTTGTTTGATTAAAACATTGACTAGTGTTTGGCCCCTTGTAGCCAAGAATCACACTTAACCCAGATGTCATTGAGACAAACATTCTGACTAATTTATGATGGATAAAACAATATGGCCTCTAGAGTTAGCAAAGTTTTTCTTTGATTTGACCGGGTAAATAAATGTTTTAACCCAATATAATTCATATTTAAACATAACCTAGAATTCACTGCAAAACATTCTGACCAATTTCCATGATGACTGGGTGGTGAATGTGACGTCTGGAGTGGTAACAAGGTTACCCTGTGGCATTCCCTGTTTGATATTATTTTTGTTTTTATATTTAACCTAGTTTCTGACAGCGAGTGAACCACATTCAAACCTGACTAGAAACCATCGAGATAAACATTCCGTCCATTGTTCATGACTATTGATTAAAAATGTGGCCTTTAAAGTTTTAGCTATATTTGTCTTTGATTTTTTCCGTGTGACCTTGATTCTGATCACAGGTGACCCAAACTCACCTAGAAACTTCCAAGACAAAAATTCTGAAAATTTTTCAGGATGATTGATTTTACAAATGTAACTTTTAGAATTATAACAATTTTTTTTTATTGAATCGACCGTGTAACCAAGATCTTAAACCCTGGGGACCGAGATTCGATCCTAACGTAGAAATCATTAAGATAAATATTCTGACCAGTTTTTGTTCTGTTACGACAAGGAAGGGTAATACAATCCTTATTTCTTTTTGACGTGGTCTGATATATAATTTTATATTACTCGCCTCGATATAATATTCATAACTTGTTTTGCTTCTTTCACGTATAATTGTGTTAAAGAATTAGTCATAGCTACAAAACGTCAACACTGCGCCGGAAAAGAATAAACAAAACAGTTTTCCTTACAGCTGCATTTTGCAATTCAGGAAGAAACCAGACAGATGTGTCTAGCACTAATGGAAATGAGACAATAAACAAGACCTTATAAAGTACATATAGCATATGATTTATAAGTCGTACTTTTAGCCATTTCAGACTCGCTATAAGCTTTATGACTTAGTTTTTAAGATCGCCAAAAGTAATGTCAATGGTCACATCGTAGCCCAGAGCAAAAATTGCTTTTTACTCGAAATAGCGTAATGAAAATGTATTGATTTGTTTGCTCATATAGATCAAACACAATCAATATAACTAGCTACTTTGAAATTTATTTATGAGATTATATATGTTACAATTGTCCATGATCTTTGACAGTCGATGCTTGTGCGGTAAAACATTTTCAAGAAGTATGAAAATACAACTTGTATAAATGTCATACAGTGATACTGTTAATCAAGTTAAAGGGTCATGCCCTATAACTAATGTCGACTGAATAACCTCCAAAACATAAATAATGAAATATTTGAAGTAATATAACTTGAGCCTAAAGTTAAGCTATGCATTCCCAGCCATTATCGATAAAAACAGCGGTTTCAAATAATTATACTGCAGTACCGTAAACCGTTCAATTATCTATGTAGAATTGTTGTACAATTAATGGGTGGAGGCGATTTATTACAGAAAGCCTATATATTGATTAATTGCGGTAAATTGATGCATTTTCCGCCTTAGGTTCTTCTTTGAAATTGAATTTATTTATCATTTTACGTTCATTGAACACATACTCTATGTTTCAAGAATATAACCTGCTAGATGTAGGGAGTGCCCATTTAACGGTGAATTCTTAATATTTCAGCTTTATCAATAGAAGTTTTATTCTTATGGAAAACCATAAATAAAAGGTAAAGATGATTATTGCCATCCAGAAAGTGTAAAATCCTTCCGATTTGCTACATGCTTTTCTGCATTGTTTTCCATAACTGGTATGAAACTTGGGAAAAAACTAACGCATGTTTGCAAACAGAATTTGCATGTAAATTGTGACTCTAAGGCAGATATGACAAACACATGGGGTATAATTGTTGGTTCGGGTGTAATATCGTGTTTTAATTTCACTGAGTGGGCACCAAAAGTGGAATCTTCACGAATGGCACAACTACGAGTGAAAACAAGAGGACCATGATGGCCATATATCGCACACCTGAGTATCAAGGCATTTGCCTATTGGGTGAGGTCAATTTTGACCCCATAGGCATGATTCGAACAAAGTAAACTCTAGAACTTTGTGGTTTAAGAAAAGAAAATTTTTGTGGTTTCAGAGACGATATTTAAACTTTTACCAAAATATGTTTATGTATAAAAAGTGATTCCCTGCGTGGGGGCGATATTGTCCCTAGGACATAATTTAAACTAACTTTGTAGAGGTCACCTTTACAATGCTGTATACTACAGTAGTCGAAACGTAACAACAAGGAGCGCACGATACACTACGATGTACGCACGATACACGCACGTTACATGTATTGTAAATACACGGTAAACGATTCAGAACAATACACGATATGAACGGAATAGCAAGCGCACGCTACACGATATACGGAGTACACGTTATACGATAACTTTGGCCTTTTTTACATATATCGAAATTGCATTTCGAGTGACCAACTTTTAAAAAAATCGTTGAGAAAGATGTGACTTGTACCTCAGACATTGATATGTTATACGTTCTATCGTTCAGTCTATTTTGTGCGCTACTGAAGAAAGCATTCCTAAGCTAAATTTAAACGTCATGTAAAACCTTACTGGAATGAAAAAGTAAAGTCCCAACAAACAGCGATGTTCGATAAAAGACACATATGGGTAGTAGAAAATAAATCTCGCGGTGATGAGTATGAATCATATAGAGAGTACAAAAAGGCTAAAAGCAAATATAGAAATGTTCATCGGGAAGTGGTGAAGACCTAAATAGAAAGTCTTGAGGCTGAATTGATGCGGCTGCCGAACTAGATAACGACAAATTTTGGTATCTGATCAATAAAAACAGTAAAACGAAAACACAAAATCCAACTTTTGAAATGCAATTCGACACTCATATGTGTAATAATGTGAAAGACATTAACATAGGCTGGATGAACTATTTTTCTAAATTATACTCTCGTACGTGTGACCCAGACTTTGACCAAGAGTACACGCGTCTATGCGACAACGATTTAGCTGAAATAAAAAGCACTTTGAATAATAGTTCATCGACGTCCGGTAAATTGATTGAATGTCATCATTCCTTCTGAGGGAATGTGTCTATTTCGCACAAGAAAATAATTCGAAATTAATCACTTGTTTCTTGCACATTCGTCAATGTTTTGATCGCGTACTTCATAATATACTTCTTGCAAAGTTATACAAATCGGGAATTAATTTACATGTCTTTAAAGTAATAATAATTATGTTTGAGAACATATACAGTTGTGTTAGATCCCAAGGCATATAACGTCTGAATGGTTCCCGATCTTACAGGGCACCAGACAGGGACAAGTTCTGAGCCCCAAATTTTATCTCCGGTACATTAACAAATTAATGAACACGTTAGAGGTATCAAAAGACTGTCTTAAAATATTTGATTTCAGCTATAGCTGTCCAACGTCAGCCGATGATATGGTTCTTGTTTCGTTAACAAAGAACGGTCTACAAAATCTAATGTATACTTGTTATATGAACTCACTTCTTGAAAGATACTTATTCAACGCTAGCAAAAGCAATGAAGTGGTATTTAACAAACGTAAGCTTGAATTTGATAATACAAACAGGTCTTTTAATCTGGGGCGTACTGTACGTTATACGCACGTTACACATATGATATCATACGCAAATTTTAACAATTGTTACGTTCCGACTACTGTAAATACCTAAGCTTTAGGCCTAGCGATTTTCTGGAATAAGATTTTTAAAGTTTTTCTCATAATCACTTATGTAAAGTATAAGATCCCCGGGCGGGGTCAATTTTGATCCAAGGGTCATTATTTGAACAATGTTGATAGAGGTCTAATAAACAATGCCTCATGCTAAATATCTAAGCTTTAGGCCATGTTGAGTAAGGGGAAGACTTTTTAAAAGTTTTTCCTACAAGTTGCATAGCAACCAGAGTTCTGCATCGAATGGAATTCTTTGAACGATTTTAGTATAGCTACATGCTAGGAACAGACCTGCCAAGGTTCACTTACGTCGGCCCAGTTGTTTCAAAGATGTCGTTTGAAGCAAAACTTTTGACGGACGACGGATTATGGGTGATAGGAAAAACTCATTTAGGCACAAAGTGCCAGGTTAGCTAATTACTACTTTTGGTGTTCACGAGTGAAATCATCGTAATATTACATCGATACCAATAATTTTTCAGTTCATTGTATGTCTCAAACTCTACTTTTGTGGAGTTTGTTTCCATAAAATTTCAAAAGTCGCAGAAAACGTCATCATAAAGCATAGCAAACATGACATTTGAAACGAGATCATCCTCGTATGGTTTCCAGCACTCATATCATTTCAAAATAATAATAATAATAATAATAATAATAATAATATTCTTTATGTAATGAAGGTGGTTCAAAGAGGTTATGACCTTTCTAGGCCTTCAAAGACAATAACAACATTCATACAAATGAACAAGCATTTACACAAACAACAATATAAAATAGAATAAAATAAAGACAAATATAGTAGCCATTGGTTCGATAAAACATCAATGACTTAAAGGGACACACCCTATAACTGATATCATTAACCTCCAAAACATAAATAATAGAATCTTTGGAAGTATTTTAACTAACCTAAAAGTTTTAGCTAATATAGTCGTTATGCATTCCAAATCATTATCGATAAAATCAGAGGTTTAAAACATAAGTTGCAGTACCGTAAAAACAAAAATAATATCAAACAGGGAATGCCACATACCAAACGCACCATTCATTTATCTATGTGTAGTAGTTCTTGTACAATAAATGGGTGGATGCTATTTCTTACAGAAAGCCTCTAAATTGATTAATTGTGGTAAAATGAAGCATTTTTCGCCATTAGTTCTTCTATTTATTAATTTACGTTCATAAAACATATATATAATCGGCTAGATGTAGGGAGTGCCTCTTTAAAGTGTAGAAGTTAATGCGGATAGAAAAGTGTTGATAATTTTCACTGAGTGGACAGTAAGTTTATCAGGATAAAATCCACCGTTATATTTCGACAAACCACTTAAAAAAAAAATTAAAAAAAAAATATTTTTACACATTTAGGGACGACGTACTTACTAGTATAGAACAGTCGTTAGGAAGTGTTATCTGACAGTTACTCATTATTCTAACATGAATCACGATTTTTTCACTATAAACAAAATGTAGAAAAATTATGTTATTAAGCAATTACCACACGGGAACCGATATACTGTAAACATGAGCTTATATTGCGCCGTATGACGTTAAATGAGCGTTCCCGTAGAAAATAACGCTTTGCATTTATGCACCTTTGCATCTGGTCATGTAAAATCGAAATAACATCCTTTTTAGCGTTTTTATCGTCTAATATACAATAATCGTGGCTTATTACTGCGTATCAGTACTCCCAATCATTGTTTATTTAACGATAAACACCACTGGAACGGATGTTATCTCATTATTAAAATGTGTTTTTCCACGACGTGGAACTACTTACACGATTCCATATAGTGCTATTTATGGCTCCATCTTCAGCGCTTATTTTCTGTGTGAAAGGTTTTAACAGACCATATTTCAATTCAATACATTATTCCCATAATTCAACGAAACCAGACTTAAAGGTCGCACGATCACTTTGAATTTACTGATATCGTAAAATGAATTTACTGAATCCTGTTGATGGTAGAACCATTTTCTTTTCAATCCTTAACAATGTTGGCACATGCCTTTCTTTCGTATTCAAGTCGTCTTTTCAGGAGAAAGGGTTGCCAGAAAGCCTTTCTTATTTTTTGCAATATCATTGAAAAAATTCTACCCTATATTTCTAACATGTACTGTTAAAAAAGCAAAGTTAGGAATGTTTTTGGTATAGATAAAGGTTATTTCCGCCGGTAAGAATTCTTTCTTGGTAAAATAAGAGCTACTTGTAATTGTGTTCCTGGGACTAAATATCATCTACATTATGCAAATGTTTGTGAAATCCATTTAATCCAGTAATTAACAGTAAAGGAAGTCCGATAGTAACTATGGTCAAAACGTTTTCGTAAACAAACTTTTAATTTTCTGACAGGGACTGAAAAGTGTTTCTAATTAATTGGAAAGTATCATTTGTGTTGTTAATAAAATTATAACACTGGAATTATGTATCTGAACTTACTGTCACAGTTCACATGAGTTAACGATATATAACACTTTATTCTAGACATAAATGTACTTGAAAGATCGTAAATCTATACAAGTGCTCCTTCCTTTAAAGTATTTTGATATCAGCCTCTTTTATTGGCCTCTGTGATACGTTGTATCGTTGTTTTCTTTTTAGCTCACCTGGTGCCAGAGTGAGCTATTAGGATCGCTCTCCGTCCGTCGTACATCGTACGACTGTCCGTCCGTCCGTTCTCTGAAACCACTGGGCCAATGCTAATGAAACTTGGAAGGGATGTTCCTTGCATTAAGCTCTACCAAAATTGTTCAAAGAATTCCATTCCATGCAGAACTCTGGTTTCTATGGCAACAAAAAGGAAAAACTTTGAAAATCTTCTTCTCTGAAACCACAAGGCCTAGAGCTTAGATATTTGGCATGTAGCATGGTCAAGTGAACCTCTACCAAAATTGTTCAAATTATGACCCCTTGATCAAAATTGACCCGGCCCGGGTGGTCACTTAGTTTTGCATAGGCTTTCATGGGAAAAACTTTAAAAATCTTAATCTCAGAAACCACAAGGCCTAAACGCTTAGATATTTGGCATGTAACATTGGAAAAATGGCTAGTGGACCTCTTCCAAGATTGTTCAAATTATGATTCCTGGATTTAAATTGACCCCACACGGGTGTCACTTAGTTTTTACATAGGCTAATATAGGAAAAACTTTAAAAATCTTCTACAGCGGAACTACAAGGCCTAGTGCTTAGATATTTAGCATGTGGCATTGTCTAGTAGACCTCTACCAAGATTGTTCAAATTATGATTGACCCCGCCCGGGGGGTCACTTGGTTTTATATAGGCTCATAAAGGAAAAACTTAAAAATTCTTCTCTGAAACCACAAGGCCTAGAGCTGAGATATTTAGCATGTAGCCTTGTCTATTGGACCTCTACCAAAATTGTTCAAATCATGACCCCCTTGTCAAAATAAACCCTTCTCAGAAGGGGGGGAGGGGGGCACTTTATTTCACATAGGCTTATATAGGGGAAAAAATTTTTAAGAAGGCCGACAGGCAGATAATGATATTTTGAATGTTACTTAGCATTGTGTAGTAGACCTCTACGAATTATATTAGAATCTTGACCCCTTTTATTACAGCAAATGATAGTCAGGTGAGCGATATAGGGCCATCATGGCCCTCTTGTTATAGTTAATAGATGCCCATAGTAGTCGTTGTTTGTGAAGGGAAACTTCTTTTCATACTACTAAATATAACAAATATCGTGCTAGTAATTATACAACCTCTGAAACATTATTACAGTCATCATAATATTTGTGGTCATGACTCGAACATTTCTGGAAAAAGCAGAGGGCATCATTCCCGTACTGTTCAAACAACTCAATGCCAAGAAAGCTCCATAAATATGTTATTCGGTAACATTTGAAGTATATATTTATGTAGCCCTTCATACAAAGGATGCCGATATCTAACCAAGCTTCTATCAATGAATGTATCAAGGCACTTTGTTATGAGTATACCTTTAAATAAATTATGTTGAAGTTTAAACAATGAAATTATTTAATGCCTGTTCATATGACAAATTTAACATCTTTGCTTCAAGGAAACGTAAAGGACATCTTTGAACACTAAGTTACGTCAGTGTTCAAGATTCAAATCGTTACTTTCTTGGTTACTTATGAAAGATGATTCCAAAGAATACAATTCTGAAGGGAAAACGGAAGATCATGTTATATTCCCCCCACCCCTGAACTTTTGTGATACTGGTTAAGACAAAAATATTGAACGGATCTTCGTTTACACTTTTAAGACTTTTACACTAGTATTTCCGCGCCTGCCTTTTCTGTTTCGTTACAACTTCTTTAACATTTAACCTTATGTTAATGCAATCAAAATATTTAGGATTTTATGCAATTTCCTCTGTGAGGTTTATGTTAAGATTCACCTAGCAGGGATTACTTTTATTTACACTGTCCTGTGACTTTGGAACATGGTGGGTTGTAAGAGTGAGGTTGGGTGCGCACCATAAACCGGTTTAAGCTCCCCAGTGGTGTTTTTGCCACTGACCGTTCCAAGGCGGTGCCCCACTGTGTTCCTTTAATTGTTCGTTTTGTCCTCGTGTGTTTGCTTTGTATGCTAGTGTGTGTTGGCAGTGTATATGTGTGTGTGTACATGATTGTGTGTGTGTGTCGTGTGTGTGTGCGTGTGTGTGTGTGTGTGTGTGTGTTGGTGGTGTGCACTTCTGGGTGCTGTTGGGTTCGTTTTGGGGAGGCTGCGTTTTTGGTACGTGGCATTCCCTGTTTGATATTATTTTTGTTTTTATGTTAATTTCCATCTGCTTATAGGGGAAAACTCAGTATTTCTTACAGACTTTCGAAGTATTCATTGTGTTTTAGGCAGCTAAATACTTTGCCATAAACCAGTGTGATTATTTTGAGAGCTAGTTTAGTAGTTTTAATATTATTCATGAGATTTTGCCTAAATGCAAATGTAGCTACATTATCAATACTCTGATACCCTGTTTCTTTAGATGTTCAAGATGTCTTGCATCCATCTCTACGAGCTTTTGAAGTGTGAAAGTATATTGCCCAATTAATTCTGTATAGCATCAGTGTTCTGGAAATACTTCCATGACAGCGTCTTACTTACACAATTTGTCACAGCCAGACTGAAGTGGGTGAAAAATAAGATTGAATTTCCATTTAAATAATGCTTCTGCCATTCAATTATGCCTGCTGTATCTGTAATATCCTGTTAAAGTAAATTCAATTGATAACACGTCAATCGCGTAAGAACAAAGACAGCTGAATCAAACTGATTTGTCAGAAACCCGAAACGTCTCTAGCTTTGGTTTAATTTCTTTGCTAAAATGTACATTTTAATGAACTGAAACATTTTCATCAAAATGAAGGTGTTGCGTGCATACAAATTGAATTAAGTTTTGGAGCCTGATATAAAACGGCGCGTGGGTCGAACTTGAATGATGTATCACGCGTTTTCGAGTGAATTTGAAATATATTGTTGCGGAAGATTTGAATGTATTATGCAAAGTTTACCAAATCTCGAGCTCTGTAATGACTGCATTTATCTAAGAACCTCTTTTCACTTTAAGTCATTAATGCCGCTTTAGATCAATACCATTTGCGCATATGGCAAGGTATAAGTGAAAGCTTATTAGCTATGCATTAGAGCTATTGGTTTAAAATAATAATTATGACTTTTTTTGTGAAAATACATATTCAGTCTTTCTAAAAGATGATGATAAGATGGAAATAAGATTGTTCCTATTATCTAAGTTAAAATGATGATTAATGTAACTGTTTACTGAATGTTGATTACCTCTGATTATCTTACCAGTGTGCAATACAATTTTACTAATCTCGATTATGGCATTTAATTTTTATATGACTTATAAACGTATGAACATTTATAACAAAGTTGTGCTAACATGAGGATGCAAATAATTGCAAACCAACAAATTTGATTGGACATTAAAAAATAAAAACTTAACAAAAAAGATAAAATCATCGCCTTTCTTTGATAACCAATTGTTAGTTAAACAGGAATAATGTTGTAAACGTCTACAAATAGAATGTAGTAAATTGTTATAAATGAATTTTCGTAAGTTACTTAAAATACTAGTACATATAAATCTTTAAATGTAGCAGCAGTTATGAATTATTACAATTCACATCAAGGTTATCTAGCTTGAAATTTCTCCAAGTTGAAAATAAGTCTTTATGGATTGATTGTATGAGTTTGCGTATATACTTGGACTGTTTTTCTGTGTCTAATCAGACATTAAAGAAACAAATGAAAGAAACAAAAGTTTTAATATGTAATTATTTCCAGTATGAATATAAATAATAGTCTGTGCTTTTTTTTTCTCTTTTCATACTGAATTTTTGCTATTTCTTTAAATTTTGTTTTCAATGTTTTAACTCTCTCTTTAATGCCAACATGTTCCCTTGTCAGCATTTAGTGGTTATCTCTATTAAGCTTTAGCACTGACAGTCTTCTTGTAATGAATCTAAAATTAGTTTTACATAAATAGCACAAGAAATCTGAAGAGCACTGTGCAATATGCATGCTACTAGAACTATTCCTTCATCACAGAACCCCGAATAAAACAGTTTGACACCTGTCATTGGCTAAAAAGTGTGCATAGTGACCTCAATGAAGTCATATTACTTGTTCAACGTAGATAAAACAGAGATCAAAAAGTTTAAAGTTACAAGTCAGATCCGGATTATTTGAACCAGTTAACAGACTTTGTCGATTTTATAAAAACGACTCGAACACGTGTAGCTGCGTTTCCTAAATGGATGATAATAAATGTAAAGTTGAAATGGAACCGGAACTTCCCAGATGGTATGGTGAGCGATATAGGGCCCTCATTGACAAAGCAGTTACTACAGTCCCACCGTGAAAATAGCTTAAATTTCCTTGCCAAAGTGAAACAATAGGAAAAATAATATCCGGTTTACAATTTTCTTTTAGCTCACCTGGCACAAAGTGCCAGAGTGAGCTATAAGGATTGCATTCCGTCCGTCGTCCGTACGTCTGTCCGGACAGACGGACGTCCGTCCGTCCACTGGGCCAATAATGATGAAACTTTGCAGGCAAGTACCTTGCATGAAGCTCTTTCAAAGTTGTTCAAAGAATTCCATTCTATGCAGAACTCTAGTTGCTATGGCAACAAATAGGAAAAACTTTAAAAATCTTCTTCTCTGAAACCACAAGGCCTAGAGCTGAGATATTTTGCATGTAGCATTGTCTAGTGGACCTGTACCAAGATTGTTCAAATTATGACCCCCTGGTCAAAATTGACCCCGTGCAGGTGGTCACTTAGTTTTACATTGGCTAATATAGGAAAAACTTTATAAATCTTCTCCACTGAAACTACAAGGCTTAGAGCTTAGATATTTGGCATGTAGCAGTGGCTAGTGAACCTCTATCAAGATTGTTCAAATTATGACCCCCAGGTCAAAATTGACCACACGGGGGGTCACTTAGTTTTACATATGCTTATATAGGAAAACCTTTGAAAATAATAGCTAAGAGCTTAGATTTTTGGCATGTAACATTGTGTAGTGGACCTCTACCAAGATTGTACAAATTATGCCCCTCGGATCAAAATTGACCTTGCCCGGGACAATGCCGTGATGTCACTTAGTTTTACATAGGCTTACATAGGAAAATCTTTAAAAATCTTCTTCTCTGAAACAACAAGGCCTAGAGCTAAGATATTTGGCATGTAACATTGCCTAGTAGAACTCTTCAAAGTTTGTTCAAATTATGCCCCTGGGGTCAAAATTGGCCTTTTTCTCGGGTGGGGGGTCATTTGTTTCACAAAGATGAAAACCTATTTGGTATATAACCTTGAGATCTAGTGATCTTCCACCAGGCAAGTGGACTTGTACCAAGGTGAACGATATAGGGCCATCTTGGCCTCTTGTTTATATATCATCCGGTTTACAATTCTTTTTATATAACGTTATATGTATATATATGTATTTAAAAGAATTATTTTTGTCTAATATCAACAATTGAGCATTTAGAAAATGTTGTTCGTTTAGAAATGAGGTTCTTAAGTATGCGAGAATTAATAAAACAAGAGCGCCCTATATCGCTCACCTGACTACCAATGGTTATAATACAAGGGGTCATGATTTTTACATAATATGTAGAAGTTCACTACACAATAAAGTAACATTCCAAATATCTAAGCTCTGCCTTTGGGCTCTGTGTTTTTTTTTAAGTTTTGCCTGTATAAGCCTATGTGAAATCAAGTGACCCCCCACTGCCGGGAAGGGTTAATTTTGACCCTTGGGTTATGATTTTAACAAATTTGGTGAAGGTCCACAAGGCAATGTTACATGCTAATTATCTCAGCTCTACGCCTTGTGGTTTCAGAGAAGATTTATCAAGGTTTTCCTATATAAGCCTATGTGCAATCAAGTGACCGCCTCGGGCAGGGTCAGTTTTGACCTACGGGTCAACAGTCTTGGTAGAGGTCCACTACGTAATCTACATGCCAAATATCTAAGCTCTAGGCCTTTGGGTTTCAGAGAAGATGTTTTAAAGATTTTCCTATACAAGCCTATGTAAAACTAAGTAACCCCCCGCCCGGCCCGGGTCGATTTTGACCCAGGGTCATAATTTTAACAATCTTGGTACAGGTCTACCACGCCGGGGGAACCCGCATATGAAGTGCAACATGCACTTCGGTAAAAATCATATGCGGAGCTTCCGGAACTCCATATGCGGAGGAATTTAACAGAAAAACAAGGTAGGTGATGTTACAATTTTTCATTTTTCATATAAATAAACAAGAATTGCAAAAAAACTCGAATGCTATTCGACCCTCACATAAATTCCGCGTCTCTCCATATATGTCGTTTGTTTGTACGTTTAGAAATGACAATGAAAACTTTGAACAAAGTGTCGGAGAAATGTGTAAGAAAGCAGTCAAGAATTATGAATGATCTTGTATTTGTTGTAAATCGCATTTCTGGCGAGGTATGAACGAAGAATATTAGAAAATATGTACAAAGTTGCTGTTGGATGAAAAATACATACACGAAATGATCTGGAAAAGAATTCCTCGGCTAAAATGTAGATGCACTACATATGCGCAGTGTGCACTCCATATGTGCTATAAGATGTTATATGGGATTGTTCAAAACTCTTGTGATTCATACCGCGCTTCTTCTACAGTTAATTTCAACAAAGTTAGAATGTGACACCAATTAAAATCCATTTATTGTAGCAAATGTCACATGTAAAATTCATAACAAACTCCAAAACTGATAACTTTATTTGGCTATACACAGTTTTATGTACATCGGCATATTACGAAATAAAAGTATAGCCTTTCCCGATACACCATCCTATTTTCAATTTTTCAATTGCACTTAATTATGTGACGCATCTACTGTACATGTGATGCATGCACTTCATTTGTGACGCATGTGCTACATAATGTAACGCATATATAACATATGTGAGGCATGTATTATATTACGCAACGCATACACTACATATGTGACACTTGTACTTCGTTTTGTATCGCATAAACTACATATGTGACGCATGTACTTTCTCCAAATGTGGCGCATGTACTACATATTAATCACTTATGCTTACTATGTTACACATGTGCTACATATCTGCATGCATTTTTTACACATATTTTATGTAAGTTATATGCATTGATATACAGAGAGTGACTTAAATGTACGTCTTTATGAACAAATTTAGTAACACTGGGTTGAAATATAATTTCTGAGCTAATGATTGATCTCGGTCCACCAGAATTGCCACGAGAGACATTAATCCTTGCGCTACACAGTATATACCTATACATTTTAGCTCACCTTACCACGAAGTGGTCAAGTGAGCTTTTGTGATAAAAGTTTGTCTGTCGTCCGTCAATCATCCGTTCTTTTTCCTTAATTTCTTTTCTTACACTACCACGGGAAAACCTGTGTGACCTTACGGCACACTTCTTGCACAGTATACATAATGTATATTGCTACGATATGTTTGTCACGACGTTATATTACTGATTTCATTTGAGGAGAATTTGAACCATGTCGTGAGAAAACCTATTATATACTGACCTACTTCCTTATTTTTAAGCTACAGCTATGAATTTTGAAGTCTATGTATAGTTTGCATGTAGATTTCAACTATGGTGTTGGCTACCTAATTCCATTTTTTGAGGCCACAAAAAGAAACTTTAAATACGTGCACAGTTTTGAATGCGGATTTTACCCGCGACATCTGGTGACTTTTACCTACTGAACTACTTTCTTCTTTGAAGCAACAGCAACGAAATTTGATACAGTTGGACATTTTTGACTGAAGATTTCAGCATTGACCTCGGCTGACCTACTTTCCAGTTTTCGAAGCTATACAGCAATGAAATTTTAAGCATGATGTACAATGGTAGTCGGGTGAGCGATATAGGGTCATCATTGCCTTCTTGTTTAGAAAAGCTGTTCTCGTTTATTGAATCTGTATTTACTGCAATATTCTTTCTTTCTTTACAGATGAGTAGCAGAAGGAAATTCTCTTGCAATCTCTGTGAAAAGGTCTTTTCCGCAAAGAGCCGTCTGCAAGCCCATGTTAAAATACACAGTAATCCTGACGATGAAACATTGAAGGCTTACCAGTGTCAAATCTGTACAAAAACGTTTACAAAGAAATGGTCAATGACACGCCATGTGCGTGTTATCCATGGAGGGCTTTATAATTTTTCATGTGAAAATTGTACCAAAACCTTTCCGTATAAGTGGACACTGGCATAGCACAACGCTAAGGTCCACGTCATTGGACAGAAATTTGTCTGCAAGTGCAGTAAGATTTTTCATATAAAATGTAACTTTGAATCCCACCAGGAGAGTTGCCACACTCAGTCATCTAGTCACTTGTGCACACATTGTAAAAAGACTTTTAAGACATCCGACTCTCTACGTCAACATGTCAGCTACAT
The DNA here is from genome assembly GCA_022818135.1 of Saxidomus purpurata. Lineage (NCBI taxonomy): Eukaryota > Metazoa > Mollusca > Bivalvia > Venerida > Veneridae > Saxidomus > Saxidomus purpurata. The sequence continues at coordinate 64,786,242 of JAFMSR010000001.1, read as the reverse complement.
GCACAAGAGTGATCAAGCTTCCACTTCAGTGTGCCATGTTTGCGGATGTTCATTTCGTCGATCCCAAGATTTGAAGAGGCACTTAATGGGGGAGAAACACAGGGGAAATGTCAAATAATAGACGTTCTAGATTTATTTCACCATAACTTGTCAGCATGACGGCGTTCGAATTATTTTGATTTACTATCGGAACTATGTTGAGAAAACATTGTGTTCATGTTCAAGTAGTATTATTATTTCTCTATACAAATTGCTATTTGGCAAAATGCACAGAAATTATTTTCTTCAACATTAATCTTACACATTTTACATGACCATCATAGAGCAGGATTCATTACACTTGTATAGTGTTTTTCATTAACGTTTGGGTAACTCTAGCAGAATTGCTGAAACATACACAATTCATGGCCGTCGTAGGCGGAGCTTATTTTCATCCTGAAAAAAGATATGTCTGCTAAGCCAGTAAAGGGTAGGTCCTTATTGAAAATGACTTACATATCTGTATGTTTTTGTTTTTCTTTAAAATACTGTAATTCTAAGAGATAAATTACGATGTTCTTGTTTAATTTCTATTTGTTGGTTTTCCGCTTGTTCGACATTTATCTGCTAGCAATTTACGAGCTAGTCCTTTTATTCACTTATATTGCTTGGTGCATACTGAGCAAATTAGCTGTTTTTTCGGTGAAAGTGAAGTCATTTTGATCCTCTTGACTTTTATAACATCTTTATAACACATCTTGTATAACATTGCGTCTGTATAAGTTTTATGCTAGGGGAAAAGTGTCAACATAGTTTTAAATAGAGAATAATTATTCATATAAAAGTGTATGAAAAGTTGTAGTGAAAAATTTATTATAAACGTAATAGCGTGCAAATATTATACTGACACTTTTTAGTAAATTTAATGATGATAAAATTATCGGTATATTTTTCTTTTTTCGTAAAGTTCATCTACCGTTTTGCTAAGTTAAATTGAAATAAAAACGAATTTCATTTAGTGTACGAAATATGATAGCCTCATTTGCGCATAGATATATTTGTCTCGAATTCTTTGGTTGTCTTCGGGTTATCGTTTCTAGACCATATACATTATATGTTTGTGTTGATTGTGATGATTTCCTTCTGTGATTATTGACTGTGATTATGCTTGTTTACTTACGAAATAATTAAAAAACAAATTATTAAAATAGCAAGTTTATTGTTAAAAGAATGTTCTGTTATCTTTCTAATTTGTCAAAGATTATAACTCTCGACTTATATTTTCTGGTAAATATTAACCATTTTCTGCCAATGGATAGATGTTATTCATCCCTGAAGAAAATAACTTTTTCTTCCATTTAAAATGGTTCATTTTCATAATTGTCCCATTTTGTCTGAAATGTATTTACAAAAGAAATATATGTATATATATGGGTGACGCCGTGGTCGAGTGGTTAACGCCCTGGACTACCAGTCCGGATCTATGGTTCGAATCCCGGACGGGGCACTGGAAATTTCACAAACTTTTTCAGTCTTTCCCACCGCACTACAGATGAACTGGTTAGAACCCAGAGGTAGTCTCACGTGTATCGGTGCTATACTACGGGCATGTAAAAAAACCAAGAAGAGCTTACGGTCTGGTACCCGGATTTCCTTGTATCTGCATCTCTGTCGCTTCAACCGGTGCCTGACATTTTTTGTCTAATCAAAATCTCACGTTACATGTCCGAATTATTCATTAGAATAAATATTTCGTAATTTTTTTTTTCAATTAGACATTTAAATGATCAGATCTAAATTGTATTGCACTGGACAATAATACTTTATTCTTGGCTTTTGAAAACATCACTAATTTTACACAAATCAATACAGTTAAAGACTGCCCGGTGGGGATAATGTTTATCTATAAAATAACACAATGGCGCCTTTCCAATATGTTTTGTTTCAAATCATATAATTGCCAATATGAAGAAATACAAATGAAATAGCACTTGAAACGTACAAATCGACGCGGTGGGGATGCAAAGTTTATTTGTCCGGGAACTTCAGTCCAATGCGTTTTGAGGTGAACACTTTATATCCATATCTCGATCGAACTGCTGGTCACCACGATAGGGTTGATTGATACCAGAGAAGCTATATGGCTTCTGGCTTCTTCTGTACCCTCTTGCTCTAGCTGTTGAATCGGAGAAGTGGTCCCTATAAAACACAATTAAATTTTTTTTTATCATTGGCGCTAACTTTGTAAATACGAAATTAGGTATAATAGATATGCAAGAAACATTTTCTTTAAAGTGTAACAATTCATTACCGTTTAGTTGCTGTGATTTTGCGGAAATTGTTGTTATCAAAAAAGGTGAATGAGAATTACTAATTAATACTGAAGCTACCGTTACACGCATGAACGCTTCGATTACTATAGTTGTGCAACAGTAGTCGTTCATGTGCAAAGCAATTCGGTTTCCTGGATTATTTTAACTGTTGTTGAGATATCTTCTAAAATAATCAATGTTTTGATTAAATAGTAATTTGGCTTGTCATAGTATTTGACGCGTACAAAATATAGTATACGGCAATCAGAAGATACCGCATTCAGAAAACACAGCCTGGTAAGAAAATTGTATCATTTGTCATTATATTTTATTTAAATTATATTAGATCTATAAAGACGGACACTTCATAGAAGAATTCCGATTTTGTCAAGCAGATATGACCCGAACAAAAAGTGAACATGTACTTCGTACCTTATAAAGTGTGCTTGTTGTGTCAGTCCAGCATAAATAAAGGGTTCCTTCTGTGTTCAATGCCCTACTTTCATACAAAGTTTGAGTTATATACCGGTCAGGAACTTGGTCATGCAATGTTGTTTTACAAAAGTGTGATTTGTCAATCGGGGATTTCCCTTCGAATGCATACACAGGCTTATTGTCGTTCGACTTAAGACTCCCATCAGGCGATACTATAATGTTGTCATTGATATAATAGCCTTCTTCTTGGAAGATTAAATTAGGAAAAAGAAATGGTAGAATAACACCACACACTGTTGCTAAATGATGGATTTCACTTTCTGTTCCATGCTGCATCGCAAGTTTCTGAGATTCGTTGAATTCTTTCGGCTGTACATGATTCACAACCTTGTCGAAATGCTCTTTTTGTCGTTTTAAAGTGTCACAACCAATTGCTTGATACAGTGTGCTTCCTGTTACCTTCATTTTCGACCGGTCAGATGACCACTTCTCCGATCTCTGTTTTATTATAGATGTGTCTGACATGTCGCATTCAGGTGGCAAATACTCAACAGATTTTAGAATTCTTAAATTACGTTGACAACTTAAATCAATAACGTCTGTCTCTGCAAACAGATCACCAGCATTGTTTAAATGTGCCCCAGTCTTACAAATACTACGAATAACTTGTAATGTCTTTTCAATGCAGTTATCAATTTTCCAAATCGATGTAATAAATAGGTCAATAGCAAAGGCATATTTTGACTTTCGCCATTCAGTTCCTGCAAGTTCTTTCATTTTTTTCAACCCGTAATCTTTTTTAACTTTAATTTGTCTCAGTTCTTTTAAAACTACCGAGAATAGAAGCAAAAGCCCTTCTAGACACGCGAAGATGTTACTTTTATCACCTTCCGATGTTTCATTTACTATGTTAGTATATTCTTGAGCTTCCCTTATTACATCAGTTGCCTTGTTCAAAGTTTCTAGTCTACGTTCGCTCTCTTCAATTTTGTCTTGTAATGATGCACCATTTTCATAACCTAACAAGTTTACGTCCGTACCGCGTTTCATTTTTTTTCCATCAAGCATTAAAACATAGGAGTTTTCTTTGTCATCTTTATCTGCTTTGTATTTTAACATTGACTCCAAAATCCCAGGTTTAAATGCCATGGGCAGTTCATCACCAAGTGGATTGATATTTCTCAATACCTTTTGATCAGGACATGCAAACTTTATTCTTGATATCTTTGGATTGTACGCCTCTCTGCCCCTAATTAGCTCGGACTCATTTTTCATACCTGACATGAATCGTAAAAACCGACCACCAAAGAGCTTTTTGCCTACCCAGAAAAACTGCAAACACTCATCGGAGTATCTCATCTTTCGAGTATCGGAAGTTTCAAACCATCGGACAACGTCACACCAAAGTAAAAAAGATATATTGTTAAGTGGAAACTCCCCGTTTCTTACTAGAAAAAAGAAGTTATCTAACACATCTGCCTTGTCACATTTTCTTAATTCTTCTATTACACGAGGTAGCATTTCCTGAAGTCTTGTTGTCATGTATTTTGTGTCACAACTTGTTTCATCATTGATACCCTTTAGATGGCAAATGTCGGCAATGATTTCAGTTGGCATTTTGAACTCACGATTGATCTCGTTGTCTAACTGGTTGTGTTCAACAACATCTGATATGTCACTACATTCAAGTTCTTGCATTATGTCAGTAGATGTGTCTTCTGAACATATTTTAAGGTGTGCATGCCTTTCCGGTTTAAATTTATTTGAATCATTACCGGATAACTTTCCATACTTTATTGGGGAACTTCTCCTTGAGTGTACAGTAATGTCATCTATATTGGCGTCTGTAATGAAATCAATTTTTTTCCGAAATGATTTAGGAGTGAAAAGCATTTTGATGTTTTTTTTTATATCCACTTAATGGTGTTGAAATAGTTAATTTCATTTTCTTTGGAAATGGAGGTCTGGGTGAGTAAACACATGATTGTCTTTTTCTTAGCATTGTTGCACGTTTAATTCTTGAGAGCTTTAGTCCTTTGTTCCGTTTTCCTTTAAACGAGCCCATGGTAAAAATCTGAAAGAAATTGACAATAGGTTAATATTTTTAACTTGACCTTTAACTTTAAAACTATTACTGTTATGTCAGACAAAGATATGTATGATTATAAATGTTGGTTTCGGTGTAATATCACGTTATAATTTCAATTATTGGCACCAAAAGTATAAACTTATGTGTAAAATTTCGTCATCTGTGATGGGATTTGATTGCATAGTACTGTTTGAACCGAGACATGCAGTTCACATTTTCATTTTTTTTATACTATGGCCTCAAAGCCAATTGCGTAAAAATCGTAATTTTGAAATATTACAAAGATCCAACTTCATCTTCTTCTAAATCGCGTATCATTTTCATCATACTTGAATATTCGTGTATCATTCTAACTTTGTTGAAAAAAACTGTAGAAGAAGCGCGGTATGAATCACAAGAGTTTTGAACAATCCCATATAACATCTTATAGCACATATGGAGTGCACACTGCGCATATGTAGTGCATCTACATTTTAGCCGAGGAATTCTTTTCCAGATCATTTCGTGTATGTATTTTTCATCCAACAGCAACTTTGTACATATTTTCTAATATTCTTCGTTCATACCTCGCCAGAAATGTGATTTACAACAAATACAAGATCATTCATAATTCTTGACTGCTTTCTTACACATTTCTCCGACACTTTGTTCAAAGTTTTCATTGTCATTTCTAAACGTACAAACAAACGACATATATGGAGAGACGCGGAATTTATGTGAGGGTCGAATAGCATTCGAGTTTTTTTGCAATTCTTGTTAATTTATATGAAAAATGAAAAATTGTAACATCACCTACCTTGTTTTTCTGTTAAATTCCTCCGCATATGGAGTTCCGGAAGCTCCGCATATGATTTTTACCGAAGTGCATGTTGCACTTCATATGCGGGTTCCCCCGCGTGTCTACTAGACAATGCCACATACTTAATATCTAAGCTCTAGGCCTTGTGGTTCCAGCGAAGAAGATTTTTTAAGATTTTCCTATTTGTTGCCATAGCAACCAGAGTTCTGGATGGAATGAAATTGTTTGAGCAACTTTGATAGAGTTCCATGCAAGGAACATCCCTGCAAAGTTTCACCGACATTGGTCCAGTGATTTCAGAGGAGATATCGTTTGAAGGAAATGGTGGACGGACGGACGAACGACGTACGACACGACGTACTCCGGACGGTGAGTGATCCTAATAGCTCACCCTGGCACAAAGTGCCCTTTTTTTTAGCTTTTTCCTCTTTCCTGTATATATCGATTATGTAATATTCAAATTTTGTAAATGTATTAAGTTAATAAAAGATTGTTGGAACTAAGGGGATATAGCGCTTTTCTTAAACATCTATATACAAAGACTTAAGAACTTTTGTTTCTTTAACTATACAGTAGTGTTGATCTAATTAACTTACAAAAAGTGCGTTACATGTATGTTTATGACTATAAGGTGAAGAAAATGTAGAAACTCGAATTATATAGTAATGAGGCCCTTATGAGGGTGTAATTCTTTTTTTATATTCTATATAAAAATTATCATTATCTGAAACTAGTTGTATTGGTTTATTTTAACTTACATCATTTACGTCCTGTATGACTGTAACTTGCAGAACAGAATAGACCCTCGGGTGGTGAAAAATACAAAATGCTTCTTTTTCAGAAACGGTCAAATCAATACGCTTTCTAGTTGATTTTATTTGCTTCTTTCGGCTGGGTATATAATTCACTGAATTGCATAAGACAAATTTTAAGCATAGTTTGTTATTTCTGTAAAGTGAATATGCAAAAAAATGAAGGAAATATTCTGAAATCGTTTATTTGGTATCCACATGGTATGGCAGAGCTGACACATCCATATGAAAAGTATTAAACAGAGAATTACAAAAGTCATCAGCTATAGTTTTTATAATGTACAAGATCTAGTTGTTTTTTAAAAAGAAGAGGCTTATGTGAAAATCTAGAAGCAAGAATGGTGTCAACTCAAATCCGATTATATGTCAAAAAGTAGAATGGTTTGATTGATTAAATGTGAACAAAGTTTGTGCAAAATAGGAAACAAATACACAGCGTCAGTGTAACTGAACAAAGTTTGTGAAAAATATGATACAAATACACAGCGTCAGTGTAACTGAACAAAGTTTGTGAAAAATATGATACAAATACACAGCGTCAGTGTAACTGAACAAAGTTTGTGAAAAATATGATACAAATACACAGCGTCAGTGTAACTGAACAAAGTCTGTGCAAAATATGATACAAATACACAGCGTCAGTGTAACTGAACAAAGTCTGTGAAAAATATGATACAAGTACACAGCGTCAGTGTAACTGAACAAAGCTCAAATAAAACTGCCACAATTTAGGTCATAATACCGTTTTTGTTTGGTAGTAAAAATGGATCATCTAGACTTCAAATAGTCATTTGTCTGACAGAAAATCCTTCTTAACCCTTCGGAAACTGTTTTAGTTATCGAATCTTCACATAGGTTTTGATGAAACAATGATCTTAATAAATTCGTTCTTGGATTATAATATGTTAGTTTTTTGGCAAAGTGGAACAAACTGAGTCTATAGCTTCTCTTGCAACCACCCACCCCTGAAGAGACTTTTGCTTGAACGTTGTTTCGAAAACACCACTATGTCATCTTTAAAGGTCACATAAAATGGCCTGCCCATTGACAACAGGTCCTGTGTAAGTTTTCATTACAAAACAAACTATAGTATGGATTCTATTCATGGGATACTGATTGCCTTGTCTCTTTGCAGGATATAATCTTGTTTTTAAAGCATTATTCTTCATGTAACGGAACGCTGCATCATCTACAATTTTGCTGGCCCGCCTAGACAAACATAATGGATCTGTGTGTAGACATGAGAACAATAAAAGCTGTATATATCCTTTGTCTCGGATAACGGTCTTAATCTTACGGAGCTGTTTAATTCTTCGAACTGACTGAAATTAACATATTTAAGAACGAATAATCAAATGAAAAGGTTTCAGTCTAAATAACTATTTTTTAATTATACGCTACCAAATTATAAAGCGTTATAAACGCTTTTAAAATCCAAATAAAAGCATGTAGTGTAGCGGCGCCTTAAAACCAGGCTCACCAACTTTTTCAACATTGAATCTAGCCATTACATTCTATATATCTTTTAGTATATCAATTTGGAGAAATTTATTCTTTATACTGACCGAGCTGCTTTAATTGAAGAATAATTGGACTGTGTTTGTTGGTTCCGAAATAAAAACAAATAACTACACGTGGTAAAGATAATCCTATCTAAATACGAATGTTTTTTCAACAACACCGTCAGAACAGTTGTTTTTAAGGAGAAGATATCAGATTCTGTAAATACTGAGAAATCAGTTAAAGGCTCGTCTACACAGTAAATCGTGATATAAAATCGAACCTCTTTATAACACTAATTTCATGTTCGACATAATAAATGAGGTTACAGATACAATATAATGATTATATGAGGCTCATTTGTATTTGTGTGAGTCGCTGGACAGCCAAAACCGATATGTGTACTATTTTATGTACTGATGAACTGATATCATACAAAGTTCACATTCTTTTTAAAAATATGCAATGATTCTTTTTCTGCAAATTTATATCAAGATGGGCCATATATATGTTGACGAATAAATAACTTTTAGCAATCCTGTTTGACGATCAAATAAGATTAATACGTATAGCTTCAGAATCTGACCAATGGTCTTGAACGTATACGAAAGGTGATATAGTACCTGGCGACAAGTTACAGGAGGCGGATTTAAAAACACATTTACAGATAGTATCAAACATGTTAATTTATTTACAGCAGTAAATACAAATAAAACTATATTTAAAAAGATTGTTGACGCGACTTTGAGTAGATGAAAGAGATGGGTAGCTAAATTAATTAAAAAAAAAAAAAAAATTTTTTTAAATTTTTTTTTTTTTTGCAAAAAAAACCCCCAAAACCCAAAAAAAAAAAAAAAAAATACACCCCAAAACCGAAAAAAAAACACCCCCCTCTTCTTTTTAAAAAAAACCCCCTTTTTCTTTATCTTTCTTTTTTTTTTTTCCCCTCAGAGTAGTAAAATTACATCAGGGAAAAAACTTCTTGTTTTCAGTTTTAGAATTTTTACTCGAATCCTGGTTGCAAATTATATTTACATAGTGAGGCCTCAAAATATGTTGATAGATATAGATGATATTTGCGTACTATAATTAACTAGATGCCCACGTGCAATATGTCGAGCCCGCCATATGTCAAAAGGGCTAACTCCTTACCACGTAGAGATGGGTCAAAATACACCTAAATATTGGATGTAACATGCATGTTATACCACAGAAAAGTGGTCTCGATTTTTCTCTACGGCCAGTAATAAAAAAGTTACAATATAAGCTATTTATAGTAACAACAAAGAGAAGTAATTCTAAAAACAAGGGTAGCCCATGGTGGTGAACATTTGTACAAAGTAACATCAAAATCCCTCCATGCATGAAGAAGAAATGCTCCAGACAAAGATATTCGTGATTTTGAACTTTAACCTCTAAATGTGACCTTGACCTTAGACCTAGGGACCTGGTTTTTGCGCATGACACTCCGTCTCATGATCGTGAACATTTGTGCCAAGTTAAATTAAAATCCCTCCATGCATGAAAAAGATATGCTCCGGACAAAGTCATTCTTGAATTTGACCTTTAAGCTCCAAGTGTGACATTGACCTTAGACGTAGGGACCTGGTTCTTGCGTATGACACTCCGTCTCATGATGGTGAACATTTGTGCAAAGTAACATCAAAATCCCTCCATGCATGAAAAAGATATGCTCCGGACAAAGTCATTCTTGAATTTAACCTTTAACCTCCAAGTGTGACATTGACCTTAGACCTAGGGACCTGGTTCTTGTGCATGACACTCCGTCTCATGATGGTGAACATTTGTGCCAAGCAACATCAAAATCTCTCCATGCATGTAAAAGATATGGGCTGGACAAAATCGGACGGACGCACGCACGCACGGACGCACGCACGCACGCACGCACGCACGCACATACACCGAACCGCCAAAAGTGACAACTATATCGAGCTCACCGCAGGCGGGCTCGACAAAAACCATTCACGAAAACGCAAGATTATTATATTGGCCTTTTTCATGCGATATTATCCAATTAAAGGTTTAATTACCTGCACTGCTCTAAGGATGACAGGTTCTGCACCTTGAGTTTAGTTTGTATATTGGACCAGTATCTCAACAGGTATGGCCATTGACAGTCAAAATTAAGGCATTTTATATGGCAGGATTGATGCTCGCACTATTCTTTTACTTATATACATACAATCATCAAACTTCATACAAATGAAAGTTGTAACGCCAGAGTTATGACCATTGACTTTGTCAAAATTAAGGCATTTTATGCAAGCATTGCTCCTTGAGTAATTTACATACATGTAGATATTAGCTTATTTAATCTTTACCTGACTCGAGTAAATCAGTGCAACAAGGGCATATTGGAATCTGCTCTTGTTTTGTGACAAAGGCATCCTTGTCATATGGGCACAATTCTTGCCATTGATATATCATTTCACACTGATAATATACATGCTGCCCTATATGACATCAAAAACAACTTGTGTTTTTACACACCCTCCCACACACACCACACACACAAACAAATAAAAAAACAAAAAAAAAAAAACACCAAAAAAAAAAAAAAAAAAAAAAAAAAAAAAAAAAAAAAAAAAAAAAAAAAAAAAAAAAAAAAAAAACCCCTTCTTTCTAAAAAAAAAAAAAAAAAAAAAAACCCCAAAAAATTTTCTCTTTTTTTTTTCTCTCTCCCCCCCCCCCCCCCCCCCCCCCCCACACAAAAAAAAAAAAAAAAAAAAAAAAAAAAAAATATATTTATTTAAAAAAAAAAAAAAAAAAAAAAAAAAAAAAAAAAAAAAAAATAAATTTTTTTTTTTTTTTTTTAGAATTGAATATCAAAATAATTTATAATTTGGTAGCGTATCATTTAAAAAATAAAGAAATACTCTACAGGAATTTTAGTGGAACCTTTATATTTGATGATTTTTCCTAATAAAATATACTAATTTCAGATAGTTTGAAACAACATATTTTTCTCACAAAAATCTTATGGTAAGCAGTTTAACGTTGTTTCAATATGTGGATGGCACAGCGGTCGAGTGGTAAACGCTCTGGACTGCCAATCACGAGGTAACCGGTTCGGATATCCGGCCGGGTCACTGGAAATTTTAGAAATGATTTTCAGTGTTTCCCACCCATCTAGAGATGAACTAGTAAGAAACCCAGGGGTAGCCTCATGTGTATCGGTACTATACAACGGGCATGTATATGAACTAAGTTCTCTATCCTAAGAAAGCTAGGTCTAGTGCCCGGATTCCATTTTATCTGCATCTGTTTTTTTTCAACCTGTGCCTGTCAGGAGTAATGATTATTGTAAACATTGATAGCAGTATCGCACAGATGCGAACGCGACTGAATCAAGCCTTTTCACATCGCCTGTTTTTAGCTCATCTGACTTTGCCAGGGTGAGATTAAAGGATGGATGATTGTCCGTTGTCCGTCCGTCCTCAACATTTTGTTTCAAACGACATCTCTAAAACTACTGAGCCAATGTTGATGAAATATGGCAGGGGTGTTCCTTTAATTGGTCACTTGTTTTACAAAGAGGTATAGGAAAACCTTTATAAATCTTCTCCCCAAAAATCACAAGATTTAGAGCCTGATATTTAGTGTGTTACAGTACCTAGTTTACCTCTTCAAAGTGTGTTCAAATCATTTAATTTGATTTGTAATACGATATTTACAAATTTCTTCATTTGTCCTCTTAAACTGTAGATTAGATATCATCTTGTGAAAAGCAAGTTTCCAAAAAGCATATTAGCTTACTATTCAATCCTTGCCTTTGTAATATATATTGTACATGCATGATATTTGATGAATAAAATATTGTTTAAACTAAACAAATTGTTTTCGGTCCGCATGAACTATTTTTCGGTCTTATTCGTTTGTTGTTGTTGTTTTTTTCAGTGATTCTATGCACCGGATAACACCGAATGAGAATAAACAATAAAATCCTCTTGCGTTTTATCTTGAATGGATAAACAATGTAAGTACGTAAATAATTCATATGTATCAACATAATAATTGTGTTGTTATCTCCAACTTAGTGTTGATTAAAGTGTAGAGCATTTATACTTTTTCGGCCAGTGAATAACGGTCAATGATTCGTGTAGCATATTTATAAGAAAAACAAAGAATAAGTTTGTTACACATGTCGCTATATTTAATTACTATTGGGGTCGTATTTGCCAATGACCTGTTATATCAGTCGGGAGATAATTAGGTTTAACAACTTTGCAAGGAAAGGCACATGGGTTCGAATCCCAGTCCGACTGAATACAATTATATTTTACTATAAAAATCTAGCTAACAATCGTTTACATCTTTTTCTTTTCTTTCCTTTTTGTTTTCTGTATTCAACAATCCATATTTTTTAAATTATTATCTTGTCCTGATAGATCTACATACGTTTGTACATTACTGTGGGGAGGGCACATGACTTTTCTTTATTTCCCTTTTTTTCATAAAATCATATATTTGCACATATTATAATTATGTTATTTGGTTTTTGAAGTGGTATAAGGGGATATATTACCCGCCTAGACTTATATTACCTGAGCCGTTAGGCGAGTGTAATATCGTTACGAGGCGGGTATTACATCCCCATATATATCACGCCAAGAAACAAAAACACTTCGCTTTCTTAAATATCAAAGGATTCAGTTTATGTTTTATTTATTTAAGGGCTGAATCAGAAGACCACAAATTTCATGGAAGAGTTATAATTATTTATTATCCTCCGTAATTAGTTAATGATATTTACGGGCAAGCCGGTAATATACACTTGACATAACCCCGTTACTGTACCCAATGCTAAACGCGAGCTTGTTCTCCGCGTGCAGTACGTCAATGTATAAGTTCGTGCTGATTTGTGACGTCACGCAGTGATATAGAGGTATCATAATGGGGTTTGAAGGGGATAACCCACCTCGACATAAGTCTAGGCGTGTAATATATCCCCATATACCACTTTAAAAAACAAATAAAATATAATATTTATCTACATTCCTTCGATAAAAATGTATTTTGTATGTTCAGTCTGTGATAAATATTTAATGATAGCGAATGCATGTTATGTATAATGTGCGATATATATGAATAAACGGGGTAAGCCATTTGGGTCCTCAAAAAAAACTGTGTCTTTGACCTTTTCGTAAGAGAACAGTCTTCGTGTCAAAAATAACGAGCCATTATGGCCTTCTTGTAATTTGAAAGTTTGGTCTTCATACTTGTTTTATCGTCACAAAACTAAGCTGGTTCTTATTTGAACACATGGATGCATGTGAGATGTAAGTGACATCGCTACAGCATGCACAAAAATAGACATTTTAATCTGTTGTCGGAAAATGACAGAGACTTCTTTCGTACAGATGTTATGCTGTTTTCAATAATAGTAAATATGGGTGATAATTTCATGCAACACGAAATGCAAATTATTCTAGTCATGAAACAGATCGTCTAGACACAAAAACAAATCCAAAACATTTTATAGGCTATCATACCACGACATGCCAGCTTGTGGAAATAAGAAGCAGTTTCGGCAAAGAAAGATTTCTCTTCTTCAAATATCGTTTGTGTCCTTGAGATGACTTTCTAAGATGATAAGGCCAGTTTGTAAAGTACGTTTTATTCAATATAAGCCTAAACTTTGTGTGAATATATTTTAATCATCTCATTTTGTCTTATACAAATTAAGCATTAACTAATCTGTCAACGACAACTTAACTTTAATTTGTAGTTGCGTGTCCACAACAGACTGAATACACGTCTTAAAACTACCGACGCATAGACATTTATGAGGAAATACTCTAATGATACTTTACATTTATGTCACAAACTCATATAATTGTGAAATTATATATTCTTTTTATACCTTTCTCTTTTCATTCAATATATATACATTCAAATCAGTTGATTACAATTCATATAAAATATTCAACATATGCAAAATATATTCAATTCTATAGCCTGAAATTTAAGTACACATACTTCAAGCGTCTTTGAAAATGAAGAATAAAGAAACAGATATTTGAAAGGAAAGGAAATGGCTAAAAAAGATCGAAATGCTCTGCTTTCAATAAAGTCAGCATGTTTATTGCATAGACTCCCTCAATTGTACTAATGGAAATAAACTAAGGAAGCTGCCTACGGAAGCGTATAATGGTCGACAGTTACTGTTTATATCAACTAGACATGTGTGTGGTAATATGTTGACTTTGCTTGATAATATTTTGCAATTGTGCGTTATGTCATGATAAAATAAAACAATTGATTAAAAACAGAGCTGTTTGTTTTCGTAACACGTTAGACGTCAAAAAGCAATCACAATATAATATCTTGCTAAAACTATCACTAAACAAACTTTTTCCCGAATACGACACATATTATTTGGCAAATCAAGTTTTTATCTGACGTATATTTCTCGCGCAAAGCTGAAACCGAAAACAATCATTTACTCTACAGCCCTCGGCTGTAATGAATTACAAGAGGGCCAAGATGGTCCTATATCGCTATCCTGTCCCAAAGACAAAAAGTAAGTCTAAAGTCATGATCAATGCCAACCGCTGACAATTTTTAAAATCTCTTTGCGAAACGGTAAACACATTCACAACGTAGGTTTAAAATCAATGTACAAAGTGACCTAACTTTTGACCAGATGTTACGCAGTTTCGGTCTTGACTAAAGTTCACCAAGACAAACTTTCTTTCAATATGACTGATGCCGGTGTGTCAAATGTGACATCTAGAGCTCGTAGGTGTTTCTATTATTTTACCTGGTGTCCTACTTTTTTACCCCACGAATCCCAGTTTAAAACTAAACATAGAGTTCATCAAAACAAACATTCTGATTAATTTTCAAGATGATTTGATTCAAAATGTAAATTCTAGAATGTTGATGTTCTATGAGTTCACCTTGTGATCTAGATTTTATGATGTGACCAAATTTCAAACTTGACATAGCATTTATCAACACATCCAGGGTGATTGGGTGCAAATTTGGCTTCTGGAGTTATCACGAGGTTTTTCTATTTTTTTACCTGGTTTTGATCACACGTAATATAGTTTCTTTCTTGTCCTATATTTTATCAAGACAAACATTCTAACCAATTTTACGGTTTGGTTGGGTACAAATGTGGTTTCTATAATATTTGGAATATTTTTTTATTATTTGACATGGTCTATGATTTGACCCCGCGTGATCTGGTTTCAACTTTTGGTCGAGAGATCATCAAGAAAAATATTCTGACCAATTTTCATGACGATTGTTCTTATAGAATGTTCAGACGGTAAGTGTGGACAGACAGACAGACAGACAGACAGGCAAGCAGGCTAGGCTGAGCTCAAAAGAGAACATTTACACCAGCTATCTACTCTAGTTTCACTGATGTCGGAGCTAAATATTAACTCATTTTCAGTAATAAATTATCTTACACAAGCAAGATAAATCTTTCATGCAATAACTAAACCGTTAAAAATGATTTTACTTGCTGATTCTTAAGGAACGAATGCTGCAATTATCATGCAATATTTCTATTACTATCTTGCATTTTCCCGTAAGATTTCAAACATGATGCGATATTTTCGCATCAAATCTACATAAATATCTAGCAACTGGCGACCATTATACGCTTCCGTAGCTGCCTTTGCACTTTAAAGTAGAAACAAAGAACACGACTAACTGTACCTTTACATTCCAATTTTAAACGTAATGTGTCTCCCTTTTGACTAAGATATTAAATATGAAAAGCCACACACAACGTACGCAACAATGACATAAAACATATGATAAATGTCAAACGCTATAATTTTCTTGAAATGATTAATTGAAGTTACCAGAACATCTTTATACTAAAAAAAAAAAAAAAAAAAAAAGAAAACCCACACAAAAAAAACCCCCCCCCCAAAAAAACCCCCCCCCCCCCACAAAAAACCCCCCAACACAAACACACACACACACACACCCACACACACACACAACACACACACACAAAAACAACAACAAACCCACACAAAAAAAAAAAACACAGGGTCGTTAAACACATTCTCACCGAGGTTATTTTATGTAAAGATGATGTTAATAGATATGCACGCTATCAGTTCACTTCACGTATGCTTAAAGGGACATATCCTATAACTGACATCGAACTAAATACCTCCAAAGCACAAATAATAGTATCTTTGGAAGTATTATAACTTAACCTTAAAGTTTCAGCTATGCATTCCCAGTCATAATTGATGAAATTAGCGATTTAAAATATAGTTAATATTCGTTTGCTGAGGCGCGAGAATTAATTTATTCCCGGCATCGCATTGTAACAACGCAAATGCAACTTTTATAGACGACACGACGACAGGTTTAGTTCCCTTCAATTTTAATGAGAGATTTAAACTATTTACCGTTGGAAGTATATGTGAAAATCGCAATTAGAAGAGACTGGTTGTTTGGATTTTTACTTTATTTGAAATATTCACCGTTTGGATTCGATTGAATTCGACAATGAGCTGAACAACAAGCCTATTTGTGCAAGGTTTGACCACAAAATAAAGTATTGTGGCTTCGCGAAAATGTTTGCTCATTAGAGCTTAAAGGGGCGCTCCCTACATCTAGCAGATTATATTCTTGAAACATAGATTATGTGTTCAATGGACGTAAAATGATAAATAATTACAATGTCAAAAAAGAACCTATGGCAAAAAATGCATTTCACTACAATAAATCAATATAGAGGCTTTCTGTAATAAATCGCATCCACCCATTAATTGTACAACAACAACTCTACATAGATTATTATAATGGTTTACGGTACGGCAGTATATTTTAAACCGCTGTTTTGCCGATAATTACCGGAAATGCATAGCTGAAACTTTTAGTTTAAAGCTGCTCGCTCTCAGATTTTGTTAAAAAAATAAAGTTTTTCAAACTGTATGTAAATAACGTATTTTAGAATATGTAGTCATATAAACAGGTTCCAGTATAAATTCATGTCACGTATATCTCTAAATTTTAAAAAATACGCTACCAAATTCAAAAGCGTTGCAAACGCTTTTGAAATTTCAATATAAACATATAGTGTAGCGGTGCCGTGTAACCGACATATTTAATCGATTTCAGCAAATTCCTACTTAGGTTTTTGCTTATAATTTGATATTAGCCTTTAGTTTTCTATTTCTTTATAAATATGACATTTTATAAAAAAATATTTTTTTCAACGGTAACCGAGAGCGAGCAGCTTTAAGTTATAATACTTCCAAAGATTCTATTAGTTTTGTTTTGGAGGTTATTAAGTTTGACATCAGTTATAGGGTATGTCCGTTTAATTATTGGATATTATTGCAAGCTGACCGATACCAAAATTTAAGGGGCACTCCCTTTTTCTAACAGATTACATTCTCCAAACATAAAACAATAAATAAATATGATTTTACATAACAACATATATCGAAATTAGCCTTATTTTAGCACATAAATACATATATACATTAATGATAATATGCATATGTTGTTGCAATGTTGTGTTGTTGTTGAAATTTTTATCCTCAGAAAAACGTTCTGCAAGCAATCATACTTGCAAATTTTCCATTAATTTTCCTTTTGAAGTTGTTTTATTTGATACCAGTTTTAGGGAGTACCTCTTTAAGTAAAGTTAAATGAGAAGTGTTAGATTTTAGTGTCTGAAAGTCTATTTTGTACACTGTCATCAAGAAAATTGGTGTTGACCTTGATCTGTGGGCCAAGTTATCGTTTTTCAAAATTCCCCTTTCATAGTACTTTTGTGTACTTTTATTGTTAGTAGTAGGGCATAGAACAAGATGCTGTGACTAGCCAATGCGTTGACAAAATAAAGTTATTATCTTTCGATTCTTCTTCTCTTTACCTGTTAAGGGTTTCTGAAAAATGGGTACAATCTTATTCTATAGTTGGTAAAATCTTTAGTTCCGTTGCCCGTAATATACATTTTCTTCGACCGTATGAATGTTTAAATAAGTGAATAAGTCAGCGACCTAATATTACTGTCTGTGAAGTATTAAAGAGCCGCTAATTAATACAGAAAATAATGTCCCTTGTGGTTTGATATATGATAAACGTCTAGACCCGAGTCAATTTAATGTCGTATCTTGTTTTTTTTAACCTTTCATCGTACACTCATACGTGCAAGGTAAAAACATACCATATGCTTTCAAAGCTTAGTGAATCTTAAGCACAAATGAAATCTAACTTCAAATTTGAAAAAGTTATTAGTATCCAGAACAGCGATGCGTTCTCAACCGAAATCTTTTACTTTTGCAATTGTGAAAATACCTGCAATAATGTGCAACATTCGGCAATTACAGTTTTCTGAAAAACATTTTGTCTTGTAGGGTTTACTATAACAACGTGTATGTTGTCTCAACTCTCTTAATACAGGCACTATTAGTTCACCATGGTGTGTTGGATGTCAGTCGTCTGTCTAAACCTTACTTGCATACAGTATCGAGATTCCTGAAGGCCCAATACGAAGTACATGATAGGTATAATATTTCATGACGTTGTTTTCATGTTGTATCTAATAAATGGCTAAAACATCTTATTTAATTCAGACTTTTGCAAGAATGAAGTGCCACTTTTGCTAGACTGCAGAGATATTAACATTTAACTTTTTGACCGTTTTCAGCAAAACAGCAAAAAGACCACCCTGGTCCTCTGTAAAATAGTTTACGATGGTTGCTAGAAATTTGAGAAAAATTGTTTACCAATCATCATGTTTTATGACATATTCTAACACCTCTTTTTCTTTCACATTATATCTGTAGTCAAACTGAGACACAATATATATGGCTTTTAGGTATCGATAAAATTTTATTAAAGGCGAATAGACCAAAGTTAATGGTGTTTGATGTTTTTAAAAGAGTTATGCAGATAAATATGTTTGCATTCTAGCTGCGTTTTAAAGGAATAATTTAAATGTACGTGGCCCTCAGTTACCGGTAGATTCCTATGATCGAGATCGAACCGGACTAGCGTGTCCAGAATGTGACCTTGACCTATCCCTAGTATCCCCATTGTTTTAGCCAGTTCTAATACTATTTACACAGATATCAATGATAGTAAGATCGCAGTGTTATCTGATTGCAGTCCAAAGTTAATCAGATAAAGACCCATTTACAGTTTCGATACTCAGAAATATATTATTTTATAGATACACTAGTGATATAATTCCGTTTTATTCAGTATAAACCAACCCATGTTGACGTATACATTTGTTTCATATTTTGTCACTTGTTCACGAAATGCGTTGTCAGACAGTGTGTTCTTATTTTTTGCAATATCGTTGAAAAACAAATACTGCGCTGTATTTACAGCATGTACTTTTATGAACTTTCGATACGTTAGAAATGGTTTTCGAACAAATAACAGTCGATATACAAGAGCAATATGACACTCCTTCACCAGTTCAAAAAGATAATTAAATATTTAATAAATATTTTTCTTCATATTTCTTAATACTTGAATTTGTTTAATAACTAGCGGAAAAGATATCAATAAACGCAAGATCATTATTACAAAACTCATACAGAAAAATTATTGTGTTTTGGGACACTCCAATTTCATTTAACATTTTGTAAACTACATTATGTAACGTATTCAAAACAAACTTTTATCACTGAATAGTGCACGTACGTATATAGACATCAATTTTATAGAAACATTTGTGTAGTCCTTAAGCTATGGATTTGTTAGTTTTCAAAGGTAAGATATATCTCTGTTTTAAGTGAACAGTGAATCGTATTTTAAGTAACCTGACAGACATTGAGTGTTAATTCGTCTGAATTCAACTTAATGTTAGCTAACTACTATACTATATAGCCATAACTGTGAGAAACGTACGAAACATCATTTCACACAAAATGGACTAAGATATAACACAAGGGGGCCAAGATAGCCCTATATCGCTCACCTTGGTACAAGTCCACTTGCCTGGTGGAAGATCACTAGATAATGTTATATACCAAATAGGTTTTCCTATATACGTCTTTATAACCCTCCCTCCCCCGGCAAGGTCAATTTTGACCCCAGGGTCATAATTTGAACAAACTTTAAAGAGGTCTACTAGGCAATGCTACATGCCAAATATCTAAGCTCTAGGCCCTGTGATTTCAGAGAAGATTTTTAAAGTTTTTCCTATATAAGCCTATGTAAAACTAAGTGACCACCCGTGCGGGGTCAATTTTAATCCGGGGATGATTTGAACAGTCTTGGTAGAGGTCCACTAGATAATGCTACATGCCAAATATCTAAGCTCTAGGCCCTGTTGTTTTAGAGAAGATTTTTAAAGTTTTTCCTATATAAGCCTATGTAAAACTAAATGACCCCCTGTGCGGGGTCAATTTTGATCTTGGGTTCATAATGTGAACAATCTTGGTAGAGGTCCACTAGAAAATGCTACATGCCAAATATCTAAGCTCTAGGCCTTGTGGTTTCAGAGAAGAAGATTTTTAAAGTTTTTCCTATACAAGCCTATGCAAAACTAAGTTACCATCCCCGCGGGGTCAATTTTGATCTTGGGGTCATAATTTGAAGAATCTTTGTAGAGGTCCACTAGACAATGCTACATGCCAAATATCTAAGCTCTAGGCCTTGTGGTTTCAGAGAAGATTTTTTAATTTTTACCTATATCAGCCTTTGCAAAACTAAGTGAACGCCCTCGTGGGGTCAATTTTGACCCGGGGTCATAATTTGAACATTCTTGGTAGAGGTCTACTAGAAAATGACAAACATCTAAGTTCTATGCCTTTTGGTTTCGGAGAAGAAGATATTTTAAGTGTTTCCTATTTGTTGCCATAGCAACCAGAGTTCTACATATAATGGAATTCTTTGAACAATTTTGGTAGAGCTTCATGCAAGGAACATTCCTGCATAGTTTTATCAACATTGGCTTAGTGGTTTCAGAGGAGATGTCATTTGAATCAAAATGTTGACGGACGACGGACAATCATCGATCAGAAAAGCTCACCCTGGCGTAGCCAGGTGAGCTAAAAACACATTAACTGAAAGTAGCTTAAACGTGATGTAATGTTTGAAATTATGGTAAAATCGAAACGCAGAATTGGTTGCACTTTAACTTGGATAAATCAATAATTTTAAACGGAGTCTGTAAATAAGAGAATGATAATAGGTTACTATGAATAATTTGAAACACTAAATGGGTTAATTATTAAACAGCGGTGTTCACCGACTTATATACCATGGTTTGGAGTTCTGATGCACAGTAATTAACTACGAAGGCCGGAGGCCTCAATGGTTTATAACCCCCCCAAAAAAAAAAAAATTTTAAAAAAAAAAAAAAAAAAAAAAAAAAAAAAAAATATTTCACCCCACAAAAAAAAAAAAAAAAAAAAAAAAAAAACCCACCCCAAAAAAAAAAAAAAAAAAAAAAAAAAAAAAAAAAAAAAAAAAAAAAATATTTAAAATAAAATCCCTTCTCTCAAAAAAAAAAAAAAAAAAAAATATTTTTCCCCCCCCCCCCCCCCAAAAAAAAAATATTTTTTTTTTTTTTTTTTTGGTTGGGCCCCGTGCACCGTGCGTCCTTCCGATTTTGTCCGGACCATATCTTTTTCATGCATAGAGGGATTTTGATGTTACTTGACACAAATGTTCACCATCATGAGACGGAGTGTCATGCACAAGAACCAGGTCCCTAGGTCTAAGGTCAAGGTCACACTTGGAGGTTAAAGGTTAAATTCAAGAATGACTTTGTCTGGAGCATATCTTTTTTTGCCCCCAAAAAAAAAAAAAAAAAAACCCCCCCCCCCCCCCCCCCCCCCCCCCCCCCCCCCCCCCCCCCCCCCCCCCCCCCCCCCCCCCAAACCCCCCCCCCCCCCCCCCCCCCCCCCCCCCCCCCCCCCCCCCACCCCCCCCCCCCCCCCCCCCCCCCCCCCCCCCCCCCCCCCCCCCCCCCCCCCCCCCCCCCCCCCCCCCCCCCCCCCCCCCCCCCCCCCCCCCCCCCCCCCCCCCCCCCCCCCCCCCCCCCCCCCCCCCCCCCCCCCCCCCCCCCCCCCCCCCCCCCCCCCCCCAAAAAAAAACACCCCCCCCCCCCCCCCCCCCCCCCCCCCCCCCCCCCCCCCCCCCCCCCCCCCCCCCCCCCCCCCCCCCCCCCCCCCCCCCCCCCCCCCCCCCCCCCCCCCCCCCCCCCCCCCCCCCCCCCCCCCCCCCCCCCCTCATGCATGGAGGGATATTAATTCGCACCCCCCCCCCCCCCGCCCCCCCCCCCCCCCGCCCCCCCCCCCCCCGCCCCCCCCCCCCAAATTCCCCCGCCCCCCCGGGGTGTTGGGCGGGGGGGGGGGGGAAAAAAAAAAAGGGCCGGGGGGGGGGGGGGCCCCCCCCCCCCGGGGGGGGGGGGGGGGGGGGGGGGGGGGGCGCCGGGGGGGGAACTTGGCACAAATGTTACACCATCATGACGACGGTGTCGCATGCGCAAGAACCAGGTCCCTAGCTCTAAGGTCAAGGTCACACTTGGAGGTTAAAGATTAAATCTCAAGATATGCACACATTCGTGTCCGGACTTGATCTTTGCGCTTAAAGGACTATCTGATAATTTGGCATAAAAGTTAGCACATCAAGACGACGTGTCGCGTGCAAAACCCACCCCCCCCCCACAAAGAGGTGGGCCCCCCAGAGGTTTATAGAATCTTGTTGATAATATAGTAAATGGTGCTATAACTTTTTATGCTTTGAAAGAAAATAATAGGTTCTTGTTACCCTGATACCAAATCTGTACCAAATTATTGAATAATAAATGAAATACGTGTATTTTCTTATCTCTCGTGTAATGTCATTTTACAGATAATTTCAAAAGGGGGGTAGGGTTATTAAAATTCCTGTAACTTTGTTTTTTCACGGTAAATTTTCTTTTAAAATTTGTTTTAAATCCTGGAAAATGATCACAGGTTAAAGATTAAATATTAAGCCATAATGACTTTGCGGATACTTGGTGCCCATTAGGGGTCTACTACCTTAACTTGGCACAAATGTTCACCATCATAAGACGGAGTGTCATGCGCAAGAACCAGGTCCCTAGGTCTAAGGTCAAGGTCACACTTAGAGGTTAAAGTTCAAAGTCAAGAATATCTTTGTCTGGAGCATTTCTTCTTCATGCATGGAGGGATTTTGATGTTACTTTGTACAAATGTTCACCACCATGGCCTACCCTTGTTTTTAGAATTACTTCCTTTTGCTGTTACTATAAATAGCTTATATTGTAACTTTTTTATTACTGGCCGTAGAGAAAAGTCGAGACTACTTTTCTGTGGTACAAAATGCATGTTACGTCCAATATTTTGGTTTATTTTGACCCATCTCTACTTTGTAAGGAGTTAGCCCTTTTGACATATGGCGGGCTCGACATGTTGCACGTGGGCATCTAGTTCTACTCTATGTATATAGAGACAAATTCGTGAGTCTGTTAGAACGTTCATTTTGATACATTTACTACAATAAATCTGTCGTAAAAAATCAGCCTAAGGGTTACGTGAACGCGACATGCAACTGCAGCAAGATGCGTGTATGTTTAAAGGCACATACCCTATAACTGAAGCCACACAAATTACCTCCAAAACAAAAATAGTAGATTAATTACTTCTTAGAGGCTAAGATTCTTCTTTGAAATTGTATTTATTAATCATTATACGTTCATTGAACACATCTACATTTCGAGAATATAATATTCTAGATATAGGCACTGCCTCTTTAATGTTTCTTTCTGTAACCAAGACTTTTACAGTTACATGTAGGTACAATCTTTAAAATGTTTGTAAATATGCCGTGAGAAGAGGAAGATGTGCAACACATGACAAAGGACAATACTTCCCAACCGATCCATGTGAACTTTATGTCCTTCTGATACTTCAGTCAACATCTGAGCACCTGTTGAAAAAGTTTGTACGGTGAATAGAATTTCTTTTAGAAAAGACAGTCAAAATATATCAATGCCGGCGATGTCACAGTGCTTATAACGTTACATCACGAGTAAGTACTTCATGAGGGTCATGTTACGTTGGGGATGTAATGAGATTTTCCAGCACTGGTTAAAACTGCGAATTCCCCGATTCGGTATGCAAGAATTGTAGAATATGTATATCTGATGTTTTGACACCTATAAAAACTTTATTTTGTACATAGAGAGCGGACTTTATAACGGTATTATTGAATTTACTGAATGGGAATACTGGATAATCATCTGATAGAAAAGCGCGTTAAATATTCCATCTACAAATGGCTTTAATCTGAGAGAGGTCATTCATTTTCCCCTAGGACCGTTCGAGTAATATGCTATTTTGTTTATTCGTTCCCTGGAAAGATTGGTATGTTTTTGTTTTGATATTTAAGTGTCCCTATTTCAGTATCTATAAATTTTCATCAAGCGGACAATTTACTAAAGATTGTAGTTTCTCATGTATAGCCTGAATAAACTCAAAACTGCAAATGTTTTGTTGCTTGTCTACCGGGGTGAAACATGAAAACTTTACAAAAGTTATAATGGAATCTGCTATACACGAGAAAGAAACACCATTATCTCGCAAAGCTGGGACAGAATTATATCATTTGTTAGAACTATCAGTTGGTGAGTTCATTTATTCAAAAAAGTTTAAATATCATCACATAAGCTTTCAAATACACGGCCAAAATTCACCTTTATATTTTATTCTAAGGGAAGGAATTTATTAATTTGAATGTTCGGTGTCTCAACTATCAAAATGTTTTGTTTAACTCTAGGTCAAGTACAAAACTTTCTCACGCGGGGTCAGTGGCAATCAGATGAGCGATATAGGGCTATCAAATCCCTCTTTTTGTGACAAGATACAACGAAAGCTCCATATTGAGTTTTTGTGAACTTTGGCAAAAGAAGTAACTGGCATTCATAACTCATTTGTAATTGTTTCAAAATACATTAAATAATATTAAACTTGACCCGTTAAATTGCTCGCTTACAGAGTTTGGTAATCATATGCTTCCAAATTATAAAGCGTTTGAAATTCCAGAATAAACAAATACAAATGTACGTCAATGATGCCGTTAAACCAAGGTCTTTCAAATAGTATAGTCCGGAAACGAGCGTAATACGATAAAAAAGCTGCCTCGGAATACGTGACAAACATCCGGGTACCCGTAATTTTGGAAAAAGAAAGAAAATGTTGAAACTTTATCTACGTATATCTCGATATTTTACCAATCAATTTGACCAACAAAGTGATACTTAATACAATATATGCATAGATAAGATGCAAAGCCTTATCATAGCATGACATTATTTTTTCCTGATGTTTCGTTTTAGGTGGATTTACGCATTGTAAAGTTGACTTGATACGGACACCTTCTTCACAAATGACCGAAAGCCGAAAACCGACCTAATTTTACTGCTTCTTTCCTACTTGTATGGTTTTCATGGGATTAATGTAGCAGCTTTTTCTCATAGATTTAAGTAGAATTTACTTATGTTACGTCTTAGATTTTCGTATTTGATCCTTATTTTAATTTTATGGGACAGTTTGATTCGTTCAAAATCTAAAAAATGGCGTCACCGGTGATTTTTTTCGCGATTAATTTTCACTGTATAATTAGGGTCAAATGATGGAAAATTGTTAATCAAAATGTAAAGTAGGCGTAATTTTTCAAATTTTATGAATTACATTTTCTTTTTTTATTTATATAATAACATAATAACGTACAGTTTTGTAAAAACAAACATAATATCAAACAGGGAATACCACATACCAAAAACGCAAGACCAGTATCGAGAGTCAGATTACCATCCATCGCTAATAAAACGCGCAAGACGGAAATGCATGGACCATGTTTAACTGGCGGTACAAACGAAAGTTAATTAAAAAGAAAGGTTTTAATTTCACAGTTTTATAGAAAATTTCATCAGCTTTCCAATTATACCATTTTTTTTATATTAAATTTGGTATTTAAATGACAAAATGACGGGCAGTTTTGCATACAACTATCGGACAAAATACCAGTGAACTCGCTCGGCGTGATAAATACACGGTGTGATATATTATACGCTTCCAGGTAAAAATCGATAACCGAGACAAGATAAGACGTTTATAGAGGGCGTTTCTAGACCATACTGTTTGAGAGACCTTGGTAAAACCAAGCTCACCCAAAACTTGCAGTATATTTGCTCAAATTATTATGTAGATTATCACTTGTTTTGTTGATTTTAGCATTTAATTTTACATTTTATGTATCAGTATATTATTGTTGAAAAATAAATTTGTGAACGAACAACTCTAGTCGATGCAAATAAAATTGTAGCGTAACTAATGTGGCGTTTCGGTATGACCCCTTGCACAAATCTGATATTTTATAACTGTCACGCCTCTACGCCTAATTTTAATGTGCTCCATACTAGGCAGAAACTGTAGTTTCAATATAGGTACAACCGGCGCAAAATACACAATTTACCTACTTCTAAAAACAATTTTCCGGTCTAAAATGATGAATTAAATATCCCTTTAAATGAAAACCTAAAAAGTTTTGAAAAATCTCACCACTTCATAAAAAGCTGAATGTTTAAACCTAAACATGCAAGTTTACACATAAGGCACAATATACCATTTATTTTCAAATTACACCGATTGATGCAGGTGTATAGTTAGGTAAATGTAACTTAGAATTGTGTTAGCATCATTTTAAAACTTAAATCCTATCATATTAAATCATAAATACATTTAAATATTGGATTTTATTGGGTTTATAAGTGCCAATCAGAATTTCTTTGGGGATGTGTTTCAAGCTATTGGCACTTCAAAGTGAGACGTAGAAGGCAGACAACTGTAAAATGTCAACCTACAAAATCGGTCTGCCTTCAAAGTAGAAATAGTGAGACTAATAAAATTGGAATTAAGTAAGGTTGTTTTACTGACCAAAATACTTGACTTTGACTTTAGTTAGTCCTACTGCAAAGCGTATAAGCATGATACGATTTTTGTGGAATTTAGGAGAATTGTTTATTATTAAAGAGGCACTCCCTATATCTAGCAAATTATATTTTGAAAACATAGATTATGTGTTCAATGTGAAGAACCTATGGCGAAAAATGCCTCATTTTACCACAATTAATAAATGTAAAGGCTTTCTGTAATAAATCGCATCCACCAAATATATTTTAAACCGCTGATTTTATCGATAATGACTAGCAATGCATAGTTAAAACTTTTTGGATAAGTTATAATACTTCCAAAGATTTTAATATTTATGTTTTGGGGTTATTTAATTTGACATCAGTTATAGGGTATGTCCCTTTAAGATAAAATATCATTTTTAAAGACATGTTAGTATCATTTCAAATACTACTTATTTTAAAATTACCTCGGTACTAAAGTTACAGTTGATATGCATATTTACCTGTTTGCAAGAGACGTCTGTCATACAGAGTGTTTTACAAATCAATTGTTAAGCAAATTTGATGTTTACACAGACCTTCGTTCCGACCTCTATACAGCTAGACATTGATATAACAAATAAAGAAGTCATTAATCTGTCATTTGTGGCATGACTTGATTCCTGCCACTTTATTGTTGTCTGCTAAGCTGATGTAACTTGCATATTGTTTTGGTATATCTAACAGGCGCCGTTATCTACAAGAATCTTGTCAGTTCGGATGAGACGGGGAAGGTATTATAGCAAAGATAGAAAATGATGAATTTACAATGTAGTAATGTTGGTTTTGGAAATCGTTTAATATGTGCATATTTATGACTTTTCTCTATATTTAAGATCAAATTAGAGGGTTAAGAATGCTTTCAATTGCTCACCTTAGTCAACAAACGATATTTGTAAAAAGCGTGATTAGATGTCAAATTTTAAAGCTGTTCGCTTTCAGACTTTTGGTGAAAAATAAAGTTTTTCAAACTGTCTGAAAATAATATTTCAGAACGAAAAGCCAAATAAAAAAATATTTCTGTTAATTTTAAATTATACGCCAACAAATAATAAAGCGTTACAAACGCTTTTGAAATTCCTATATAAACATATAGCGTAGCGGAACCGTAGACCCAAACTCACCGTCCTTCTGAACAGGATTTCTAGAATTGCTACTAAGATTTTTTACTTGCATTGTTGATTTTAGTCATCAGTTTAAATATTCTGGAACAATCAATTTATTCACCGGAAACTGTAAGAGAGCAGCTTAATATATATAGAAATGTGTCTTCCTTGATAAAATAAAACATAATATGATGTCAATATTGCTTCTTCAGTTGATCTATAGAGTTACGAACCTGACTTCAACTTTATACAGACAATTGTTGTAATTCTGTATCATAAATATTGCAAATTTCACAATATCGCGCCGTTTCAGTGTTTGTATTACACACAGGTAGTAATTTACATCGATGTCACATTCAGTAGTTAGCTCCGCCCAAATCGATACCTTTTTATCTATCTAACACGGGGACTACTACACTGACAAGACTACTGTTTATCCAAGTTTACACAGTGTGACATTGTTTGATTTTTAGCTCACCTGGCTCCGCCAGGATGAGCTTTTCTGATGGATGATTGTCCGTCGTCCGTCAACATGTTGATTCAAATGACATCTCCTCCGAAAGCACTAGGCCAATGCTGATGAATCTATGCAGGGATATTCCTTGCATGAAGCTACCAAAAATGTTCAAAGAATTCTATTTCACGCAGAATCAACAAATAGGTAAAACTATAAAATATCTTCTCTGAAACCACAAGGCCTAGAGCCTAGATATTTGGAATGTAGCATTGTCTAGTTGACCTCTACCAAGATTGTTCAAATTATTACACCCGGATCAAATTGACCCCGCGCGCGGGTAACTTAGTTTTAACTGTTTTGATAACTGTTTTGATTTCTGTCCTCTGGCCTGTTTCGTCGGGCCCTTAAGGGTGTTTCTCTTGGTGCTCTGCCTTCTGCAAATGCATTGAGTACATACGTTTTTTGGTTCTCAAGGTTTGCTTTTTATATATTTATACACGAGCATTTTTGTGTTTTACATACCATGCCTTTTGTTTCCATTGCGTGTGTTAGAGATTCACCTAGCAGGGATTACTTTTATTTACACTGTCCTGTGACTTTGGAACATGGTGGGGGTAAGAGTGAGGTTGGGTGCGCACCATAAACCGGTTTAAGCTCCCCAGTGGTGTTTTTGCCACTGACCGTTCCAAGGCGGTGCCCCACTGTGTTCCTTTAATTGTTCGTTTTGTCCTCGTGTGTTTGCTTTGTATGCTTGTGTGTGTTGATAGTGTGTGTGTGTGAACATGATTGTGTGTGTGTGTGTGTGTGTTGTGTGTGTGTGTTGGTGGTGTGCACATCTGGGTGCTGTGGGGCTCGTTTTGGGGAGGCTGCGTTTTTGGTACGTGGCATTCCCTGTTTGATATTATTTTTGTTTTTACGTAGGCAAATACAGGAAAAACTTAAAAAATATCCTTCTCTGTAACCACAAGTCCTAGAACTTAGATATTAGTGGCATGTAGCATAAGCTAGTGAAACTCTACCACGATTGTTCAAATTGTGATCCCCGGATCAAAATTGACCCCGCACGGAGGTCACTTAATTTTACAAAGGCTTATATAGGAAAAACTTAAAATCTTCTCTAAAACCAAAAGGCATAGAACTTAAAAAATTTTGAATGTAGCATTTGCTAGTAGAACTCAACCAAGACTGTTCAAATTATGACCCCCAGATCAAAATTGACCCCGCTTGGGGGTAACTTAGTTTATACTAATTAGTTTATACTAATTTATTTTAGCTCGATTGTGAAGAAAGCTTTGAGCTTTGAAAAACCAGTACTGGTGTCATATGAGGAGGTACGGTCGTGACCTTGGTGGGGCTCGAACCTGCAACCTCCGGGATGAGCGGCAGACACCTAAACCTCTACACCACCGCTCCCCTTTAACTTAGTTTTACATTGGCTTATATAGGAAAAACTTAAAAAATCTTCTTCCCTGAAACCACAATGCCTAGAGCTTAGATATTTGGCATGTAGCATTGTTTTGTGGACCTCTACTGGGATCTAGGGAGGTCACTTAGTTTTAAATAGGCTTATACAGAAAAATCTTCTCTGTTACCACAATACTTTGAGCTTAAGATATTTGGCATGTAGCATTGCCTAGTAGATCTCTTAAAAAAATGTTCATATTATGCTCCTGGGGTAAAAATTTGCCTTTCCCAGGAGGCATTTGTTTTTCAAAGATGTATATAGGAACATAAAAACAAAAATGATATCAAACAGGGAATGCCACGTACCAAAAACGCAGCCTCCCCAAAACGAGCCCCACAGCACCCAGAAGTGCACACCACCAACACATACACACACACACACGCACACACACACACACACAACTTGGTATATAACATTGTCTAGTGATCTTCCACCAGGCAAGTGGACTTGTACCAAGGTGAGCGATATAGGGCCATGTTCACCCTCTTTTGGACATAGGACCGCTAGTAATATGTGTAGACAGT
The DNA here is from genome assembly GCA_022818135.1 of Saxidomus purpurata. Taxonomy (NCBI): domain Eukaryota; kingdom Metazoa; phylum Mollusca; class Bivalvia; order Venerida; family Veneridae; genus Saxidomus; species Saxidomus purpurata. Next base: position 64,755,827 of record JAFMSR010000001.1, on the reverse strand, counting down.
GAGTACACAAACTAGTAGAGTGTCGAAGTAAACGAAATGTTAAAAGACACTTTTCCTCAGTAAGACGGACGACGAACAAAAAGCGATCCTAAAACTCTGAATAAAAAAACTTAGAATTAATGAAAACATGATAAAACTTTGATTCTGCTAAAAGACGACATAACCTTCTGACTCCCCGGCTTGTGCGCACTTGCAAATACATTGTATATTATATTATATAAAACGCATCAAGAAATAAAGTAACCTTATTACGAAATTATTTATATAGTATGACACTTCAGGTAGGGAATATGTAATATCACAGACAACACAGTAAAAACATGTGATTTACATGTCTGACGGAATGGATTATGGCAAAAAATATGTTGAAATGTTTCAGAGATATTTCAATATCTGGAGAAAAAATACTTCATTATGGGACACCATATAAAGTTCAAGAATAAACCATCTGCAGGTGGCTTTCCCAAAATTGAACATTAAAGAGGGTTTTTCAACCTCAAAACACCATTCGTTATTATTTGCGGATTCGAGTGACTAGCACACTCTAGCTTAAAAACAAGTTTAAAGTAAAATACAAAACTTCGTTGGACATACAGCAATTTATTATTATTTATCAGTGTATTGTTTTCCAGCATGGTAAGTAATATTTATATATAATTTTTAACTTCGTAGTGAAATATTTACCAACGCTAAAATACCTACTTCACATACTTATGCTTAACTTTTTTTTCTAAATTGTCAACATCATCTGAAACATCATCATCATCATCATCATCATTATCATCATCTACAAAGTAAATAAAACATTAAATGCATGAAGAGAAGAAATTTTAAACATCTTTTAAATGAAGTCGATACATAACAATATATATGGCCTTTGTCAAGTTAACGTGCACCGCCAAATCAAGTTGCTAACAATTATCAATTACAAAAGTAATCTATTACCTGTAGTACTTTTTAGCTCACCTGGCTACGCCAGGGTGAGCTTTTCTGATCGATGATTGTCCGTCGTCCATCAACATTTTGATTCAAATGACATCTCCTCTGAAACCTCTAGGCCAATGTTGATAAAACTATGCAGGAATGTTCCTTGCATGAAGCTCTACCAAACTTGTTCAAAGAATTCCATTCCATGCAGAACTCTGGTTGCTATGGCAACAAATAGGAAAAACTTTAAAAATCTTCTTCTCTGAAACCACAAGGCCTAGAGCTTAGATATTTGGCATGTAGCATTGTCTAGTGGACCTCTACCAAGATTGTTCAAATTATGACCCCCGGGTCAAAATTGACCCCGCGCGGGTGGGCACTTAGTTTTTCATAGGCATATATAGGAAAAACTTTAAAAATCTTCTTCTCTGACACCACAAGGCCTAAAGCTAAGATATTTGGCATGTAGCATTGTCTAGTGGACCTCTACCAAGATTGTTCAAATTATGACCCCCGGGTCAAAATTGACCCCGCACCGGGGGTCACTTAGTTTTGCATAGGAATATATAGGAAAAACTTTAAAAATCTTCTCTGAAACCACAAGGCCTAGAGCTCAGATATTTGGCATGTAGCATTGGCTAGTGGACCTCTACCAAGATTGTTCAAATTATGAGCCCCGGATCAAAATTGACCCTGCACGGGGGGTCACTTAATTTTACATAGGCTTAACTTTAAAAATCTTCTTCTCTGAAACCACAAAGCCTAGAGCTTAGATATTTGGCATGTAGCATTGGCTAGTAGACCTCTACCAAGATTGTTCAAATTATAACCCTCGGATCAAAATTGACCGCGCACGGGGGGTCACTTTGTTTTACATAGGCTTATATAGTAAAAACTTTAAAAATCTTCTTCTCTGAAACCACAAGGCCTAGAGCTTAGATATTTGGCATGTAGCATTGGCTAGTGGACCTCTACCAATATTGTTCAAATTTTTTTTCTTTTTTGTTTTGTTTTTTTTATAATTTTTGCCTGAATTTAGGCCCTTTGCTTTTTTTCCACACATGTAATATATAGAAGAAGACCTTTGTTTCTTTTTCACATTATGTATATCTACTTACTTTAAAAACACATTTGCGCTCGGCCAGCAGACTGGAAAATGAAAACCTGGTTTTGTGACAATTTCCTGTCACTTGTTTCTTATTTAAATAGAAGAAGAACTTTATAAATGCAAAAAACCTAACAAGATTCATGAGCATTGCAACAATAAATACATATACAAAGTATATACAATAATAGTAATAGTGTACGACAAAATGGCAAACATTAAACAAGAAGAACAAAGTTGAGGCTTAAAGTTTGCATTTCAGCATTTAGTAGTATTAATATGATGCTTTGGGAGGGACAATTCATGATCTTTTTAAAGCAAATGCGTTGTACACATACATAGCCAGATTTCTAATTTCTGTCATTTTGTTGCTATTAAGAAGTTGTAAAAATTTAACAAAATTTGGGTGTCGCCAATAATAACTTTTAATATATTGTTTTCGGAGGTTTAGAAACATACTGCATTCCAAAACAAAATGGTACTCATCCTCCAGGACATGGCAATTAGTACATTTACGTTCGTTAAATGGTATACTGTCCGGTCTATGCCACCTTCCGGTTTCTACAGCTAATCTATGTGAGGAGAGTCGTAATTGTGACAAAGCAAGACTATATTTTCTAATATTTATCATGTTTAAGTATTCACCAAAATTAAAATTAAAAATATGTCTATAAAATAAAGCCCTGCTGGATTCTTGAAGACTGGCACTTAAATCTTGTACAAAAGTATCTTTCAATCGTTGTCGTAATTCTTTTAGAAAACTTGTGACATCACCTACACCTTGTGCAAGTCAAACTTCATAAAATCCAAACTTAGATATCAGTTTCATGTTGTTATCTGTTGTGCGTGAACTGTTCTTCTGTTTCTAAGTTTGTCTCCTTTTTTACCTATATTAATCGCAAACTAGAACATATAATACATTTTCCACGGTACAATCCATATTTTCCTTTGCATGAAATATTTTATTTTTCAGTTTTAAAGACGATCCTTCTATTAAATAATTGCAAAGCCCACATCTCGGTTCCTTACATTTTTTTACGGTAGGACTTGTTTGATTTTGTTTGAATTCTGAATTTATTAGAAAGTGTTTTAAATTGGGTAGTTGTCTTTTGCATAAATTTTAATGACTTTAGTAGTGTTTATCAATTTTTCCATTTTCTGATCATGTCTTAATATTTCCATGTTGGTTTTGATTATCCCAAACAATTCTCTGTTTTTTGGATTGCACGTAGAAATGTATGGTAAAATTTTGTCTTGTGACTTTTCTTTAACTTGAAGTAAGATTGTTCTAGGAATTTGTAATGCTTTCCTTATACCTGTTTTTATTACCTCTTTCGGGAATTTTCTTTTAAGTAGGGTAGTGGCAAGTTCCTTTAGTCTAGTTTGTAATATGTTTTTGTCTGATACAATTGTACAGATTCTCCTTGCAAGTGAAAACGGAATATTAACTTTTGTATGTTTTGGATGACATGATTTAAAATTTAGATATTGTTTTGAAAAACATATATATATATAGGAAAACCTATTTGGTATACAACATTGTTTCGTGATCTTCCACCAGGCAAGTGGGATACGAAAAGTACAAGTATTAGGGACTATTTTAGTCACTTGTGCGGAAGAAGCTGGCAAGTTTTTATGTTAGAATATCAGCGTTATTTAATGTCTGTTACAGTTTTAAGGTATATTTAATGCTATTTTCAGCTTTATATTGTTATTGATTAACATTGAACATCTTATTAATACTTTAATTTTCTTGTCCATCACAGTGTCATGTTATTTTCAGTATATGCAAGTAAGTTTTAAATTTTTGTCTATTGAACACCTTATCTGATCATTTTATTGCAATATTTTAACAATTTAGAGCTTTATTATGTACTTATGTTGTATACCCCAAGATGTGTTTGGTATAGGCCATGGAGGATCGTCCATTTAAAGAAAGGTTAATGTTTTGACAAAACAAAATTAATACTTGCAACGTACTTATTTATCCGGTTGATATATGTTCAGTTCAAAATGTTCTTATAATCTGCTTTTAGCCGTGTTCTTGAAAACGCGCGAGTATGATGGACATTTTTGTGAAAATATTCGTCAAACAGGTACGGACACCAAAACTTGCGTAGTACTCTGCAGAGACAAAAAAATGAATAATACTGTTTTTTCGGCCAGATAGTCACTGTCACCGGCACAACAATTTACAGTCGGTTTAGCTTCAATGATAACTTGTATAACAAGGTACAGAGCCCTTGTTTTTGCCTTGGAAATGACGAAATCATACCGGAAGTCGATCGTTTTGAATTTGTAGACATCGATCGTTGAAGACAATGTTCAAGCAAACAGGCTAAGTATGGCACCTACGAAGCTAAACGAAAAGCCGATTGAAGATTATATATTTCTTCACCTGATGAAAGTACTTAAAGATTTCAAAGTATGTTACAAATCTACTTGCACGTCAAAATATGGCCCTACTTTCACTTTCAAACAACACTGTCCGCCATTTTTCCTCCGCAGATACCGGTTCGTCGCTTAATTCCATGAAGAAACGGCGCTACGTTCACCCCCCTGGTTGAAACAACTTTACATATTATTGAATGTTTACCGGTACTGCAACATATTTTAAAACGCTGGGTTGACAGATAATAACTTTTAGGCTAGTAATGATACTTGCAAATATTCTATTATTTACGCTTTTGAAGTAATTTAACTTGAGACTTGTTATAGGGAGTGTCTCTAATTAACAACTCTAGTTTTCCATTCAGTTTCTAATATTAGCATATCTTTCACAGTCACTAAGTGTCATTTTAGAAAATTAATGCTTGAAACGAACTTATTTATCCCGTTGATGAAGATTAAAATGAATGGAAAGTAGTATTCTCATCATATAAACGTGTAAAATAATTCTACAAAGAACAGACACCAATTACTGGTTTGCAAACAGCGGTTTATGTCTTTGAATTTCAAAGCCATTACATAAATTTAAAGGCTTTTAAAGTGCTACTAAAACGGGCAAATGTTTTATTCTTTAGCATATTTGGCATTTTATTTCAAGTGCTGAGATATAGAGACGACGATAAAAAATAAAATATTTAATTAACTTTTAGCTTCTCTCCGTGCGTACACGTATTTATCGATGTTATTATTTTAAACACGTAATTAAATAGCTTTAAATGACTTCACAAAAATAGCTGATAATAATGTAAAATTCACACTGTATCGGCAAAACGCACTGGCTCCAATTTAACGATAATGCTCCAACTAACGTAACGAACCGGCTCCAATAAAAAATGGCTGATTTAGTAAACAAAACCAAAGTCAGTATAACAGATTCGTGTATTTTGTATGGTAAATCGCAACTTCCGAAGAAACGAATGCTCACTCCTTTCCTGCATGGCCGTAGCTAGTCGGCTGTTTCAGACATCGATGCGTGTGAAAGTAATGCAAGTTGAATGCAGAGGATTCAACGGTAAAAAGTGCAAAACACACCCAAAATGCATGGATTTTGCTCAAAATTATCGAAGTTAAGGTGTTTAGCATAAAAGATTTGCACTGGCATGTAACTTTGGGTCAAATGTCGTAAGCATGTACCAACACTTTACCGATCTGCTATTTTTATAGGCAAAACTTACCCATTTAAAAATACAACGATTCAGGCTCCAATTGACGATACAACGAAAATGTTCCAATTCGTGTTTCACGGATCATTTTCACAGACGTTTTTTAACAATTACAAACATAAGAGAATCTCTTATCGAACAAAATGTTGAGTTTTATGTCACCTTGTACCCACTCTCTTTAAAAAAATAATTTAAAGGAGAACATCGCTCATCCAGGGGTTGCGAGTTCGAGCCCCACTGGGGTCACGACCGTACCTCCTCATATGACACCAGTACTTTTTTTCCATGAAAACAAAAAAACAAAAATAATATCAAACAGGGAATGCCACGTACCAAAAACGCAGCCTCCCCAAAACGAGCCCCACAGCACCCAGAAGTGCACACCACCAACACACACACACACACACGACACACACACACACACAATCATGTACACACACACACACACACACATACACTACCAACACACACTAGCATACAAAGCAAACACACGAGGACAAAATTAAAGGAACACAGTGGGGCACCGCCTTGGAACGGTCAGTGGCAAAAACACCACTAGACTCGAGTGTGACTCCAAGCTTCACGTTTTCTATACAATCGAGCCAAAATAAATAAGTATAAACTAACATTTAAGTATTCAAAATACTTCCTAAAATAACAGGATTCATGGATACCGTATACCGCTCTGCTCGGTTTGTTAGTGATAAACTGAAAAACATTTACGTATTGTCTACCTTGACTATGTCGCTGTAGAGCTACAGAATTTAGGCATATAAATAAATCACCGTAATTGTTTTCTTCCACTTCTACCTCGACTAATTGGGCAAATATTCTACTTTTGAATGGTTTTATGCGTGTTTTAATAATGACTTAAAGTCTACAGTACTATTTCAGTAGATATCACCTTTGCTCTTTTGTATTTGACCAAAATAAACTCAACACGAACTGGCTGGGTGAGAATTCCAGAAAGTTTATCGCAATAAGCACACTTAGGCAAAAAAGCTCAGATAGATTATATTGAGGTCGTGTACAAAAAAAAAAATAATAATATCAAACAGGGAATGCCACGTACCAAAAACGCAGCCTCCCCAAAACGAGCCCCACAGCACCCAGAAGTGCACACCACCAACACACACAGTTCACAGAAAGATGATAAAGCATAAATAGCGAAAGCAAAATTATATACTTCTTCAACCGTCGCTTTCCAAATTTTCGTTAGATGACAATTTCGATTTTAGTCTAAGCTGCATGTGATTACTGATAGCGGTCAAAACGCTAGGTCAAATAAAACCCTACAGCTGTTCGCTCTCAGATTTTCGTAAAAGAATAATTTCTTCAAACTGTATGTAAATAACGTATTTTAGAACATATGGTGATATAAAAAGGCTCCAGTATAAACTCATGTTACGTACATCTCTAAATTTTGAAAAATACGCTACCAAATTCAAAAGCGTTGCAAACACTTTTTAAATTTCAATATAACATATTGTGTAGCGGTGCCGTGTAACCGACCTTTTCAATTGATTTCTGCGAATTCCTACCTAGATTTTTGCTTTCTTTAATTCTAGCCTTTAGTTTTATACTGATGAATAAGAATGTCAATGGTTTTGCGAGAGCGAGCAGCTTTAAACACTGTGTCCATGAATCCTGCCATTTTGGAAAGTATTTTGAATATTTAAAAGTTCTGAGTTGAATTTTCAATTTTTCACTAAGAAAACACATAAATTTGTCCGATAAGAGTTACTTTTATATTTGTAATTGTTCATAAACGTCTTTGAAAATGATCCGTGAAACACAAATTGGTTTAAGCTCCCCAGTGGGGTTTTTGCCAGTTCGTTACGTTAGTTTGAGCATTATCGTTAAATTGGAGCCAGTGCGTTTTGCCGATACAGTGTGAAATTTAAGGGTGTCAAAATACATTCCAGATTTGGTGGCACAAAATCGTTCTCAAATAGCAAAAGAAAAATAGATTAATATTCAAATAATGCCTGCAGCAAGGTATTTGTCAACAATCAAGTAAAATTACGTAATATCCATTTAACTCACATCTCTATTCTCACAGTACGCAAAAACATTTAATCGTAGCAAATAGTTGCCCGAAAACATTTTACCCGCAGTGAACTGGTTTTATGTCTCCATGTATCGAGACCATGATTGCAGTGTTACTTAGTGTTACTTAAATTCCTGGTCCGACGCAGGTATGGCTGCCTGAGAATTTTAACTCAGTTCCTAAATTCAACTCCGAATCCAAACTTGTCTAGACCAATATCAATCTAACATATTCGCATCTGTCAAAAGCTTTTGACTGTGCTGAAAGATTTATTACCTACCCCTTATCATTTTCCGTGTAATCGTAATTGTAACGGTTTTCGGCCTTCGGCGTATCCTGATCTTAAAGTGTGGATAATGACATTTTGCCATTATTTTATATTCCATATTCGTCTGAAGTTGTTCTTCTTGATGCTTCATAAATAATAGAGATAACTCCTTTGTAGTTAATACATCACTTACATCATTTAAAAGTCAAATTTAAAAAGATGTCACAACGTTCCATACCACACGGTTGGCAGAACATCAAATCTCCGAGATTTTCAGGTTAAAACTTTTATATTTGGTCATAGTGAAGTCCGACTCAGTGAACCGGACTTGTTTTTAATTGGGTCGATTGTTAAAATCGAACCAAAGTTAACAGAGTATATCGGCCCCTTACGGCCGAACGCACAACATACAAACAAGTAGTTCCATATAAACAGTTGTTAGGCATTATAGCGATTTCTGTTTTCAAAATTATATAGTAATAAATCTAAATAATTTAAAAACATTTCAGAATAGAATAATATTATTTCGTTGTTATTCTTTAAATGTGTAATTAATCGTAAATACTATTAATGCGCGAACGAACGACTTGGACATACAAATTTATAACAACTCGTTTTTTACCTATAACTCATTGTCGGCAGACATAGAGCAGTTGGTAGATATGCTGGAAATTGAAATGCGCTGACTTACTGCGGCGGACGCGAGTTCGAAACCCATCTAATATAGTGGGGTTTTTTTACATTTTTTTTCTGTTTTACTTATAATTTTAAGACTGTTGGTGGTGTGTGCACTTCTGGGTGCTGTGGGGTTCGTTTTGGGGAGGCTGCGTTTTTGGACGGGCTTCCCTGTAATTTATGTTTTTAAACCATTTTCAATGTTTTACAGCAAATAATCATAGAAAACTTCATTCATGTCAAACTTATAACGATAATGTTAATAAGACCTGTTGAACAGTAAGTTAGGTAGTCGTGTCAGCGTTTTGCTTGTACACCAGAACTGGTTTCCTTCGGTTCTTTTCGGGCAGCCTCAACACAATCCACCATTCTAAATTTACATGCAGTTTTGTTTGTGGGCCCGCCCCCCGGTGATACTTTGTATCACTGTTTTGCTTCTTCATTATTATTTACTCTGTTCTTCTTTGATGTACTCATTGTTCAGTTTTTGCCTACTTTAGATAGATTTTTTTCCAACCCTATGGGCAAATCCCATAACTTTTGAATGACATTAAAAGTTGTGCAAACTTTGAATTTTCAGTTCAGGTTTGTAAAATTCCACTTCTCAGTTACCATTCACAGCTTTGATACTTTATAGGGTAGTTGAACATACATGTAGTCACTGAATGCAAAAGGTAAGCACATGGGTTCCTATCAAAAGTAAAGTTTACACATATGGTTAAAGGTCAAACTCTGTGGACATTTGTGTCTCCAGTTTGTTGATAACTTTACTCATGCATGGGTTGCCCTGATATGTACACATGTATGTGTACAGTCTGTGTTGTTCACAGAGAATCGACCCTCCAGCACTTTCAGTCCTTTGATTTCTTGGTTAACTTTATTACAGAGATTAAAGGTCCATTACTAACATCAAATCGAATTTTCTTTTAAATCTTGAATCGTAAGGGGCATCTTCTCAGAATGAAAAATATGACGTACTGCGTTGAATGTGACCATATTGTGTTGAAAATCATATTTTGCATTTTCAAAAACGAAGGTAGGTTTTCCCGTTTTCAATATCTTTGTAATTTTCAAAAAATCTACCAGAGAGAGGCTGTAAATAGGTTGTACATAAATAAGCATGCCTATGTTGAATTATAATTGAAGAACTTTACTTCAAAATGATTTGCAAAGTATATGTCTGACTGTTTACAACATCCTACAAGAGGGCCATGATGGCCCTATATAGCTCACCTAACTACCATTGGCTATAATTAAAAGAGACATGATTCCATCAAAATTCGTAGAGGTCCACTACACAATGCTAAAGTGTCAGTCACACCGGACTAACAGACGTGCAACAGACATTTTTTTCTCCAATCTGTTGGCGTCCGTTCGCATACGTTTCTCGTATGTTTCTTATACGGTCTTTGCGGTCCTTGTCCGGTGATATCCGTTTGTGTCATATCCGTTGGCAAGTTTTGAGCATGTTTAAAACTTTCCAACAGATAAAACGGATAAAAGTTATAGTCATCTGTTTTATTCGGAACTTCTGCGTTCCTTATACGCTTTGTACGGAACGAGTACGTTTATTTGTCCGGTTAATATCTGTTGATGTCCGGTGACCCGATGTCGCCACCGGACTACTAACGGACTTGAAACAGATGCACCGTATGTACCCGCTGTGGCAGTCACGTGACCAGTGCAAATACGGTCTTGTCCGTTTCTCGTACGGTACAAATGCGTTTTCTCCGGTACATGTCCGTTAGTTGTAAGGTAATATCAGTTCCTCATACGTTCATCGTAAGGTGATGTCCGTTAATTATACGGTGATGTCTGTTAACAGTCTGTTTATCGTCCGGTACATGTCCGTTATTCGCCCGGTCATTGTACGTTTCATGCGCTCGTTACATTGATCGCGAGGCCGAAAAGAAGCGGCGGGGACAAATTTACCATTGGCCACCAACGGATAAGACTGATTTTGCATTTTTTCATCCGTTGCACGTCTGTTAGTGCGGTGTGACTGAACAATTAGTAACATTTCAAATATCTTTTATCTGCCTGTCGGCCTTGTGCTTTTTTAAAAAAGTTTTCCCTACATAAGCCTATGTGAAATCAAGTGACCCCCCCCGCTCCTCCAGGGAAGGGGTAATTTTGATAGGGGCAACCCCCCCCCCCCCCGCTACGCCCGGTCTGATTTGAACATCTTGGTAGAGGTCCACTAGAATGCAAGCTAAATAGGTAAAGGGACATACCCTAAACTTATGTCAAACTAAATAATCTCCAAAACATAAATAATAGAATCTTTGGAAGTATTATAACTTAACCTAAATGTATCAGCTATGCATTCCCAGTCATTGTTGATAAAATGAGCGGTTTGAAATACACTGCAGAACCGTAAACCATTCAATAATCTATGTAGATTTGTAGTTGAACAATAGATGGGTGGATGCTATTTATTACAGAAAGCCTCTATTAATTGTGGTAAAATGAGGCATTTCTCGCCAAAGGTTCTTCTTTGAAATCGTAATTATTTATCATTTTACGTTTATTGAACTTGGCATGTAGTTAATGCAAATATTTCACAAATATAATACAATAGGTCTTATATTTATATCTTTCCTTAGGCAAAGTATGTGTATCAAATTTTTACTTATGATAAAATAACTCTATCTTGGTTGGGCAACCAGGATAGGGAAATCAAATTTTAAAAATACCTCCAGTGAAAATCTTACTTGAATTAAGCGCTAAGTGAACATAAATGAGTGTAAATTATCAGATGTTAAAGTTTTTAACAAATCTCTCACCTGGCCAAAATCTGATTATATAAGAGGGCCAAGATGGCGTATATCGCTGACCTGGCTACCATTGGCTATAATACAAGGTCGTCAATAGCAGAAAGAGTCAGTTTTTAGCCGGGGACATGATTTGAGCATTCTGGGTAGAAGACTATTAGGCAATGATACATGCCAAATATCTAAGCTCTACGCCTTATAGTTTTAGAGATAAAGATGTTAAAAGTTTTTCCTATATAAACCTATGTAAAATCAAGAGACCACCGGCTGGGGTCAAGTTTTAGCCGGGGGTCATAATTTGAACAATCGACGTAAAGGTCTTCTAGGCAATGCCACATGCTAAATCTAGATCTTGTGGTTTCACAGAAGATTTTTTTAAAGATTTTGCTACATAAGCATATATAAAAAACAAGTGACCCCTAGGCGGGGTCATATTTTACCCTTGGTTTATTATTTTAACAATCTTGGTAGATGTCCATTAGGTTATCCCACTTGCTAAATATCTAACCAAAATATCTGACAAAAAGAAAAATACTTGACAGACTGAGACTCGTCTGACCAAAAGAAAAATACTTCATTTGTCAACACTCGATAGATGGGTATGCATGATAGGGTCACTTCTTGACTAGATTAGTAATGTAATCCAATAGGACAACCAGTTATAGTAGTATCTGACCTATAGCTACGTACTAGTATCCAAGATATCCCGAATATAACCACGGGAAAGAACTACCATTTCTTTAGTTTTGTTTTCGAGACACTTTCTTGTGACCTTGCACACGTTAAAATGTGAAACTTTATCGAAAGTGTAAGTGCCGCCACAGCTCTCCCGAAATATATCATTAACGAAAAGAAAAAATTGTATTCAGGTTAGGCGACTGTATGAAACAGAGAAAAAGAACAGCAATTGAAAGGCAAAATAGATCAGAAAGTCATCAATTTAAAAATAAGGCAGAAGTGACCACAAGGGATTGTGCTGGCAAATGCCTTTACGTATGTTCTACAAGGCAGCAAAAATAAACTGATTTTTTTTTCTTTTTCTTTGATTGCTTATAGTCCCGGCCGACCCTGGAATATCTCTCTCTGGGTTAACTTACCAAAACTGCTGACAGGCGCAGGTTGCAGCTACAATTGAATCCGGGTACCACACATTAGCTCTTCTACGAATAGACGCCTTGGTTCATTTACATGCCCGGTTTATAGATCCGATACACATGAGACTACCTCTTGGTTTTTAACCAGTTCATGTCTAGATTGATGGGAAACACTGAAAAGCGTTTATGAAACTTCCAGGGCCCCGGCTGTGAGTTGAAGCGGGGACCTCTGGATTGGAAGTCGAGAGCGTTAACCACTACCAGCGCACCAACCTCGGTAATGCCTGTTCCATAGCCAAGGTAGGTCGTCTTTACACTGACTATGCGCATCTGGCAAAATTGAACAAGACCAACAAAGTAACGTTAACTCCCCTCCTCACTGACAAGTACTACCTGAAATTTATTAAAGCAATTGCACATACTCAAAGAAGTGGTAAGAAAAATCGACAGTCTATTTATCATAAGTGACGATTCGACAAATGTGTCATTAAAAGAGAGAGACGTTTGTTAGGTCTGCTGCGAAATGTGTAGTAGATTATTGTGCTGTTAAATTTACGCTTACAAGTTTATGAAATTTCTGGGTAAATGCATTCACATTTAGGTAGGATATATGTTTTGTGCTTTTCATATGCTCTTATACAATATGATTGTTAATTAAATACGTTTATGTGTACACATCACTGACGAAGATATAACAAGAAAACGATGCTTGTCATAAACATAACAATATCCTGAGTATAACACTAACGGTGACATTGACGGTCAAAGGTCCCGCCCCATATATAGTCTGTGTGTATGTCAGGGGTCATAAAGCTTGGAGCTGTAGTTTACTTGCCATAAAAATTAAACTTTTAGCAACGTCGCCGACGACGGTGCTAGAAATGGCCCTCCTTATTCTTCGAATAGTCCAGCTAAAATGGCCTACTTAAATTGTAATGTAATTTCATCGTTTTAAATTGCATGAATCCAAAGTCTTTGTGAGGCAAGGTGGCCTTCCGGGACACCATTCTAGAGAATGAGTGTCAATGCCAGTCATGAAGTTAAGTGTGTGGCACTAGATGTCAGTATAATATATGGTTAAATACAACCAAGGTTTGACTTATTTTCGTTTTTCCTAGCTACCTTTGTAAAGTATTATGTCCACAGTCTTGCTTACATATTACAAATTGCATACATTACTTGAGAAAATCCTTTCAACAGATTTCTGTAGACTTTAAAAAAAAGTAATTTGCTGTACAATGACACATTCATCTCGTCTTCAGCAAATAGATTGTTGCTGGCTTCTTCAATTTGTTAGTGAACACTTAAACAAATATTTGTATTAATGTCACAATGTCATTAACTCTTTATGTACTCCCAGACGATGTACTGATGATATTTCGGACAATCGCTGTTTTTGACCTAATGTTACTGATTGACACGTTATCGGGTTATCGGCACTAAACTGCGCATAGAATGGACTGAATATTACATACTTCTAGTTTCATGTCGCTGAAATTAAATTTTGGATACAATTGTCTTCTTTAAGAGCTTTTATGCGGGTCCATATTTGGAGAATTTGTTCTAGTGAATTAAATGTGAATGTCAGTATCATCCTTGTTATCGGAGACGTATCTGTTTTTGTCTCATTAAATCTGAATACTGATAGTGCCATATGAACTCTTCCCAAACTTAAACTTTACATTATTAGGAGTTTTGTGTTAATGAATATGGGCTTTCAGAATTACAATGCATCATCTGTTCAGCATTTTAGATTGAAAATGAAGACTTTGAAAGATTCTGATCTTCAAACACTTCCAACACATTATTTGAATTTAATACACATCCACAATTCATAAATAGTATTGCTATACAAACCATATCTTCAGGTCCTGATACTCGAATCGTGTCCAGTCTATTTACAACGGGTGCACTTATATAAGCTACATTGCTATGCGAACAATATTTTCAGGCCCTGGTGTACTAATCATGTCCGTTCTTTTACAACAGCTCTACTCGTGTGAGCTGCCTTGCTATGCGAACCAGATCTTCATGCCCTGATGTACGAATCATGTCTAGCTGTACTGATTCTTTGGTCATGCTATTCAGTCGGCATGATTACAAGTTCAAATGGTTGAAACAATGTATCAATTTAAGCCAGTTTATAATAGTCTGTAGACCAGTTTTATAATCCATTTCTAAAAAGTTGAAATAAGCCTATTAGTTGCGGTTCAGATGGAAATATCTGTCACTGAGGGTAACTGTGTCGCGGGAACTCGGCTCTAAAACCTGCAGATATCCCCATCTGGTATGCAAGAAAACTATATGTAAAATAATAGACATTGTGCAAGACGAACAATTGTTGCCAATATAGCGACGTGTTGTAATAAACTATCTTATTGAATCATAAAGACATTTTGCAAGAACAACATATGTCGCGAAATGTTTCGATTCTTCACAAAAGGCCAATATACGGACGGTTTGTAATAAACTGCAAATTTTACCGGGAAGATACTTTTCATTAATATAACTGTTGGCATTTAAGTTACTTCAAAGTAGAGTGCCTTTTAACGGCACAGATTTGATAATGACCATCAAAACAATACACATTCATGACATCGAATTTCTGTATATCTATGTTTAAATTCTGTAGTACATTGTCGTCTGCAGCACTTGCTTGTTGTGTAAATTGCTCTATTTTTCGACGTAGTCGTATACTTTTGATTTGAACTTCCGTTGGTATGGACGCGTTGCTAACCAACTTCGTTATAATGTGACCAATCAGAACCTGCAAATTATTGGCTAGCGTTTCGGTACCGGAATAAGCAGTGTACTGCCCGGGAGCCTTCTGAAACACAAAATGTGTATATTTTTTTATATTATAGTTATTTATAATAAATCATGTTGCAAAAAAAGAAAAAACAGAACACGTTATGTCAAGGTTTCTGGACAGTACGAAGATCAACTTTTGTATTCAACGAGGTGTTGTCCGGGGCCGGACATCTAGCGTCATTGATTATTGGCTAGCGTTTCGGTACCGGAATAAGCAGTGTACTGCCCGGGAGCCTTCTGAAACACAAAATGTGTTTATTACGTCACCTACGTCGACCATCTTTTTTTTAAAAGATATTACTTGTTTGAGGTTATGACCTGTAAACTACTCCCAGTGAAATTCAATTTTATAGTGCAGTTTAATGATTTTAAAATATTGGCTTTCTTTGAAAACATTAAATGAAACAACTGAAATTAAATAAAAAGTTTGTCTGTGCCTATTGTGAAAAATTTTAATTCTGTAGTTCTTTCAGGATTTGAAAAACAGGTTTATACATATTTTTATAGGAACCTACTCAAGCAGCATCTTCTGGCATTTTATAACCCGGTTTGTGGTTTATTACAAAATTCGAGCAATCAAATTTTTTCCTACTATATATCCAAGCTTCAAAACTGTATGCTTCAAAACTGTCAAAAGTACAATTAACTAAAGTCAAGCCACTTTGATTTTAGCCACGTCAGATCGTGTATGGTGAGGCAAACGAACGCTCACCAATATTTTCAACAGAATTTTCTCAAGTTCATATGTAGTGTTTTACTTGTGTTGTTGATTATATCCATTACCTTTACATTTTATGTTTTAGTAGAAATTTAGAGATTGTTTTCACTGGGAACTGTAAAATAGTAGCTTAAAAGGGTCACTACCAACATCTAGCATGTTATATTCTCGAAACATAAATCATGGATTTAATGAACACAAAATGATAAATAAATACAATTAATTCAACAACATACATAGAAATATGCCTCATTTTAGCGCAAATAATCAACATAGGGGTCTTCTGTAATAAATATTATGCTTTTGACGTTATTCAGTTTGACACCAGTCACATGGAGTGTCTTTTTAAGCGGAAATGTTTTCAGAACACAAAAACGTCAATAACTAAGACCGAAATAACTTTAATTTATATTTATTTTACTAATATAATTTAATTTAAGGAAAACAAATAAGGGAGTGTTTTGAAAATTTGTTGCAGTTTTAACAAGAGTCATGTTGACATGACCAAGCCCAATGACGATGCATGGTTTTTGTGGAAAGGTAGACAAATGAAAGGGCTTTTTGATTCAAGGAAAAAGGTTGACTAGACCATGTTACACACCAAATATCTAAGCTCTAACCGTTGCTGTTTCGTTTAAGTTTCCTATAAAAGGTAAAGTAAAGTGTTTGTTTATTATAGTGTCACCCCTATTTAAAGGGCCAGCCATTTCTGACTTATGAGACACCTTCTTTTTGAGCACATATACCTCCCGAATCCTATCCTTTAAATGCCAGGCACCAGGCAGGTAGACATACGGTAACCATTATTTAACTAGCTGGCGGCTCACCAACCGGCCATATCAGAACGGACCCCTGCTGGGATTCGAACCTTCGACCTCCCGCTCCCAAGGCGGATGCCTAAACCACTAGACCAAGGGAGACGGTTTATATGATAACCAATGATCGCCTGGGTGTTGTCAGTATTGAACAATGGATTTGATTTGAATAAACTTGGTAGAGGTCCACTAGACAATGTTACATACTAAACACCTAAGCTCTAGGTCTTGCGGTTTAGTAGAATATTTTCCTATACAAGCCTATATGAAAACCCAAGTGACATTGGTGTGGTCAATTTTGACCACAGGGGCATGATTTAAACAACCTTGGCGGAGGTCCACCTAGACAATGATACGCACCAAACATCTAAGCTCTAGGCCAGGCCTTGCGGAAGGGTTTAATTTTTTTTTAATTTCCTATTAAAGTTGTTGCCATAGCCTATATGAAAACCAATTACACCAGTGTGGTCAATTTTGACCCCAGGGGCATGAATTAAACAAACTTGAAAGAGGTCCACTAGACAATGACAAAATATCTAAGCTCTTTGCGGTTTGGAAGAAAAAAATTAAAGTTATTTTCCTATTAAAATTGTTGCGCAACCAAAGTTCTGCAAGAGTAAATTTGATGAAACATTCCGTCAAGTTTGGTTAAATTTCGCACAGTGATTTTTGAGGGGATGTTGTTTGAAACAAAGTTGACGACAACGGACACGGAGTGTCAAGGTAAGCCAAAATCATTTTGGAAGAGGATGTAAAACTGTTTTAACTGTCATTCCTTTACTTTTATGATATATTGGGGAAATGGTCGTATGTGATTTAGACCAACTATACAGAAATATTTGATAAAATTATTGTGTAATAACTAGAGACCCGTCTAAGTGTCTGAATGTATACAAATAATGGAGATGGGACCTTAATTCAACAACCAGCGCACCTGATAAAACTACCGTGTCGTGAATGTTTAGAAATAATGATTACCAATCCCGATTCTTGCGTAATAACGAGTCCAACTACAAACATCTGCTTAAAATGCATCGCCACTGTTTCCCTCGTATTCTTTCACGTTGGAAATACAACACTTTATTTAGTGCGTACATTTATTTTCAAAAGTTTTCTTGGCTTAATTATTTTACACAGAACTTGATTGAGCCCAGAAAAAGTAATTCTAAAAATCTCGTGATTGTGCATGCATATTCGTTTTACTGTAAAGGTCGAAAGGTTTTTTTGCACAAATTCATTAAACTCGGTAATAAAGCGCAAATAAACAATGATTATATATAAAATATGGCTCCTCACGAAAAGCAACAACTCGTATCTATTAAGACTTTAACAGTATGTTGAAGTATTTCTTTAGTATTAGAAGACAAAATTACGACAAACCATATGGGTTGTAATCCAACTCCATTGAAACGTGTTTACTCCTTTTGCCTTTACAATTAGTTTAAACTCTATTTATTCAACAGAAGTACATGTAATACAACAGACAATAATTAACAAATAGTCGTGAATGAATGAGAGAACAAGTGTTTTCAATACTTATATAAACTTTTTTCCAGATGTATACACTATTTAGTTTTAATGTGGATGCCTTTTGGATTGGAAGGTTTTGGCTGTGTGTCCATTGTCACTAGGTCTCGTCATCAATACCGATTACAGATCCATCTTGTAATCAGATATTGGCTACGTTTTATACTTTACCGTCATTGAAAAAATAGATGCTAATACATGTAGATAGAAATGTTTCGAATGTCAAAGAACGCCTCACTCTAAACACCAAACACATGTATCTCTATTTTTGGCAGAGATTTGTTATTTGTTTACCAGCGTGATAATATTTCGTTGCTATTTACACATGTATAATGTCAAGATAATTACACTGCTGCTGTGAGTTGTTGGCATTAGCTGTAATCTCTTCGAAGGTTTCTATGATTTATTACCACAGAAATCATATTTCATAAAATAATTGTCTTGTGGGAAAGGTGAAGCAGCCCTCTGCGAAACGTTTCGTGTTCAGAAAATATAATTGGTATGTTATAAATTGCTGTTATGCACTTTTGGTTAGGTGCCATGTAATTCAGATGGAATTTTGGTGTTATTCAGTGTTAGTTGGTCACAATGCAATGACCCTTTAACTTGGCACTATAGATAACTCACTTTGTTAAACAAGAGGGCCATGATGGCCCTGTATCGCTCACCTGTCTACCATTGGCAAAAATAAAAGGTTATTAATAGCAGAAAGGATCAATTTTTACCTTTGGCTCATGATATCCTCTTAATAAGCTTATGTAAAATCAAAAGATCCCCCCCCCGCCCCTGGTCATGATTTGAACAATTTTGGTAGAGAGTCAATTATTGCCACATGCTGAATATCTAAGCTCTATGCCTCATTATTTTGCTGTCTGATCATGATCTGCACTGTTGGCTATTCATTGTTTTGCTGTCTGATCATAATCTGCACTGTAAGCTATTCATTGTATGTTGGCTGGTCATGATCTGCACTGTCAGCTATTTATTTTTTGCTGTCTGATCATGATCTGCACTGTTTGCTGTTCATTATTTTGCTGTCTGATCATAATCTGCACTGTAAGCTATTCATTGTATGTTGGCTGGTCATGATCTGCACTGTCAGCTATTTATTTTTTGCTGTCTGATCATGATCTGCACTGTTTGCTATGCATTGTTTAGCTGTCTGATCATGATCTGCACTTTCATTATTTAGCTGTCTGATCATGGTCTGCACTGTAAGCTATTCATTATTTTGCTGTCTGATCATGATCTGCACTGTAAGCTATTCGTTATTTTGCTGTCTGATCATGATCTACACTGTAAGCTATTCATTATTTTAATGTCCGATCATGATCTGCACTGTAAGCTATTCATTATTTTGCTGTATGATCATGATCTGCACTGTAAGCTATTCAGTATTTTGCTGTCTGATCATGATCTGCACTGTGAGCTATTCAATTTTTTCCTGTCTGATCATGATCTGCACTGTGAGCTGTTCATTTTTTTAACAATTTATGGTACTTTCCAAAGTGATAGATGTGAATGTAAAAATTACAACTACATTCTTTAACATGGAAGTTCAACTAGGGGTCAAGAACATGTATTGCATCATCGCTATTTAAAACTTTATAAGTGCCAATTTTAGGCCAGAGTTTTTATATTGCTTGGTTTATGGGAAGTTTTCTAAAATGTTGAGTATGAAGGACTTTTCCTACTGTACTGAACAGAGCACATATTGAACATCAGTCTACTGCACCCGTCATTTTCGAACAAAATAAACACTTTAAAATAATTACTTTCAATTATATATCCCTACTATTCTGACACTTCATTAACTAGTCTGTGAAGTCGGAACAGCGGAAATAATACAAATAAAATGTCAGTTCATAATGTCATTGTTATTCTACCTTTTCAAAAAATAGGACAGGCAGTCGCATAAACCAAGAGATATAAAAACTCTGGCCTTACCATAGAGAGATCCAAGATGTGTACTGATTACAAATCAATCTTATGGTGTTAAAATACTGCAATAAAATAAGCTATTGAGGTGTTCAATAAACAACACACTATTAAAACTAGAAATCATCAAAACAACCTTTCTGACAAATTTCAAGGATATCTGGGCTGAAAATGTAACATCTAGAGTGTTAACAAGGTTTTTCCATATTTGGGCTGTGACCTAGTTTTTGACCCCAGATAACCCATATTCGAACTTGGGCTAGAAATCATCTTAACAACCTTTCTGACAAATCTCCAGGATATTTGGGCTGAAAATGTTACCTCTAGAGTGTTAACAAGGTTTTTCCATATTTGGGCTGTGTGACCTAGTTTTTGACCCCAGGTGACCCATATTAAAACTTGAGCTAGAAATCAACCAAACAACCTTTCTGACAAATTGCCAGGATATTTGGACTGAAACAGTAGCCTCTAGAGCCTTAACAAGATTTTTCTATTTTTGGGTCATGTGACCTAGTTTTTCATCGGAGATGACCCATATTCGAACTCGTCCGAGTAATTACTGGGACAAACATCCTGACCAAGTTTCGTGACAATTGAGGAAAAAATGTGACCACTAGAGCGTTAACGAACTAAATGTCGACGGACGACGGACATTCATCGATCCTAATAGCTCACCCTGAGCCAGCTCCATGTCTTTTTAGATCGTACAAAACCTATGTTACTGACGGAAAGGTCAGGCCAAATTAAGGCGCTAAATGCAGATATATACAATATATATAACTGATGCCGCATAAACAGTTCAGTATTCCTACTTATGTTGATCATATATATTAAGAAAATTTCAAGCTTTAATGAATACAAGAGGGCCAAGATGGCCCTATATCGCTCATCTTGGTACAAGTCCACTTGCCTGGTGGAAGATCACTAGATAATGTTATATACCAAATAGGTTGGTAGTGTATATGTGTGTCTGATTGTGGGTGTGGCGTGTGTGTGTGCGCGTGCGTGCGTCGTGTGTGTGTGTGTGTGTGTGTGTGTGTGTGTGTGTTGGTGGTGTGCCTTCTGGGTGCTGTGAGGTTCGTTTTGGGGAGGCTGCGTTTTTGGTACGTGGCATTCCCTGTTTGATATTATTTTTGTTTTTTTGTTCCTATATACGCCTTTGTAAAACAAGTGACACCCCTCCCCGGGCAAGGTCAATTTTGACCCCAGGGGCGTAATTTGAACAAACTTTAAAGAGGTCTACTAGGCAATGCTACATGCCAAATATCTAAGCTCTAGGCCTTGTGGTTTCAGAGAAAAAGATTTTTAAAGTTTTTCCTATATAAGCCTTTGTTAAACTAAGTGACCCCCGGTGCGGGGTCAATTTTGACCCGGGGGTAATAATTTGAACAATCTTGGAAGAGGTCCACTAGCCAATGCTACATGCCAAATATCTAAGCTCTAGGCCTTGTGGTTTTAGAGAAAAAGATTTTTAAAGTTTTTCCTATATATGCCTATGCAAAACTAAGTGACCCCCCGTGCGGGTTCAATTTTGATCCGGGGGTCATAATTTGAACAATATTGGTAGAGGTCCATTAGCCAATGCTACATGCCAAATATCTTAGCTCTAGGCCTTGTGGTTTCAGAGAAGAGTTTTAAAGTTTTTCCTATATATGCCTATGCAAAAACTAAGGGCCCACCAGCGCGGGGTCAATTTTGACCCGGGGGTCATAATTTGAACAATCTTGGTAGAGGTCCACTAGATAGGCTACATGCCAAATATCTAAGCTCTAGGCCTTGTGGTTTCAGAGGAGAAGATTTTAAAAGTTTTTCCTATTTTTTGCCCTAGCAACCAGAGTTCTGCATGGAATGGAATTCTTTGAACAATTTTGGTAGAGCTTCATGCAAGGAACATTCCTACTTAGTTTTATCAACATTGGCTTAGAGGTTTCAGAGGAGATGTCATTTGAATCAAAATGTTGACGGAAGACGGACGACGGACAATCATCGATCAGAAAAGCTCATCCTGGCGTAGCCAGGTGAGCTAAAAAACGTCCAGAAACATAAATTGTGCACTGTATTGATCATGACCATACGTGGAACCAATTCTTTCTCTAGATGTCATTATCAAATTATACATAAAGTTGTGTAACTGTCGTCTGAAAAGCCTCGATAGCAAGCTTTATTCATACGAAAAAAATGAAAGCATTTAGATGCAGACAAGATGACCTCTGAACAACAATCAATTACATTTTGTGCCGATCATCTTACGATATCAGATAATAGTGATTTCCATATCGCCGCCATTCTTTTGTCGGGCTTCAGTACGGACAGACTTCTTTTTAGAAAAATGTCCGTCTCATGGTCTACAATCGCAACACATTTTTTCAGATGTATTGACATTTAGTATTGGCACTGAACATAAGGAAGCGTTATAAGCAAGTACAGTTACTTCGAAGTAGCTCATGATCACCAAGAATTTGTTGTAAATTTAACTTACCATAACTACTTCTAATCATAAAATTTAAAAGAAGTAAGCATAGAAGTACTTTAAATACTTTGAATTATGATTGTCGAAAAAGTTAGACTTGCCTATCGGTAAAAATCAAAATTCTTATTTTGTGGTTTGAAGTAAAAGCTGCTCGTCAAAAGATCTAGGTGAAACAAGGTGACAATAATGGACCTATCTCGCTTACCTGACTACCATTGCTCAAAAAGGCAATGATCAAGGTTTGCTTACAAAACAGTACTCGGTAGTTCAAATTCAATTACTATAGCTTTGAAAACAGGTTTAGATCAGCGTATTCCGACACCTTGTTACTCAGTTTTTATCTTGACATAATGTTCATCAAGACAAACATTCTGACAAAGGGCTCTGTACGTTTAACCCGTCTGCTGACCTGTTTTTCATGTCGCTTCGAGCCTTTGAACTATTTGTTTTATTATCTTAGTATACCTGTATACAATGCACAATTACAGCAATTTGCTAATAGCAATCAATTAAAGTATTATCACCTTTACAAACAGGCAGATTCAATATTGGTAAATGGATGGTGTTTATGCTGAAGCAAGCTAACAAAGTAACGCAATGCTCATGATTTGTAGACCACTTTTTAGTTTCATTTGTAAACCTGTTCTTGAGTGTATCAGTCATGTCAAAATAAACTGTGTTGAAACACTTTGCAATATCTATTAGCTTCTAAATATCTGGGCATAAAGGCATTGTATGCTGCTGTAGAAAGACTTTTTAGTATAAGGTGGTATGGTCTTCCAGACTACAACCAACACATTTGAAAGGGCCATGATGATACTGTGACTGAAGACTATTGATAGTGGGATTTATTGGGGACTGTTTTCCAATTTTGGAATATTTATGAACATATTTCTGCAATGATATTTTTCTGGGTTAATATAGTTTTTGTCTACTGACAATATAATATGCATTAATAAATTTATTCTATATAATATTTGAATAAAAGATTATGTTTTTATTTGTGACCGATCATTGTCTATATTTATAATAGTAATTCAAAAAGGTTTAGTTTCTAAACAGAATATGTAAGAAAGCGCCACACCCCCTTGAGGGGCCTGATTTCAAAATAAATATGGAAGTGCAAGGGGTGGATATTAACTGAGTAATCATTAAATTATTTGAGCCAATTACAGTTTAATTTTGATAACTGATTTCAGATAAATAGAAATTTAATGTTTTTATATTGAATATAGAAGAAAATTACAATCAAAGGGCAATAACTCTAAGATATTAATCTAG
The DNA here is from genome assembly GCA_022818135.1 of Saxidomus purpurata. NCBI lineage: Eukaryota > Metazoa > Mollusca > Bivalvia > Venerida > Veneridae > Saxidomus > Saxidomus purpurata. The sequence continues at coordinate 64,731,763 of JAFMSR010000001.1, read as the reverse complement.
TCTTGACGAAAGTTGTGTGTGCGTTACGCTATTATACTATTGTACACTTATTGTAAGTTTCATAAAAGTCTATCCTTTGGTTCTTGAGTTATGACTCTGGACGGACGGACAGACAAACAACGCTAAAACAATATCCGTATGCCTTTAGCTCGGGATAAAATTCCAAGAGATTTATTTAAGTGTTGCCCTTGCATCAGACCAAACATTATAGGACGATAATTGAACGAAGGTATGACATTATTTAGATACGACTAGAAAACGACAAAGCTTAGACCCTCTTTCGGTGGGGGATAATAAAACATACAATTTATGAGAGTTGTTATGTCCCAAAAGGTTTGTTTATTAAAAACACACTGTCCGTCCGTGTGTCCGTCTTTGCAGTGATTTTCGTGTCCGGGTTGTAATTTTGTCATATGTGAAGGGATTTTCAAATCATATGGCATATATATTCAGCACATAAAGAAAACGTGTCGCAAGAAAGACCCACTTCCCTATCTCAAAGGTCAAGGTCACACTAACAGTTTAAAGGTAATGGAATCCTGAGAACAGGGAGATGACATGTCACGCAAAAGTCCTGCGTCCTTACCTTGATTGTCAATGTCACACTTTAAAGCGGTCAGACGTTTTAAAATCCTGTATTTATGCACACATTTATGTCCAGATTGCAACTCTGGTGTATATTGAAGGATTCTTAAACGAATTGGAACAAATGTTCAGACGAGACAAAATGTCGTGAGCAAGTACTGGTTCCAGACCTTGAATGTGAAGATCACAGAATTTGAGACACCGCTTTAGTTGCGTTTGTCACTTACATACAATACTTTAGACATTTTCATACAAAGAAAAATGCTATTTGATGCTAAACTGCAATAAATTCGTCTCGTATATAGCAGATAAAATGTTGCTGACTTCTTTCATTTATGAGGGAACTGTTCCGTAAATACTTGCATAAAGATCACAATGTCATTATCTTAGGCTTTTATCTTTTATTTTCTTCCAGACAAATTAATGCAAGCATTTTCGGACGTAATACTTTTAGCCGTATCTTGACCAGTTTTTCGTAATACAATATATTGCCATCATGCATTTTACACTTAAGTATGTTATAGTATATTACATGCTCATTATGAGTGAACATGATTCAATAAAAGTAGTTACCGAGATGTCTGAGTGAAAAACGATTTTTTGCAGACCCTATAAGAATTGATACTCAATCTTATTTTTATTACGAAATTCTATTTAGCTCCTAATAAATTAATGGTGCAAAGAAAAATGTCTTAAAGCTGCTCGCTCTCAGTTACCGTTGAAAAAAAATATTTTTCAAAAAAATTCACATTCTTATTCATAAGTATAAAACTAAAGGCTTGAATGAAAAAATAAGCAAAAATCTAGGTGGAATTTGCAGAAATCGATTGAAAAGGTTGGTTCCGGCACCGCTACCTATATGTTCATATTGAAATTTCAAAAGCGTTTCACCTTTTTGAATTTGGTAGCTATTTCTTTAAATTAAGAGATTACCGCAGAATTTATACTGGAACCTTTCTTTATGACTATATATTCTAAAATCTTTTCCATTTGAAGAACTTTTATTTTTTTCTTAAACTAGAGGTCAATCCTAAAGTTACAATAAACGAATACTAAGGTACATCAAGGTGCCAATATGAGCAACCCCAGTCCGTTTAGTATGACTACTTGTTTGTTTTAACAAAGTTGTCGAGTGGTTTAGGCAGAACTGTCACTTACAATAAACAATATCGTTATTGATGCCACATGCAGTAAAACAACGTATCAATACGCATATCAAAAAAATTCATTAAACCGTATGTGAATAAATACTTGGATAATGCCTTTAACCATAAAATTGATTGGAACGCTTTCTACGATTTCTTAAATCTAATACCTTAAAAATGTTTTCGAGTGATATAATCCTGTGAAATAGTTTTGTTCCAAAGAATAAAGTGTGACTCAGTGTCTACAGCTGTGACATTCTGTCTGATTAAGACAGAAAACTTACTGTAACAATGGAAGCGCTCGCCGTTATAAAATTTAACATTACTGGTTCTTTGTTTCAGTGAAAGTGAACAATCCGGATTTAAGCTCAATTAATTACATTTGTCTGTTCAGCATTTCAGAGTACACTCAGTGTGACTTTCGACGCTTCTGACATTTGTAGTAAAACATTACTGAAGACACATATTTTTCAGACGCAAGTGCAAGATTATCAACGGTTCTTTAGCCACATAATTAATATGACATCAATTTATGTTCAAGATGGTGACAATACATAATATAAACTTTCAGAAAACTATTTATTTAATAATGTTTCTGGTGTCTTCAAACCATATTTAAGAAACAGGCTGAAGCAAATTTGCTGGCTACTTTAAATCATTTGAATTATAATTTCTGTTATATTCTCGGTACAATACATATCATAATTATACAGCAATGCAGACATGTGATATACGTAATGTTCATCATGATACTTTATTAAAACATTGACAAGTCTTGATGTGGTCATTTGTATTCTATTATATAGTCCTGTTTCTGAAACGTTATTTTAAGGCATGGTATCGGCTTTTGGCTTATAATGATTTAAGATGATTTAACTGCTTTGCTGTAGAAAGTAACATTAAAACGCCACTTTTGTGATTCGTATAACACCTGACCATTACTGTTTATCTGAAACAAATGTACTGAGTGGCTGTCTCAAATGAAATAATTAAGATAAACTCTCGTACGTTCATTAAGGGTCTTCCACTTTTACCATTGCATTTTCATAAATATTTTTTTTATCAAAATCTCTATAACGGCAAAATGCAGTTCATTAAAACTTTGCACAAATAAATGTTATTAAGTATCTTTATTTCACATATGTTAAGAAACGTTAGAACAGTACAGAAAAAAAGCTAGACCTAAAACTTCCCTAAAATTCTATAAACATCCAACGTAAAAACTAAACAACAAATTTAAATGCCAACGTAAGTAATATGATATAACAATATATTGTGTCTTTTTGTCAAACACATGCATAAAAATGTGATATTTGTGAAATTGTGTTTGACCTCGAGTTTCATTGTCTCAAAAATATGTGAAAAATAAATAAAATGTTGATTTCTCTCTTCATAATTGCAAGTTCGTTAAAAGGAAACAAGATATTGTCGTCAGTATCGTGTTACTCATATTGATATTTAAAATTATGTTTTGTGTTGTTTAGTTTTTGCGTTTAAATATAAATAGAATTTGAACTTTTTTCATTAATGTAACATTTATTAGACTTGAAAAGTATTCATACAACCTTTAGACTGTTATAAAACGAGGTACTTTTATCACAAGGAAAACTCTTGACGTCTAAACAATGTACAAGGAAAGTTTTTAAGAATTTTAAGTTTTCTATCATCCCTTCCACTTTGGTACTGTGGAATTCATGTAAAGTGTAGTTTCTTTCGACGAACAATCGAACAACTGTACATTTGTCACCCAAGTGTCACCAGACCGAACTGACGGAACGCTAGCACTTAATGTTATTGCATTATATAGTTCTGTTATTGCATGATCAACAACTACTCTGAAGTTATTAATGCGTTTGTTCAGTTTTCTGCACTTACTTCGCTCATTTGAAGTCCGATTAGCAGCGGCCCGCTATATTTAATACGTGGTTGGAAAATGTAACATGTAGGTGAAGTAGTGTATAGTTCTTTGAACAAAAATGTTTTTGAAAATCGCCTAGGAAGTTACGATAAAGAATGGGTCAAATTACTGTTCATTGTGAAGCGTCAAAAAATTGATATTTCTCTCTTTTATCCATGTAAAGCGTCAAATTATTTTATATGCTTATGTAACGTCTAATAAGTAGTGAAAAGTTTTTATTGTTCGGCCAGTATAAAAACCGATATCGGTCAAACATGTCGGTATCTTCCGGTATCAGGGACAGTGGGTCCATTACGTTACTATGACTCGATTTTTATAGTTTGAAATTTACAGTCACACTTCATTTGTTTTTGAATGGAAGTATCATTGTACAGTCACTGATAGTCCGTTTAAATCAGACATTTCATGCTAGAGCAATAAAGTGAAAGGTAGCCAAAGTTTACTAACTGGTCGGGATGCACTATCTATTTTTATCACACTGGCTTACATTTCGTGTTATTAGACTGGTCTACAGCAATAAACTGACAGGTAGCCAAAGTTAACGAATTGGTCGGTAACTAGTCTTTTAGTAATCGTAAAAATGTGCGTTGTTCTGTTTACAAACATTTTGACTACAAACGATTTTGTGAGGATAGAGGCAGGAATAGTATTGTATACTCTGAGAATCACCTTAATGGAACATAGCGTAGAACACATTATGATATTGCTGCGTTAACTTTATTTTAATTAACGCTGAATGAAAATACGGCTCGTATATACAATCTAATGGGAAAAAACGGAAAGAGCATAAGACTATTTAAAGCTTTGTTTATGAATGTGATCTTGTTTCTTTTTAAATCATAAATGATACACTGGAAGTGAGAAAGAGTTACTAAATTGCAAATGCACAAACCAGATAGTCAAGCCTAGAATATAAATTTATTCTGTCTCTGCTATAAAGTCTGTAAAGTTTATTTGCATCTCCCATTTCAAAATATTTACATGAAATCTTTGTTTCTAGGCCCGCTGTGATACGTAGTATCACAGTTTTTCTTGTAGAATAATAAATCTACGGAGAGAATAATGAATGAGTCTAAGACAATGTTGTATACTTTCTTTTACAATAATGCCTGGCTAAGCTTGTACGACTCGGGCAAACCCGGGTAAAGTATAACAACCAACGGCCCATTTTAGGGCCCACCAACACAGTTCGAAAGAAAAAAACCCATCTTAGTAAAAACCATCAGGCTGCGTTTTTGGTATGTAGCATTCCCTGTTTGATATCATTTTTGTTTTTAGTATATTGTCAAAATACATTGTTTATATTTTTCGACCGAACCTGCTTTTCGTAAGCTGCACGCTGATTGTTTCCTGCTGATTTGTCTCCTTTGTTGTGATTGGCTCTTTTTTTGTCTTAGGTAAAAAATGTAGGTTAATCCGACTATGTGCTTAAAAGCGAAGGTTCTTTTATAATTAACATTCATTTTACCATTTTACTATGGGTATGAAAACTTTCTTGAAGCGTCCTGGGTAGACAGGGAGATGGAGAGAGATGGGAGAGGAGGCAGAGGGAGTCAGCCATGAAGGCTTTTTTGCCAGAAGAGGCGTGGAGTGGCCAAGACGACGTATTGGACTATACCCTCTTAATAACCACCATTTGACCCCAAAAATTAACAACGGGGATAAGGTGAATAACTTAGGAGTAGTAATTGGAAAAATTTATACCCCAATTTATCGGGGTTGTAAATTTCCCATACCAACGGCCCTTTTTAGGGCCATTCACATAATGAAGAAAGAAAAATAACTTTAGTATTTTTTATTGTCACATGAAGACATATTGTTTCAAAATAAAAATAACTGATTTCAATGTTCTTTTTTTTCACTTTTTCTATAATTTCCTTTTACGGCCTACTGATCTCTTCTTAGGTGGAGGTTCCTGGTTAGATCCCTTATTAGGTCCCTGGTTAGATCCCTGGGTGCTTTCGGTAGGTGGGTTACGGAAGTCCCTTTTGGCAGCTCGGTCACGCTCGTCTCTTAAGATGTTCAGCAAGGGGTTTTCCAGGAGCTCCTTGGGTTTAACCGCAGCCTTTGCATTAAACAGGGTCGGTTGAATGATGGCCTTTTCCGGCTTAATGGTCAGTTTAAGACTCTTAGGTCTCTCCGGCTTCTCGGACTCCATTGGCTCCTCCACCCCTTGTTTTTCTGGACATGCATTGGCGTAGTGTCCAGGCTGCTTACAATAATAACAGATCGGTACAAAGTCCCTGGTGGTCTTGTTGGCTTCAACAGAGCAAGCATTAGTGTAATGCCCCGGCTGCTGACAGCGTAATGTTCTCTTGATTTCCTGTCTTGTCCCCTGTCTTCTCTGGACAAGCACTTGCAAAATGTCCCGGCTGGAGACAATGATAACAGACACGTAGTAGTGTATTGATAGCATCTACATGCCTTTTAATTTGTTGCAGCGTGTTTGGCTCCATGGCTGAAACTGATATCGAGTAGAGATACTCACGCCTTTTTATAGACGGAGAAGGGTATTCCCCCTGGAGGAGTGTATAAAAGAGAGCGTATCTTGTGTCAGTCGTCAGACATACCTATGACACTGGAACCTTACACTAGCAGCAGTAGCAGTAGCGTTAAAGAAAAAGAACTCAAGGATGAACTTAAGGAAGATAAAAAGTACAGACTCTCCCTGTCAAGATAAAGGAAACAACAACAAAAACAACAACAGCACCGCCACCAGTCCAAGACAAAGACCAAGACAGAGCTAGAGATATTTAGCATGTAGCATTGTCTAGTGGACCTTTACCAAGATTGTTCGAATCATGTACTGTGGTCAAAATTAATCCTTCCCGGGAGGGGATAAGCACTTGATTTTACATAGGCTTTTATAGTGAAAGCTTATAAAAAACACAAGGCCGACAGGCAGATAATATATATTTGAAATGTTACTTAGCTTTGTGTAGTGGACTTCTACGAATTGTTAGAATCATGACCCTTTTTATTACAGTAAATGGTAGTCAGATGAGCGATATAGGGCATCATGGCCCTCTCTTTTTTTAATGAAATATTTTCAAAAATCCGCTATAATATATGTACGCTTTCTTTTTTAATTTCTGATAGGATGTTGTTGTTGTAGGAGTTAAACATCCACTTAAAAAGTACATGTATTTGGTATGTTTGACGGATATTGTCCATCGATGCTAAAATCTCGCACTGCGACAAAAAGGTTGAAATTATATAGGAAAATACGAGAGTTGCCATTCCATGTGTATATAGGTCAGTCGCTTCACTGTATGTTTATACTGGAATTTCAAAAGCGTGTGCAACGCTCTATCATTTGGTAGCGTATTATTACAGATATAATTTACTGGAATGTATACTGGAACCTTTTTATATGACTATATGCTCTAAAATATGTTATTGCATACAGTTTGAAGAACATTATAAACATTTTTTTTTTACAAAAATCTCAGAGTGAGTAGTGCTGGGTAATAACTAGACCACGGAGACGTCACGTGAAATAATAGACGAGTAGGTGGTGTTACGTATTCCTGAAGGATGTCTCATAAACAAAGCTGGTTTTATACAATTTCAAAGCCTTGTATTTTACTTCATCAAAAACTCTGAAGCAAAACTATGTTTTTGAACAAAATATAAAACAACAGCAACATTATGTGTTTTCAATAACCTTCAGGTCTGTCATTCAAATAAACGGACAGAAACCAAAAATCAAGTACTGTTAGCGAAGTATCACTCATTGTCTGCAAGAATAATCCCCTTGTGCCCAATTTTGCAGAGGACACCGTGTTGTCAGCACTTTCAGTACTTTGATTTTGTTAGTGGTTTATTGAAATATATAATGGTTGATTACATCCCGATAAGCTCACCTAGTGAAATAATAAAAAACATTTCCAATAATACATTTTTATAAATTATTCAAACGTAAACCTTCTAAAAACAGCGCCATTATTGTTATTTTTATAATACGTTTTAGGAAAGCACTTTAGAAAGGAAAGTGTTTTCTGACTTCCACCCATCTTGTGAAATATTGGAAGCAAAAGGAAATTCTTAAATTGTCTATAATATTTATGTAACGTAACCAAGGTCGTAAAGAGGCTGATTGTGGAAAACAGAATCTACTATATTTCCGACACTCTTGTTTATTGGCCTCTCACGAATAGTACCATCTATCTTTCACATGGGAAGACCTAAATATTTTATTGACTAAGAACAACAGGTCAAGGTGACTGTTACATTTAACACAAAATCTACGCTTTCGCCTAGTGTCCTCCAAATGGATAGGTTGTTTGGTCATTGAAAGTAGATGAACCCTATTGACTTTGAGGTTAAAGTCACAGTGACCTTTATTGCATTAGAAAACACAGAACGCATGACGTCACTGTAACGACGTTTACGTGGTATGTATTCCGGCATTCAACGCTCCGTATTTTTTTTATGTTAATTTGGATAAAAGATTTTGATTATTTCACTAGGTGAGCTTATCGGGATGTAATCAACCATTATATATTTCAATAAACCACTAACAAAATCAAAGTACTGAAAGTGCTGACAACACGGTGTCCTCTGCAAAATTGGGCACAAGGGGATTATTCTTGCAGACAATGAGTGATACTTCGCTAACAGTACTTGATTTTTGGTTTCTGTCCGTTTATTTGAATGACAGACCTGAAGATTATTGAAAACACATAATGTTGCTGTTGTTTTATATTTTGTTCAAAAACATAGTTTTGCTTCAGAGTTTTTGATGAAGTAAAATACAAGGCTTTGAAATTGTATAAAACCAGCTTTGTTTATGAGTACGTAACACCACGTACTCCCCTCTTATTCCATTCAGGAAACCTAAATAAGGGTGGTGCATTATGTTTCCGTAAGGGACACATGCAACAACATAGTACTCATCATTTTATATGATTTACGTGACGTCTCCGTGGTCTAGTTATTACCCAGCACTACTCACTCTGAGATTTTTGTAAAAAAAAAATGTTTATAATGTTCTTCAAACTGTATACAATAACATATTTTAGAGCATATAGTCATATAAAAAGGTTCCAGTATACATTCCAGTAAATTATATCTGTAATAATACGCTACCAAATGATAGAGCGTTGCAAACGCTTTTGAAATTCCAGTATAAACATACAGTGAAGCGACTGACCTATATACACATGGAATGGCAACTCTCGTATTTTCCTATATAATTTCAACCTTTTTTTGTCGCAGTGCGAGATTTTAGCATCGATGGACAATATCCGTCAAACATACCAAATACATGTACTTTTTAAGTGGATGTTTAACTCCTACAACAACAACATCCTATCAGAAATTAAAAAAGAAAGCGTACATATATTATAGCGGATTTTTGAAAATATTTCATTAAAAAAGAGAGGGCCATGATGCCCTATATCGCTCATCTGACTACCATTTACTGTAATAAAAAGGGTCATGATTCTAACAATTCGTAGAAGTCCACTACACAAAGCTAAGTAACATTTCAAATATATATTATCTGCCTGTCGGCCTTGTGTTTTTTATAAGCTTTCACTATAAAAGCCTATGTAAAATCAAGTGCTTACCCCCTCCCGGGAAGGATTAATTTTGACCACAGTACATGATTCGAACAATCTTGGTAAAGGTCCACTAGACAATGCTACATGCTAAATATCTCTAGCTCTGTCTTGGTCTTTGTCTTGGACTGGTGGCGGTGCTGTTTTTTTTTTTTTTTCCTTATTTAGGTCTTTTTTTCCTAGTTCATCCTTGACCTAAGCTACTGCTTGCTGCTAGTGTAAGGTTCCAGTGTCATAGGTATGTCTGACGACTGACACAAGATACGCTCTCTTTTATACACTCCTCCAGGGGGAATACCCTTCTCCGTCTATAAAAAGGCGTGAGTATCTCTACTCGATATCAGTTTCAGCCATGGAGCCAAACACGCTGCAACAAATTAAAAGGCATGTAGATGCTATCAATACACTACTACGTGTCTGTTATCATTGTCTCCAGCCGGGACATTTTGCAAGTGCTTGTCCAGAGAAGACAGGGGACAAGACAGGAAATCAAGAGAACATTACGCTGTCAGCAGCCGGTGCATTACACTAATGCTTGCTCTGTTGAAGCCAACAAGACCACCAGGGACTTTGTACCGACCTGTTATTATTGTAAGCAGCCTGGACACTACGCCAATGCATGTCCAGAAAAACAAGGGGTGGAGGAGCCAATGGAGTCCGAGAAGCCGGAGAGACCTAAGAGTCTTAAACTGACCATTAAGCCGGAAAAGGCCATCATTCAACCGACCCTGTTTAATGCAAAGGCTGTGGTTAAACCCAAGGAGCTCCTGCAAAACCCCTTGCTGAACATCTTAAGAGACGAGCGTGACCGAGCTGCCAAAAGGGACTTCCGTAACCCACCTACCGAAAGCACCCAGGGATCTAACCAGGGACCTAATAAGGGATCTAACCAGGAACCTCCACCTAAGAAGAGATCAGTAGGCCGTAAAAGGAAATTATAGAAAAAGTGAAGAAAGAACATTGAAATCAGTTATTTTTATTTTGAAACGATATGTCTTCATGTGACAATAAAAAATACTAAAGTTATTTTTCTTTCTTCATTATGTGAATGGCCCGAAAAAGGGCCGTTGGTATGGGAAATTTACAACCCCGATAAATTGGGGTATAAATTTTTCCAATTACTACTCCTAAGTTATTCACCTTATCCCCGTTGTTAATTTTTGGGGTCAAATGGTGGTTATTAAGAGGGTATAGTCCAATACGTCGTCTTGGCCACTCCACGCCTCTTCTGGCAAAAAAGCCTTCATGGCTGACTCCCTCTGCCTCCTCTCCCATCTCTCTCCATCTCCCTGTCTACCCAGGACGCTTCAAGAAAGTTTTCATACCCATAGTAAAATGGTAAAATGAATGTTAATTATAAAAGAACCTTCGCTTTTAAGCACATAGTCGGATTAACCTACATTTTTTACCTAAGACAAAAAAAAGAGCCAATCACAACAAAGGAGACAAATCAGCAGGAAACAATCAGCGTGCAGCTTACGAAAAGCAGGTTCGGTCGACAAATATAAACAATGTATTTTGACAATATACTAAAAACAAAAATGATATCAAACAGGGAATGCTACATACCAAAAACGCAGCCTGATGGTTTTTACTAAAAAAAAAAATAAAAAAAAAAAAAAAGAAAAAAAAAAAAAAAAAAAAAAAAAAAAAAAAAAAAAAAAAAAAAAAAAAAAAAAAAAAAAAAAAAAAAAAAAAAAAAAAAAAAAAAAAAAAAAAAAAAAAAAAAAAAAAAAAAAAAAAAAAAAAAAAAAAAAAAAAAAAAAAAAAAAAAAAAAAAAAAAAAAAAAAAAAAAAAAAATTTTTTTTCTTTCGAACTGTGTTGGTGGGCCCTAAAAAGGGCCGTTGGTTGTTATACTTTACCCGGGTTTGCCCGAGTCGTACAAGCTTAGCCCTTATACGTCTTAGCCGTGCACCTACTCGCTGCATTGCTTGGTCTGCCTCTCTCTTCTCAACTGAGGCTGTCTAAACCACCACATTAACTCGTCTAGCAGATAATTTATGACACATGCTAACCCAACCATGGTCAGGTTTAAAATGAATAGGATCTCAAGTATTTTGATAATAAATATATACTTGTATAAACATAAAGTTTACTCATTTTTTTTTTTATTTAATCATATTTTATGATCATATTTTATAATCAGATTTAATATTCATAATAATAACAAAATTTGTCTTTTTAGCTCACCTGGCTACGCCAGGTGCTGTGGGGCTCGTTTTGGGGAGGCTGCGTTTTTGGTACGTGGCATTCCCTGTTTGATATTATTTTTGTTTTTCTGATCGTCGTACGTCGTCCGTCAACATTTTGATTCAAATGACTCTCCTCGAAACCTCTAGGCCAATGTGAAAAACTAGCGGAATGTCCTGCATGAAGCTCTACAAATGTCAAGAATTCCTTCCAGCAGAACTCTGGTTGCTATGGCAACAAATAGGAAAAACTTTAAAATTTTTTTTCCTCTGAAACCGCAAGGCCAGAGCTTAGATATTTGGCATGTACTTGGCAGGGACCTCACCAAATTGTTCAATTGGGACCCTCGATCAAATGACCCGCCGCACGGGGGTCACTTAGTTTTACATAGACTTATATAGTAAACTTTAAAAATCTTCTTCTTTGAAACCACAGGCCTAGAGCTTGATATTTGGCATGTCTTGGCTAAGACCTCTACCAATATTGTTCAATAGCCCCGGGTCAAAATTGACCCGCACCGGGGGTCCTTTTTAAGGCTTTTACAACTTTAAATCTTCTTCTTGAAACCCAGGCCCTATTTTGGCATGTAGCATTGGCTAGTGTACCTCCACCAAGTTTGTTCAAATTATGACCCCCGGGTCAAAATTGACCCCGCACTGGGGGTCACTTAGTTTTGCATAGGCATATATAGGGAAAACTTTAAAAATCTTTTTCTCTGAAACCACAAGGCCTAGAGCATAGATAATTGGCATGTAGCATTGCCTAGTAGACCTCTTCAAAATTTGTTCAAATTATGCCCCTGGGGTCAAAATTGACCTTGCCCGGGGGGGATCATTTGTTTTACAAAGGCGTATATAGGAAAACTTATTTGGTATATAACATTATCTAGTGATCTTCCACCAGGCAAGTGGACTTGTACCAAGGTGAGCGATATAGGGCCATCTTTGCCCTCTTGTTTAAAAAAGGACTTTTTAAACTATGTTATTATATATTTAATTTTATGACAATGACTGAAGGTATTTTTTCGAAATGTTGGTTGGCCCTAAAGGGCCGTTGGTTGGTTCTGTCTGCTGCTTTTTTTATTCATGCATGCCTCTGCAGGCAGGACAGTAGCGCAGCTTACGCTGACCCATCTTTCGGACAGAGGTTCCTGTCATCAAGGTGAAAGCCGGCTCATTGGCCTCCGCCTCCCAGTCCTCGTCATCGGAGGAAATGACTATCACTTTCTCCGGCGATCCAAAGGGCCATTGCCTCTTCTTCCTTGGTGTTAGTGGTGGTGGTGGAGGCTGCTCTGATCTGGATGGTGTGAACGGCTCTGGCTCTGCCTCCAGTACCTCTGGTCTCTCTGTCTCCAGTTCTGCCTGCTTCCGTTCGTACGTCAGCTGCTCTTGATCAATTCAGACCTTCAGGTCTTTCCATCATGATCCCAATCCTTGTCATTAGTTTCTGAATTCTTTTGACTTTGTGATGAATAATCTTCATCTTGACTGTTTTCGTTTTGCTCAATGAACTAAGAGTGAATAAAATTCACCAGCGAACCTGCTTTTATGCACCAGAGTCGGATTGACCTACATTTTTTACATAAGACAAAAAGAGCCAATCAAAACTAATGAGACAAATCAGCAGGGACCAATCAGTGTGCAGCTTGCGAAAAGCAGGTTCGGCTTGACTCTTTTAAATACAGACTGATTTTTTTTACACGTTCAGTCATTCTGGATAACCATGGCAGGCATATTACCTCCGGCTCTAGCCCAGCAAGTGTTTCGTGATTTTGTAGAAGAACCATGGATCTCTTTGAAACACATAGATTTTGAACTGCATAGAGCCTTTTCAGGGCCACCCAATACATTTTGAAAGAAATACCTTCCGTCATTGTCACAAATCAAATACTAGACTTGTCACTAAATGAAATTAATACCCCCAAAAGACTACTTTATAAACTGAGGAAGTTCGTAGTGGCAAAATACCTTGTAAAACAAACTAAAAAAGATATATTGTTCTTGGCAATAACTATGTAATTTGTCAAGATAGAGTTATGTTTCATTTACACTGCACCTTGACCATTGTATGAAGTTGTATTGAATTTCAACCAGTAGTTTGCGAATTATGCTCCGGACAAGTAAAAGTAACAAAGGGCAATAACTCTGTAATTACTCAAGATAGAGTTGTTATTCTTTTGCATTGCACTTCCTCTCATTGTGCTTAACCATTGTATGAAGTTGTATTGAATTCCAACCAGTAGTTTTCGAATTATGCTCCGGACAAGGAAAAGTAACAAAGTGTAATTACTCAAGAAAGAGTTATGGTTCTTGTACACTGCACTTTCTCTCATTGTGCTAGACCATTGTATGAAGTTGTATTGAATTCTAACCAGTAGTTTTCAAGTAATGCTCCAGACAAGGAAAAGTAACAAAGGGAAATAACTCTGTAATTAGTCAAGAAAGAGTTATGGTTCCTGTGCACTGCACTTCCTCTCATTGTGCTAGACCATTGTATGAAGTTGTTTTGAATTGTTTTCAAGTTATGCTCCGGACAAGGAAAAGTAACGGGCTAACTCTGTAATGGTCAAGAGGAGTTATGGTTCTGTGTACTGCCTTTTTCAGTGTGCTTGTCCATTGTAGAAGTTGTATTGAATTCCAACTAGTAATTTTCAAGTTATGCTCCGGACAAGGAAAACGCAACAGACCACCTGACCAACAGACCACCTGACCAACCGACCGACCGACCGACCAACCACCGGGTGACTCCTATATATATAATAAGAAAATAGTCTAAACATATACACAAACTAACTTAAACCCCTTTTTACTAAACATAGGTCTGTATGCGGGAAAATTCCCCATAAAAAGACCTATATTGGTTTAGAGTTTATAGTACCACCCATACTAACCATACACGGGGCCATACCACCTGCCATACTGCCACTGTTTCCCCCATACTGCCAACCCTTACTACTGTCAAACGTGAAGGGATTTTCAAATCATATGGCACATATATCCAGCACATAAAGAAAACGTGTCGCAAGAAAGACCCACTTCCCTATCTCAAAGGTCAAGGTCACACTAAGAGTTTAAAGGTAATGGAATCCTGAGAACATGGAGATGACATGTCACGCAAAAGTCCTGCGTCCTTACCTTGATTGTCAATGTCACACTTTAAAGCGGTCACACGTTTTAAAATCCTGTATATATGCACACGTTTATGTCCGGATTGTACAAAAAAAAAATAATAATAATAATATCCGGATTGTAACTGTCTTATATATTGAAGGATTTTTAAACGAATTGGAACAAATGTTCAGGACAAGACAAAATGTCGTGAGCAAGTACTGGTTCAAGACCTTGAATGTGAAGATCACAGAATTTGAGACTCCACTTTAGTTGCGTTTGTCACTTACATACATTACTTAAGACATTTTCATACAAAGCAAAATGCTATTTGATGCTAAACTGCAATAAATTCGTCTCGTATATAGCAGATATAATGTTGCTGACTTCTTTCATTTATGAGGGAACCAATACTTGCATTAAGATCACAATGTCATTATCTTAGGCTTTTATCTTTTATTTTCTTCCAGACAAATTAACGCAAGTATTTTTGGACATAATACTTTTAGTCGTATCTTGACCAGTTTTTCGTAATACAATTTATTGCCATCATGCATTTTACACTTTAGTATTTTATATTCTATTACATGCGCATTATGAGTGGACATGACAATAAAAGTAGTAACCGAGATGAATGAAATACGATTTTTTGCAGACCGTACAAGAATTGATACTTTATCTTATTTTTATTACGAAATTCTATTTAGCTCCAAATAAATTAATGGTGCAAAGAAAAACTAGAGGTCAATCCTAAAGTTACAATTAACGAATACTAAGGAACATTAAGGTGCCAATATGAGCAACCCAAGTCCATTTAGTAATGTATGCCCTTAACTACTACTGTCTGTCTGTCTGTATAAAATTGATTGGAACACTTTGTATGATTTCTTAAATATAATACCTAAAACATGTTTTCGAGTTGTATATTTTGTTCCAACGAATAAAGTGTGGCTATCAGTGTCTGTCTTGTTACTCTTCAGCTGCGACATTCTGTCTGATTAAGACTGTCTGATTAAGACAGAAAACTTGCTGTACGAATGGAAGTGCTCGCCGTTATTTAGTTTTACATTACTGGTTCTTTGTTTCCGTGAAAATGAACAATCCGGATTTAAGCTCAATTAATTACATTTGTCTGTTCAGCATTTCAGAATACACTCAGTGTGACTTGTCGACGCTTCAGACAATTGCAGTAAAAACATTATTGAAGACACATATTTTTCAGACGTAAGTGCAAGATTATCAACGGTTCTTTAGCCACATAATAAATATGACGTCAATTTATGTTCAAGATGGTGACAATACATAAAATAAACTTTCAGAAAACTATTTATTTGATAATGTTATTGGTGTCTTCAAACCATATTTAAGAAACAGGCTGAGGCAAATTTGCTGGCTAGCTTTAAATCATTTGAATTATAATTTCTGTTATATTCTCGGTACAAAACATAACATGGTAAATATACAGCAATGCAGACATGTGATATAAGTAATGTTCATCATGATACTTTATTAAAACATTGACAAGTCTTGATAGGGTCATTTGTATTCATTCTATTATATAGTCCAAGTTTTGAAACGTTATTTTAAGGCATGGTATCGGTTTTTGGCAATGATTAAAGATGATTTAACTGCTTTGATGTAGAAAGTAACATAAAAACACCCCTTTTGTGCTTCGTATGCAACCTGACCATTACCGATTATCTGACACAAATGTACTGAGTGGCTGTCTCAAATGAAATAATTAAGATAGACCCTCGTACGTTCATTAAGGGTCTTCCACTTTTGCCATTGCATTTTCATTAAAGTTTGAGCTATGCATTCCCTGTCATTATCGATTAAATCAGCCGTTTAAAATATGCTGCAGTACCGTAAACCATTCAATAATTTATGTAGAGTTGTTGTTGTACAATTAATGAGTGGATGCGATTTATTACAAAAGGCCTCTATATTTATTAATTGTGGTAAAATAAGGCATTTCTCGCCATAGGTTCTTTGAAATTGTATTTATTTAATTATTTTACGTTCATTGAACACATAACCTATGTTTCGAGAATATTATCGGCTAGATGTAGGGTATGCCCCTTTAAGGTAGTAGACTCCTAATAAAAACCTCCACTTGAAACTCTTCAATTTCAACGCTCTAGCCTATGTTGTTAAGATCTTTCGAGTTTTTTGGGAGCGTAGGTTCGAATCTAGCCGGAGCCAAATATTTTTTTTTTTTTTACTTTTTCTTCTTTGTTTTCATTATTTTGCATTTTCTTGATATGTTTATATTGTTTTAAGTCTAAAAAGAAATTAAATATTTGGTTATTCACAAGTATTAGCTCATTTGAAGACACGTCTAAAATCGCCGATGGAGATTTTCAAATTCTAATTATTTAAATAGAGACGGTGAAGCTTTATGAATTTTTCGCATGCTGTTCCCAAAATGTTATAGATAATTATAAATATACAAAAAGTCATGCCCCATTGCTAGAAAATGTTGGTTTTTCTTAAAATCTTTGATGTTCAAAATTGAACATGGTCAAAAAGTACATGAAAATTGAAAAACTATCTGATAATTTCATAAAAGTTTTATAAATCTTGTTGATAATATAGTAAATGATGTATAATTTCTGAAAGAAAATATAGTTCTTGTTACTCTGATACCAAATCTGTACCAAATTATTGAATAATAAATGAAATACGTGTATTTTCTTATGGAATGATATTTAGGTAAAAATTACACAAGTTACAATTTACTCATTGACACCGCTATTGTGCTTATTGGTACATTATGCATGCTTGCACTTTCATAACGCTTGTTGACAATGATACCATGATTGCTGGAAGTTACAACTTGTATGTTGTTTAGGCCATGATGCCTAGTCGTGTTTTTCCGTAATTTGAATAATTATTTGCCGGAAAGATTATCGTGGATATCCGAATATGTATAATGTTAAAAAAACAAACAGATTTCCACTTTCATTTTCACTATATTTATATAATGTCAAATCCTTCTTTAACACTCCTGCCCCTCAGTTACAACACATAACATAACTCCTGCATGGGAAAGCTGGATGTTAAAAACACGGCAATTTCTCCTCCCATCCCGAGTTCCCCTACGGTGTGAAGGCAATGATTGCAATTGACTAGTGCAGAATGGCTCAATAGCACTTCCGACGGTATACTACTCTACTATGCCCAAAAAACCTATTGAAGTAAATCCTGGGTGAGAAAATACCAAGGTCCCTCCTGGGGCTCAAACCCCGGACCTCGTGATCTATAGGCGGACACTCAACCACGTCGCTAAAGGGTTAACCCAACAGCAAGGCTGTTGGAAGTGGCCTGTAAACCTACAATCACTACACTCCTTCCTCTTTTACTTTTCAGAGCTAAACAGCTCTCCAGATTGACCCTCCATGCTCCCCGAATGAGTCCGTCAAACACTTCTGACACCATTAAAGTAAATCCTGGGTGAGAAAATACCAAGGTCCCTCCTGGGGCTCGAACCCCGGACCTTGTGACCTGAAGGCGAACACTCAACCACGTCGCTAAAGGGTTATAACCAAACAGCAAGGTTGTTGGAAGTGGCCTATAAAAACAAAAATAATATCAAACAGGGAATGCCACGTACCAAAAACGCAGCCTCCCCAAAACGAACCCCACATAAACCTACAATCACTACACTATTTACAACAGAGACAAAACATAACTTGTATTGGTCTTGTAGAAATTTCTCCAGTTCTAGGATTCGTCTTCTACGTCAATTTTTTATTCCAATTATAATAACGATGCCGATTAAATTTTGTCAGTAGTATAGAAGAGACATCGAGAAAATTTTTAAAAGGCGATGTATTTCTTCCAATAATAAAAATATTGTCTGTAAATAAAGCTTGAAAGCTACTTAAAACTTACCAGTTCAGGTTGCAGCGGCGATGTGCTAATTGATGGAGTAATTGAAACAAAGGGACACAGCTGATGGGAAACGGTTTAGGCAACAGCAAATTTAAGTCCGTCATTGGCCGGAGATATCCGTTATCTTTCGTGAAAACTACGAGTATCAAAATGTGATGTGCAAATTTGGAATTAACATTATGCTTACTTTCAACTTGCTTAGTGGCTGATTGCATCTTTCATCGTGTGTTTTGTTCTAGGAGCATTATAACTGTGCAATGTTGAAATATCAAAGCTTATATACAGTCCCGGCATGTTGAAATATTTCATTACGCTACATTGCACTGTCATTAAGCCATATAGACATCAGGGAATAAACACCAAACAAGTTGTAACTTCCAGCAATCATGGTATCATTGTCAACAAGCGTGATGAAAGTGCAAGCATGCATAATGACTGTACCAATAAGCACAATAGCAGTGTCAATGAGTAAATTGTAACAGTAAGTAGGCATTGTGTAATATTAACCTAAATATCATTCCATATTTTCTTATCTCTCGTGTGATATCATTCCAAAATATAATAATATATATAATTCCAAAATCGGGGTAGGGTTATTAAAATTCCTATAACTTCTTTTAAAATTTGTTTTTAAATCCAGGAAATGATACAGATTAAGAAAATATTAAGCCTTTAATGATTTAAATTGGTGCCCATTAGGGGTCTACTACTTTAAAGCTGCTCGCTCTCAGAATTTGTTAAAAAAATAAAGTTTTTCAAACTGTATGTAAATAACATATTTTAGAATATATAGTCATATAAACAGGTTCCAGTATAAATTCATGACACGTATATCTCTAAATTATAAAAAAAAATACGCTACCAAATTCAAAAGCGTTGCAAACGCTTTTGAAATTTCAATATAAACATGCAAGTGTAGCGGTGCCGTGTATCGACATATTTAATCGATTTCTGCAAACTCCTACCTTGGTTTTTGCTTATAATTTGATATTAGCCTTTAGTTTTCTATTTATGTATAAATATGACATTTTATAAAAAAAATATTTTTTTCAACGGTAACCGAGAGCGAGCAGCTTTAACATGTAAAGTGTAGTTCCTAACAACTGTGAATACGCAGAGTAATTTGTCACCCATGTGTCACCAGATCGAAATGACGGAACGCTAGCACTTAATGTTACTGCATTATAGTTCTGTTATTGCATGCTCTGAAGTTAATAGTGCGTTTGTTCAGTTTTCTGCACTTACTTCGCTCATTTGAAGTCCGATTAGCACTTTCTATCCTCGTATTTATAGAATAATAAATCTACAGATAGAATAATGAACGAGTTTAAAACAATGTTGTATACTTTCTTTTACATTAATGCCTCTTCTTCACGGAAAATATTTGTCAGACAGTGTTCTTATTTTTGCGGTATCATAGGAAAAGTACTACTCTATTATAGAATGTACTTTCGATTAAAAAGCATACGTCACGAGTGTTTGTCGTGCAACTAACTGATCGTAAATTATGTCTGTAAGACATCTTTTCTTGGTTTTATTAAAGCTACAAGCTACATACGACGTGTTAATGAGTCTTAAAGGGCCGTGTCCTTACATGGTGACATTAGTGAATGTCGGTTTAGGTATTTTTTGTCATCCAGCAAAAGACATTTATCTCTGATTTGGAGGATGGAAGTTCTTGACCACAAAATTCGTCAGGAGGTTAAACTGTTGGGTATCAATTAGACGTCATAGAAAAACACGACTCAACATGTCTTACAATATGAAAGCATTCAACTATAACTTGCATGTATGTATTAAATGCTATTCTCGATTAGCTGCTGGGACTCCTCGAGCGTTCCCTGTGCAAAGATTCACTCATTGATAGTTTGCCGTCTTGAAAAGGTTACGACATTATCGTAAAAACAATGAGAATCGTGTTCAAGTCGTCCTACACCAAATTGTATAAGCGTTGTTTAAATTAAAACCAAAATAATATCAAACAGGGAATGCCACGTACCAAACACGCAGCCTCCCCAAAACGAGCCCCACAGCACCCAGAAGTGCACACCACCACCAACACACACACACACACGCACGCACACACACACACACACACACACAACACACACACACACAATCATGTACACACACACACATACACTACCAACACACACTAGCATACAAAGCAAACACACGAGGACAAAACGAACAATTAAAAGGAACACAGTGGGGCACCGCCTTGGAACGGTCAGTGGCAAAAACACCACTGGGGAGCTTAAACCGGTTTATGGTGCGCACCCAACCTCACTCTTACCCCCACCATGTTCCAAAGTCACAGGACAGTGTAAATAAAAGTAATCCATAGTTAAATCTTAATTTTGGGTTAATAATTAACCAACTTGGTTAACCAATTGTGTATAAAACTTTAACCAGTATTCTTTACTTTATAACCAAATTTGATGCTGTATTTGTGAATGCCATGTTATTTATGTGACCCTTGATCGAAAAATAAACATAATCTAGATGGACTGTAGTTAATCTCCATTATATCCTATGATACAGGCACCAGAAGGTGTCACCTTTAAATAGACAATTCCCCTGAAGTAAGGAGGTACACTTTATTCTACTCTATGTTGTAAGAATACTGGACTCGCATAAACTATATTTTTTAAATAGACTTGACTCGTGGAGATAGAATAAGCTTTATTTTTACTCTTAAAGAATACTACAACCCGAGTTCGATCCCGTCCTGGGTAGTATGTGAAATGATAGATCAACATGTTGATTTTCTCCCGGTGAACATTGAACCTGGGTTCAAATACAGTTCTGGGTTCCACATTATCTAAGATGGTTCAATACATGTAGACTGCATAATCAAATGAGGTACTTGTGGTTCAGAGTAACAAGGCTACATTAAGTGGTTGCGTTTGTGGACCGGTTAGTCGTAGACTTTATATTTTCCCGGGGGGGACTATTACTGTTACCTCTTATTGATCAAGATCTACAGCTAAAAGCGCATGTTAATGAGAGATGCAGATACAAGAGGACTCCGTTTCAAGACTCTAGCTCTTGGGAAGTTGGTTCTTTTACATGCCCAGTGTATAGCACCCGATACAAACCCTGGCTGTCTAACCAGTTCATCTCTAGATGGGTCGGAAACCATGAAAAGCGTTTCTGAACTGTCCAGCGCCCCAGCCGGGATCTAACCAGGGACCTCCGAATTGAGTGTTAACCATTCATCCACTGCGCCACCCACTGCACATGTCAGGCGTTTTGGCAGGTTTAACAAGCGTGATATCACAGGGTCGGCTGAGACTATAAAATTTGAGAGTCTGAATCGTTGTATTTTAAAATGGGTGAGTTTGCCTATAAAATAGCAGGTATATGCTCATGACAGTTGACCCAAAGTTGCATGCCAATGCATATCTTTTATGCTAAACACCTTAACTTCGATAATTTTAAGCAAAATCCATGCATTTTAGGTCTGTTTTGCACTTTTTACCGTTGAATCCTCTGCATTCAACTTACATTACTTTCACACGCAACAACCGACTAGCTACGGTCATGCAGGAAAGAAGTGAGCATTCCGTATGAGTATTCGTTTCTTTAGAAGTTGCGATTTACCATTTAAAATACACGAACCTGTTATACTAACTTGGGTTTTGTTAACTAAATCAGCCTTTTTTTGTTGGGAGCCTTGTCGTTACGTTAGTCGGAGCCAGTGCGTTTTGTCGAATAAACAGTGCCTGTTTATAAACTAGTTGGAACTTTTTCAAACCTGTCTGCAATGAAAGATGTAAAGCCTAAACCCATCCATCTCCCTTGTCAGTTTTAAAGAGCTTATGTGGACCCCCCCCTTTTCGTTATTGCTCCAACTCGTATGTATTAACATGTATCTTGCAAAAAAACTGAATTATTCGAATAAATCATGACTCTGTGCTTGTGGACGAACGAGTTGGAACTGTTTCAAACCTTTCTGCGAATGACCGCCAAGATGTATTTGAGGGCCCTACCATTGTAACCCATCCATCTCCCCTGTCAGATGTTGCAAATAGGAGAAACGCATCTATTTCATCAACAGCTACCCCTTCATGTACATTTTATCATTGGATCTTCGTCAATTCGTGGAAACATGGTATTTTGAAACAATTGAAACTTTTCAGACCTGTCTATAACGATATTAACATCAATGCCATACAATCTCCCGCCTTTAATATGACGAAGCGCTAGCTCTCAGTTACCGTTGAAAAAAATCTTTTTCAGCTGAAAGTCTATCCAGTAACTATAAAACTAAGGGGTAGAATAAAAATATGTGACAAACTCTAGCTAGGATTTTGCAAAATCGATAAAAAACGTCACTTTCATAACGGCACCCCTACACTATATGTTTATACTTGAATTTCAAAATTTGCAACGCTTTGAATTTGGAATGCGTATTTTTGAAATTTGGATTAACTAATTTATACTGGACCTTTTTCAATCACCATATGTTCTGAAATACGAAATTTATCTACAGCCTTCAAAAATCATTTCTTTCTCAACTTTAAGGCTAAGTTTAAAGATACACTCCCTACATCTAGCAGATTATATTCTCGAAACATAGATTATGTGTACAATGAACGTAAAATGATCAATAATTACGAGTTCAAAGAATAACCTATGGCGCAAAAGGCCTCATTTTACCACAATTAATCAATATAGAGAATTTCTGTAATAAATCGCATCCACCCTTTTATTCTACAACAACAACTCTACATAGATTATTGAATGGTTTACGGTACTGCAGTATACTTTATCCCGCTGATTTTATCGATGATGACTGGGAATATATAGCTGAAACTTTCAGGTTAAGTTATGTTGCTTCCAAATTATCTATTATCTATATTTTAAAGTTATTTATTTCGACATCAGTTATAGGGTGTGTCCCTGTAATGGTAGGTTGCTATGGGAACTGTTGCTTACTACCTCCACAATATGTTGTAAAGTATCACAGCCCTTTCATCTGTATATTATTTAAATATTCCCAAATCCTGCATCACTCAAACATCTAACAAGAGGGCAAAGATGGCCCTTTATCGCTCACCTTGGTACAAGTCCACTTGCCTGGTGGAAGATCACTAGACAATGCTATATACCAAATAGGTTTTCCTATATACGTCTTTGTCAATTTTGACCCCAGGGGCATAATTTGAACAAACTTTGAAGAGTGAGGAGGTCTACTAGGCAATGCTACATGCATAACTAAACTCTGGGCCTTGTGGTTTCAGAGATTTTTTATAGTTTTTCCTATATAAGCCTTTGTAAAACAAGTGACCCCCGTGCGGGGTCAATTTTTATCCAGGGGTCATAATTTATCCAACTTGGTAGAGGTCCACTAGCAAACGCTACATGTCAAATATCTAAGCTCTAGGCCTTGTGGTTTCAGTGAAGATTTTTAAAGTTTATCCTACATAAGCCTATGCAAAACTAAGTGACCACCTGCACGGGCTCATTTTTGACCCGGGGTCATAATTTGAACAAACTTTGAAGAGGTCTACTCGGCAAATGCTACATGCCAAATATCTAAGCTCTGGGCCTTGTGGTTTAAAGCTGCTCGCTCTCAGTTACTGTTGTAAAAAAATATTTAAAAAAAAATGAAATTCTTATTCATAAATATAAAACTAAAGGCTAGAATCAAAATATAAGCCAAAATCTAGGTAAGAATTTGCAAAAATCGATGGAAAATGTCGGTTACACGTAACCGCTACACTATATGTTAATATTTTAATTTCTTTTGAGTTTGGTAGCGTATTATTTGAAATTTAGAGATATACGTGCCAGGAATTTATACTGAAGTCTTTTTATACAAGTTATAGCATTCCAAAAGTTCCTTCTAGGGCACATCTGTCTATTTATTTTATTGAAGTACAAACTAAGACAGTCGAAGCAAATTAAGGCATTAGTATCTACAATATTTAATACTCAACGCACCTGTTACTATGTCACGCTAGATCTGCTTTTATATGGTCACATGGTAAGTTCGCGCCAATACTTCCAGCAACAATATTAGCGTATTTCTACGCTAGATCTGATATTTTATAACTGTCACACCATTTTGTAGAAGGCGGACAGCTATTAAATGCCAACCTGTAAAATCGGTTTGCCTTCGAAGCGCAAATAGTGAGACTATAGCTTACCCAGTGAAGTTACCACAAAGTGAAATAACCACAGTAACGTAAACATGTAGCGTGTACGGAAAAGAACGGCTATTGGTTGGAAGTTGTATCACAACGTTTTATTTATAACAGGGAATGCCACGTACCGAAAAACGGCTTCCCAAAACTTGCCGCATGTCAGCAAGTGTGCCTGAACAAGTGCCCTTCCATGAAGGCACAATCACTACATCTAACACATTTACACAGTCGACACACTTTATTTTTACACACACACTGAGAGCACGCACACACACACATTTTTTTACAGTTTCCTATATGAGCCTATACAAAACTAAGTGACCACACGCACGGGTCAATTTGACCCGGGGTCATAATCATTCGTACAATCCTAATCCCTTCCAGGAAGGAACAATGACTATATGTAATACGTATTTACATCCGCCTTGAGAACTTTATCTTTTAAAAAAACCTGAAGCAAGCAGGAGAGCATTTTTTTAACCGTTTCCTATATGAGCCTACCCAAAACTACTTACCCCCGCCATGTGCCAAATTTGCACAGGACGGTATAATTTGAAGTAATCCCTGGTAGGTTCTCTAACACATGCTTCAATGCGTAACATAAAGAGCCTTTGGTTTAACACAAAAAAGTTTCTTGTATAAATATATAAAAGCAAACCTTGAGGGCCAATTTAAACCTGGTACTCAATGCCTTTGACAGAATGGCAAATAACTAAGACAAGCCCTTGTGGGTCCAGAAAAAAAGGTTTCAATGTTTTTTCTATTTGTGACAGAAATCAAAACAGTTTCGCCTGAGTGGAATTCTTTGAAAATTTTGTAACCCATCATCAGGGTCCTCCCCCTTCTTCGCCTTGTGTACATACTACAATCAAAGAGGGAAGCTTTTTATATTTATGCGTCCAACTTTTGTAAACGGTTTGAACACCAAACATGCCTTTTGTCTCAAAACAGTTGCGTGTGTTAAGTTCTCTTAACAAAACGTTACTTTTATTTCATGTCATATACATTTGGAAAATTGCCATGACCCAAAATCTTACGAAGTTGGGTGTAAACCACATCCCCATTTAAAGCTCAGGGTGTTTTTGCCAATACCTTCTCGCAGAAGAGTCCCCACTGTGTTCCTTTAATTGTTCGTTTTGTCCTCGTGTGTTTGCTTTGTATGCTGTGTGTGTTGGTTGGTGTGTGTGTGTGTGTGTGTGTGTGTGTGGTTGTGTGTGTTGGTGTGTGTGTGTGTGTGTGCGTGTGCGTGTGTGTGTGTGTGTGTGTGTGTTGGTGGTGTGCACTTCTGGGTGCTGTGGGGCTCGTTTTGGGGAGGCCGCGTTTTTGGTACGTGGCATTCCCTGTTTGATATTATTTTTGTTTTTAGCTTACATATTGAATTTCAAAACCAAATCAGAATTACGATAGTAAAATTTAGCAAAATATTTACGCAATTTGTAATAACGGTAGCCCTGTTGAAGAAGTTTATTTGTAATATATTGATTACGTTCATTGAAATCCTCAACATAACTACACGCTCTGGCAAACCGAATTAAAAAAGTTGTATCACAACGTTTTATTTATAACGGAAACACACCGAAAAACGGCTTACTTGCTGCATTGTTCAGTCAAGTGTGTCTGTAAAATTCTAAGTGTCCCTTCCATTGAAGGAACAATGACTATATGTTCTAATACGTTATTTACATCAGTTTCGAGAACTTTATTTTTTACAAAAACCTGAGAGCAAGCAGGAGAGCAAGATTTTTTTTAAAGTTTTCCTATATGAGCCTATTCAAAACTAAGTGACCACCGGCGCCGGGTCAATTTTGACCCGGGGTCATAATCAAGTGTGTCTGTACAATTCTAAGTGTCCCTTCCATGGAAGGAACAATGACTATATGTTCTAATACGTTATTTACATCAGTTTCGAGAACTTTATCTTTTACAAAAACCTGAGAGCAAGCAGGAGAGCAAGATTTTTTTTAAGTTTTCCTATATGAGCCTATTCAAAACTAAGTGACCACCGGCGCTGGGCCAATTTTGCCAGGGGGGTCATAATTTGAACAATCTTGGTAGAGGTCCACTAGACAATGCTTCGTGCGTAATATCTAAGCTCTAGCCCTTTTGGTTTCAGAGAAAAAGAGTTTCTTATATAAATTATGCAAATCTTCGCGGGGTCAATTTTGACCTGGTGGTCATACTTTGAACAGTCTACATGTCAAATATCTAAGCTCTAGGCCTTGTGGTTTCAGAAAAAAAATGTTTCAATGTTTTTTCCTATTTGCTGCCATACCAACCAGATTTCTGCATGGAATGGAATTCTTTGAACAATTTTGGTAAAGCTTCATTCAGGGTACATTCCTGCATAGTTTTATTCGCCTTGTGTACATACGTTTTTTGGTTCTCAAGGTTTGCTTTTTATATATTTATACACGAGCATTTTTGTGTTTTACATACCATGCCTTTTGTTTCCATTGCGTGTGTTAGAGATTCACCTAGCAGGGATTACTTTTATTTACACTGTCCTGTGACTTTGGAACATGGTGGGGGTAAGAGTGAGGTTGGGTGCGCACCATAAACCGGTTTAAGCTCCCCAGTGGTGTTTTGCCACTGACCGTTCCAAGGCGGTGCCCCACTGTGTTCCTTTAATTGTTCGTTTTGTCCTCGTGTGTTTGCTTTGTATGCTAGTGTGTGTTGGTAGTGTATATGTGTGTGTGTACATGATTGTGTGTGTGTGTCGCGTGTGTGTGTGTGTGTGTGTGTTGGTGGTGTGCACTTCTGGGTGCTGTGGGGTTCGTTTTGGGGAGGCTGCGTTTTTGGTACGTGGCATTCCCTGTTTGATATTATTTTTGTTTTTAACCTGAAAGTTTCAGCTATGCATTCCAAGACTTTATCGTTTAAAATATACTGCAGTACCATAAACCATTCAATAATCTATATAGAGTTGTTGTACAATTGGATGGTGGATGCGACATTTTACAGAAAGCCTCTATATTGATTAATTTAGGTAAAATAGGGCATTTTTCGTCATAGGTTCTTCTTTAAAATGGTATTTATTTATCATCTTACGTTCACTTAAAACATAATCTTTGTTTCGAGAAAACGTCTCATTTCACCACAAATGAATCAATATAGAGGCTTTCTGTTTGTACAACAATCAAGATTGTTCAAATCATGACCCCCTGGTCAAAATTAACCCTTCCCGGGAGGGGGCACGAGTCACTTGATTTAACATAGGCTGATATAGGGAAAACTTGAAAAAACAACAACATATGGCCGACAGGCAGATAATAGATATTTGGAATGTACTTAGTATTGTGTAGTGGACCTCTACGAATTATATTGAAATCAGACCCCTTGTTTTATAGCAAATGGTATTAAGGTGAGCGATATATGGTCATAATGGCCCTCTTGTTTATGTTTTGGATAGAAGATTTTGATCATTTCAGTGGGTGAACAATAGGCTTATCGGGATGTTATCAACCATTATATATTTCGATAAACCACATATTGACACAAAATGATATAATTTGAAAACAGTGACTATATTTCTGGAGAAAAAAATCGTACTTTTAGGGTATTCAACAGAATAGAAGTCCACATTTGAACATGCATCAAATTGACAACATAATACAACAAGTTCGCACACTCTCCCGTTTCCCATTGGCTCTTATTTTTTAAACAATTTTAGCAGATACACCATTTACTTGAGAGTTGACTCAAATGTATTATCAAAAATAAAACACAGAGTTGCAAAGGATATATAGTCTTCGTTTCAAATTACTGCTTCCATTACTTCTAAAGAATCCGCTTAAGAAGAAGAGCAATTCTATTGTTTTCCATTAGATAATTGAAATGTCTTTCATGGAGCGTTATCTATTAATAATGGCTTTTTCATTAGAAAGTGTCTAATAATCTGTACTACTGATAAAAC
This sequence comes from Saxidomus purpurata, assembly GCA_022818135.1. Taxonomy (NCBI): domain Eukaryota; kingdom Metazoa; phylum Mollusca; class Bivalvia; order Venerida; family Veneridae; genus Saxidomus; species Saxidomus purpurata. The sequence goes on along the minus strand of JAFMSR010000001.1, from coordinate 64,703,288 downwards.
TTTAATAACTCTCAATTTTTTTCTTTATACCCTCTTAGATAACACAATATCATGATTAATGGGGGTGAATTCCGGTTAAGATATTCTGGTACAGAAGAGTTTGCAGCATTGGAGACCTTAGCAATGAAATGTCACAAATCCAATTTTACGAGACTTTTTTTGCAATGAATCGTACAAAAAGGTCAGGATTTTTCTTTACGAGATCACATATCTCAAACACATCGCTCGCTCGACGCCAGTTAACTCTTCATTAAAATCAGTGTAGCTCGAGGTATTCCCTAACGTAAGCAATACAAACAAAACTGATAAAGAAAAATATTGGACTTCTAAGTACGAACCAAGTCCAATTTGTTTGACAGATAGCGTTAATTGTATGCAATAATATAAGCTTCACCACTTTATTATGTAGAAAATCTTGTTCGAATCATTCCTACAGATAATTCTGAATAATGAATCGTAAAAAAAGTATACTCACCTAAAATGAAAACTTTACACTTTTGTTACACAAATATCTAACACAACGTTAAATCAATGTATTCCACTCTGACTTAATGAAAAAAGATAAATAACAAAGGCGATAGGCTTATATTGGGAAACATAAGGCAGGCAGGCAGAGCTTAGATATTTGGAATATTACTTAGCTTGCTTTGAAACTTCCTTCGAAGGTCTTTTTGCAAGTTTTCAAGTTGCTTTACGAAAATTTCTTTTTTGATTCCCGTTTTTATTTAATACAAAGCCACTCCAAAGTTTGTAGCTTCGTCTGATTTAATGGTGATCTAGGAGCTGCATTGTATTTTACAGTTTTCTACCCTGTCCTGGAGCTGTTTCTGAGTTCATCTGCTGTGAAAAAACGTTTAGCCAGAAACAGAGTTCACCTCTTGTGAATGTTGCAGGTGCACAACAAATCGTAGTGCAGTTTCGTCTTCAGTTTTACTTTTTGTTTCGTGGGCCTCTTGATTATCCGCGCGTTCCTTCAAACTTTTTAGCTTCTTTTTGATACTTTTTAATTCCTCTTCCCTACTGAAAAATACAAAAATTACAGTGAAACTGATTGCAATTGACTATTACTTTAAAAAGGCTTACAAGTACCTGTCTATGAAAGTTAACGCAACGACAAATATCAACTAAACTATTGATTAAGGCAAACAATAATGCCTGTGCATTACTTGGTGGGCCTCGATAGCTCATTGGTTAGTGCGTTCACCTCCAGAACAGGAGGTCCAATGTTCAAATCACAGCCTGAGCCATATGTGCCCCAGTCCACCTAGCTGTAAATGGGTAGCACTGATGAAAAACTTGCTGCCTCTCTCTCGCGAGCGCAATGACATTTGAAATATTAAAATATTTTCAAACATCATTACCACTCAAAATTTGCATACATGTTTCTATAATTTGGTTTTAGATTGCTCATCTACCTTCCTGAACCATTCAACAAATGCTGATACAGACATGACTCGAATAATACAGATATCAATTATGATCTCTTGGGATCTGGAACCCTTTTGTCCGAGTACAGTGAAGCAGAGATCATATAATCAACCGATTCATCTTGTACAATTTCTTCTGAAAGTGTGACACTAGATTTTGAAATCCAAAATGAAGATTTGAGGTCTAGGGCTTTGATGTTACTTAAAGTGATATTACCGTTCAAAGTGACCATCAAATTTGTTTACTCATACTGATTTATACTCATACAGTAATAAGCATTGCCATAGTTTTATCCGAAAAATAAGGATCTGTATAACACTTTCATTCACATTTAGTATAGAGGAACTTTGTAAAAATCTTTTTTGACTATCCTAGTCCAAAATAAAAAATCCATCCTTTCGGTTATGTATATCTCAATTTGTATTTGTCAATGACATAAATAACTTGGTAAAACTTATTTCTAAAATGTTTTTAACTCATCCACTGTGTTTGGATCATCATTCTAACTATAAACCAATGTGACCATTTTGAAGGTTAATAAACTGTAATCGTTTTATGAAACACAATTTAACCACTAGTGCTTGCCAAGCTATTCTAAGAACAATAAGACATGTACTGCCGGTAGTTAAAAATAACCAATTGTTACATTCCGAAAAAGGTACTCCCTCAAACACCTGCAACTAACTATAAGATGTTCAGCTACTGCAGCAAATATGAATACATTCACTGTAAAAACGAAAATTGTACTGGTGTGGTGAAAAGTTTCATTTTGGCATACACTCAGTTCCAAAAGAAAGTGTGCACTTCTTAATTTTAAATATTTTAACACCCCGTCCTTTCTCGTTTAAAAACAACCACTTAAAACGAGCGCAACTCAAAATCTAAAATGTTCGCCATATTGTACGTAAACAGATCTCAATTTTGGTACCAAATATATAGGCTTTCAGAAAAGTAGTCGATGAAAAATCACAGAAAACAAAGTGCACTCTTTCTTTTGGAACTGACTGTATGTTAAAGAATTGTTAAGAAACCGATAATACATATTTCTGTATTTTTTTCTAGTCAATTGTGTAATATATATAAAACTGGTTGAGTTTTCAGATGAAAACTTACCCATCCCAAAGGGTTGCAATCGTTGGTACAAGTCCACTTGCCTGGTGCAAAATCACTAGATAATGTTATATACCAAATAATTTTTCCCATAACGCCTTTGTAAAACCCCGGCAAGGTCAATTTTGACCCCACGGGCATAGAACAAACTTTGGTGTTTTAGGCAACCCATTATCGATGATCTAGGCCTTGTGGTTTACTAATAAGCTATGTAAAATACTTTTTATTTGATTTTCATAAATTTTTGTCAAGAGTGCCAAATTCTAAGTTCTAGGCCTTGTGCTTACAAAGAAGTTTTAAAAGTTCTACGAAACTAAGTGACCCCCGTGCGGCGTCAGGCAACTTGAACACTCTTGGTAGGGGCCCACCAGCCAATGCTCAAGCACAATATCTAAGCTCCAGGCCTTGTGCTCATTTTAGTTTTAAACTATGTAAAACTAATCCCCCGTGCACGGGTCAATCATGCTCCGGGGCTCAATAATTTTGATGTTATAAAGTACATGCCAAATCTAAGCTCTATTGTATTTACAGAAGAGTTTGGTTTTTTATAAAGATACATAAGCTCAGAAACAGTGACCCCCTTGCGGTTTCAATTTTTTTTCGGGGCTCTTATTTTTCTTGTAGAGTTATCCAATGTTACATGCAAATACTAACTCTTGCCATTGGAAAGTTTTTCCTATATATGCCTATGCAAAAACTAAGTGCCCACCCCTGCGGGGTCAATTTTGACCCTGGGTCTAATTTGAACAATCTTGGTAGGGGCCCGCGAGATTGCTGCCAAATATCTAAGCTCTAGGCCTTGTGGTTTCGGAAGAAGTTTTTAAAGTTTTTCTATTTGTTGCCATAGCAACCAGGTTCTGCATGGAATGGAATTCTTTGACATTTTGGTGTTTTGGTTTTTACCGTTCCAAGGCGGTGCCCCACTGTGTTCCTTTAATTGTTCGTTTTGTCCTCGTCCTCTTTTTGCTTTGTATGCTAGTGTGTGTTGGTAGTGTCGTGTGTGTGTACATACATGATTGTGTGTATGTGTGTGTTTGCGCGTTGTGTGTGTGTGTGTTGGTGGTGTGCACTTCTGGGTGCTGTGGGGCTCGTTTTGGGGAGGCTGCGTTTTTGGTACGTGGCATTCCCTGTTTGATATTATTTTTGTTTTTTTGCATAACATTCCTGAAATTAAACATTGGCCAAGGGTTTCAGAGAGATGTCATTTGACAATGTTGACGGACGACGTACAAACACTATCAGAAAAGCTCACCCTGGCGTCGCGGGGCTGAAAACCTTGTGTTTGCAATAGAGATTGTTGTTGATTCATAAATTTTTTATAAACACAGGCCCCGTGCCTTGCCATGTGCACGCTGCTGAGCGATCAAAATGTCAAGTTCATTTATTTACAAGGTCCGCTTGATTATAAACATGTTATTTTTCAGGAAAAACTTTGATTATTGGTATGTACAGACGAAATAATTGAAATTGACAGGGTATATATTTATTTGTTTTTCAGGAATTATTGAAGACATCAAGAAAACCAGGTTAGAACTGTTGAAGAAAACATCAATCTCCTGATGTATTGTCATAAAATTTAATGGCGGAGTATACAGTGCAAAATGAATAAACTTGCAGGTATATATTCATTTGTTTTTCAGGAATTATTGATGAACTCTTCAAAAAACTCACAGGAAAAACTTCAACTTACAGCTTTACTTTATACAGATGGTGTAAACTATATACATCTTCTAAGGTAGAGTTATGGCCATTCTTTCTTGCTATAAATGAGTTGAGTCCCACACTGAGATTTTCAAAAGAGAATATTCATTTGATAGGCTTATGGCAAGGTAAAGGAAAGCCAACTTATATGAAGTACATTGAATACATCAGTGAAGAAATTAATTTTTTGGCACAGAATGGTTTGGAAATTGATGCAGAAGAAGGACCTGTGACAGTTCATTTAACTGTAGTAGGCACTTCATTAGATTTTCCAGCTAAATCTTGAGTGCTGCACATAAACCGGTTTAAGCTCCCCAGTGGTGTTTTTGCCACTGACCGTTCCAAGGCGGTGCCCCACTGTGTTCCTTTAATTGTTCGTTTTGTCCTCGTGTGTTTGCTTTGTATGCTAGTGTGTGTTGGTAGTGTATGTGTGCGTGTGTACATGATTGTGTGTGTGTTGTGTGTTTGTGTGTGTGTTGGTGGTGTGCACTTCTGGGTGCTGTGGGGCTCGTTTTGGGGAGGCTGCGTTTTTGGTACGTGGCATTCCCTGTTTGATATTTTTTTTTTATAATGGTTTAGAGGCATGCATTACTTGCAAAAAGCCAGGGGTTACTGTCACTCAAGGTCGAGGGCACTCTAGAAGCTACCCATACTGACCTGCAGTTTCTCGCTTCCCCACACGTTTATCAGCAAATGTATTGCAGTGTATGAATGTTGTTTCTGTCCGAAATAGACAGAAAGGTTTCAGAGGATTATCTGGTCTTTTGAACTTGGCAAAATTTGATTTAGTTTATGGAACCGTACCAGACTATATGCAATGTGTGCTCCTCGGAATTGTCAAAACGGTTCAGAGCAAATGGTTCTCTCCTGTTCAAAGTGGCAGAGATTATTTTGTAGGCAAACAATTAATTCAAGTTTCTGAGGTACTTCGTAAGGTAAAGCCACCTCATTATATTGAGCGCCTACCACATGGCCTTGAAAAGCATTATGCTTATTCTAAATCAACTGAATGTCAAGCATTTATGCTCTATTATGCTTTGCCTTGTCTGTATGGTATTCTAGATGAAATGTTTTTGCAACATTATGCACAACTTTCAGAGGCAATATTTATTTTGCTTGGAGACAACATAACACGAATCGTGTGGACTTAATGTTCACAATGCTTCTCTGCATATGCCAGTATATGTCAGAAAACTTGGTCCAATATGGTGCTGAAGTTGTTTCGCATTTGAAGATGCCAATTCGATTATTTAACAGTCAGTCCATAGAAAAGGAGATGTAGTTAAACAAGCTTTTGGAAAACAAGAAATAGCGATGCATATCCAGTCATCAAATGAAGTTTAAGCAGCTACTTAGACAAGGTCGAAAGTTACATGTAAGGCACAAAATTGTGAAGTTCTGGGGTCACTAAAGCCAATTGTAAATAACCTCCCTGTTAACATCATGGAATCAGACGCCTTACTTTAAAATCATGGAAAGAAAGCCTTAAGGTACGGAAGAAGGAGTTGCATTAAATCGTGCTTGTTTGGCATTTTCTTTTCAAAATCTATGAAACAGTTTGCTAATATACAAATTTAGATAACTTCAAATAAGTATGTCACCATAACCTATAGATAACTAAGTTAAGTTGCCAATGTAATAAGTAACGAGATGCAAATAACTATTGTGTTCTGTCACAATGTAAGCAAACCAGCGGATGGGAAATGTCAAGAAGCAAGTGTTAGAGTTGCAAACGATAAAGTTACAAATGAAATAGCATTGAATCTGAAGCAGAAACTAGCCTAAAGTATGATATATAATTTGATGAGTTGTAAGTGCGGGTTTATAAATGATTGAGTTACAAATGACAAAATGATTATGATGAATTCTGCAAAACTGGAAAGATGCAAATGATAGTTTTGTATATGTTGGCATTGAAAACGAAAAGTTGCATACAAAAAAGTGACAAATGATGAATAACTTCAGAAACATTTTGCAAAGGAATGGGTAGTAATATGTAAGTTTTATCAGTTAACATAAATTGTTCTATTTTTCAATCTGCAAAAGGGTGTCGGTTAAAGGTTGACGTATGCCATCGTCTACTGTGAGCCAAACTAGTTTAAAAAGCTGAGCATCTAGCTATCAATATTGACATTTTGTCTTCAAGCGATGTCTAAGGTAATAGTAGGCACTGCTTCCGCTTGCTTCCTTAGGGTTTCTTAATCGTTAAAATTTGACTTAAATAAACACAAACTTATACTTAGGGTTCCACCCAGTATAGTGGCTTTCTCTTATATGCACAAAGTAATTATCATAGCCTCTTACCTATATCTATTTTTAGAACTTGGCAATAGATTATAAACGAGTTCAATTTGAATAACGCCAGTAGTTTTTGCTATATTTCGGCAACCAAACATAATAAGAAATGTCTGTTTTGTACGCAAATCAAATACGTGTATTATGAAACAATACTAGTGGATAAAGATATAATTTTGATATAGTTACTTTATATATTATCATTTATATTCTACTTTATATCCTTTCTATCCTACTTTATATCGATCCGCATGATTTTGTGTTAAAGTTATATTGCACTTAAAAATGGCAATTTTGTCATCTGACAATTTAAAAGTACATTGTGAATGAAGCAATTCAACCAAGTTATCATTTATGAATGTATATATTTAAGGCAAGTAAAGTATATGGAAAGAAGTACGTGTAAAGAAACAGAAAATGTTAGCACTCTTGTTGTACCAAGTTTTCCACCAACTTGTCTCATATAGCCTGACGTTTTCGCCAGAGCTTATTCTAATGAGAGAAACATAAAATATGACCATTTAAATGACAGGCTTAATCGCATTTCGTGGATGATTACTGTTTGAGTTCATGAAGATAATACTGTAAAAATGAATGGTCTTAAGAGAATTGTTTCTTCATAGACAACACATGCTTCATTAAATATTTTATTAGAATACAGTTCTATGACAGATATCTCCACATTTCTTAAGATGATTGCCAAGAAGTGGTACTTATCTCACAAGTACACGATCGTGCGTCTCAAACGTTTTTAAACATCACATCATGACGTGATTTCTCTATCAAACAGGACATGGCTTTCACAAAAGAAGTTCTCTTCAAACATTTTGCGTTTTCAAATTTAACGCTTTTTCTTATTGTCTTCCGAACTCTTCAGAAAAACAGTCCTGTTTCCGAACGGAAATATACTAACTGTCGAAATTGACATCAGTAAGATCCGTATTGATTTTTTTAATGGACTTTATCATCTTTTAAAGACGTTCCTTGAATAGCGATAAATAACGTTCACAAGTGGTTTACACAGGGTTCACTCATTTCTAACCTTTTAATTGGAAAAGACACTGTTTGCTTTAGACCACATGTTCGATGTTAGAGTAGCCTTTTCAGACAGCCGAGATATTGTGTCGGTCACACGTACTTTGGCCGTCTTCGTGGAGAGTAACAAGAGCTTCTATAATGTTTTGATATATATTAACCCGTGTGTTGTTCTCTAAATCTTGTTCTCAACACAATGTTTTAAAATCAGGGTTATGAAAACGTATCATTTGTATCAGGTATTACTGAGAACACTTCCAGCTAACGTGAGAGACAAATAAGATAAACTGACCTCGTTTTATGTTTTGTTTATGCTCATCCAATATGGCTGACCTCATTTCCCTCCAACTGAAGAATACAACCCGTTTCCGGCAACTGTCGTAAAAGTATACTGCACGAAAACAAAAAAGTTCACATCACACTAACTCTGGAACTCCATAAAAATAACTATAGCTAATTTTTTAACAGTTTTTAACACTTACAACTGTCAATAAAATATATACAATTTGGGTTTATGACTCTGCTGTTTAGTTTGCAGACCCACAACAGTTGGGACACAGGAATTTGTTATTTCCCCTTATAACCCTAACACGAGTGCAGAACGATAGGTGGACCGACCTATCCTTTACAAGCTTCACACTCTCCCAAGTTTACTATTTTAAGTCCAGTCCTTTTATAGGAGTCCGGAAAAAACCGTTTGCATACAATGCACATGTCCGTTTCATTAAGATTCTGGGCCTGAGAAATCTTTCATGATGTTGAAGGTTCTGCAGTGCTGTTTCTTTAACCCTTATTTGCACATTGTATTGTAGTTTTCTTAGGTTGTTTTCCCTTTGAATTATTTGTAATGTCATGCTCAACAAGTTTTCCAAGAATGCTATCTTCAGTGATACATTTTCCACCAACTACTTTGCTTAGTGTTTTCCTAGGTTTTGCCTTCCTAGCATTTCCAATATTTTACCACCTCTGTGAAATTAAAAACAAAAATAATATCAAACAGGGAATGCCACGCACCAAAAACGCAGCCTCCCCAAAACGAACCCCACAGCACCCAGAAGTGCACACCACCAACACACACACACACACGCACACACACACGACACACACAATCATGCACACACACACACATACACTACCAACACACACTAGCATACAAAGCAAACACACGAGGACAAAATGATTGTAGTGTATCAGATTTAGGAGCAAGAGCATTGGGTTTCTGATCTCTGTCAAAGGATGTTGATGGTGCAACTTGGCAATCTGCAATAACATTTTTGTCGAAAAGGAAGATACCAATCTTCCTAAACGCAGACTGAACATTCCCGGGTGTCAACATGCTAGCATACACTTTAAATGCCAGTCTGCAAATGTCATAACGGGTTATCAAGGATCCACCAATTCCACGCATGAATTTGTGACAGGCAGAATTCCAGCCAACATCTAAAGGGCCTAAACAGCATACATCAAGCGGTTGGAGGAGGTGACTGCAGTGATGCGGTAACACAATGAGACTTAGCCCACACAATAACTGGAATGGTAATATGACTCTTGTGTCCATCATAGAGAACTAAAATGTCATCTTCATCCATTGAAGGCAAATACTTCATCAAGTGCGCCTGTATATACCTAGAAAAGATTGCGATTTTGAACGTCCAGACCAAGAAACATCTTCCGGCACTGGCTCATTCTAACAAAAAATCAAGCAATCTAGCTCCTGGGAAAACAAAGTAAGGGGGAATAACTTGACCCACATCATTTGCACATCAAATCAAAGTGACTGCTTTGCCTTTGCCAGATACTACAGCTTGAGAATATTAAAATTAACCTTCAATTACTTTGGCTTGTGTAGAGTGTTCAGTCCCTTCTCATCAATGCAGTAGTGTATATCCTGTGTGGCTTGTCACATAGATTGTACTTCGTGAGAATATGGTTCAGTTCCTCAAAGTTAGCAACAATAGCTGCTCTAGTTGCAAATTTTGCTCTAGCGACCTCTAAGCTAAGAGGTTTCTTCACACCAATGTCGGGCCACATACTTAAAAGAATATACAACCACCTGTCTGTGATTGTGATCTTTATCCTGAAAACATAGGTGCACCGCAAAATCAGATGCCAAGTTAATAGCTTCATGACGACTATATCCATAGCTAACATCATCCATGGTCTTCAAGTGACCAGTTAGAGGTGCCTCTAGCTCCTGGTTAAACAATGGCTGTGGTCTAGACGTCAGTGTTTCCAAATCAACTTTGCCATATAGTCTATCTTGTTATGTTTTTCTTGGAACTATAAAGGGACATACCCTATAACTGATGTCGACTGAATAACCTCCAAAACATAAATAATATAATTAGCTCACCTGGCTACGCCAGGGTGAGCTTTTCTGATCGATGATTGTCCGTCGTCCGTCGTCCGTCAACATTTTGATTCAAATGACATCTCCTCTGAAACCTCTAGGCCAATGTTGATAAAACTATGCAGGAATGTTCCTTGCATGAAGCTCTACCAAATTTGTTCAAAGAATTCCATTCCATGCAGAACTCTGGTTGCTATGGCAACAAATAGGAAAAACTTTAAAAATCTTCTTCTCTGAAACCACAAGGCCTAGGAGGCTGCGTTTTTGGTACGTGGCATTCCCTGTTTGATATTATTTTTTTTTTTTTTTTTTTTCTAGAGCTTAGATATTTGGCATGTAGCATTGTCTAGTGGACCTCTACCAAGATTGTTCAAATTATGACCCCCGGGTCAAAATTGACCCCGCGCGGGTGGGCCCTTAGTTTTTGCATAGGCATATATAGGGAAAACTTTAAAAATCTTCTCTGAAACCACAAGGCCTAGAGCTAAGATATTTGGCATGTAGCATTGTCTAGTAGACCTCTACCAAGATTGTTCAAATTATGAGCCCCGGGTCAAAATTGACCCCGCCCCGGGGGTCACTTAGTTTTGCATAGGAATATATAGGAAAAACTTAAAAAATCTTCTTCTCTGAAACCACAAGGCCTAGAGCTTAGATATTTGGCATGTAGCATTAGCTAGTGGACCGCTACCAAGATTGTTCAAATTATGAGCCCCGGATCAAAATTGACCCCGCACCGGGGGTCACTTAGTTTTATATAGGCTTATATAGTAAAAACTTTAAAATCTTCTTCTCTGAAACCACAAGGCCTAGAGCTTAGATATTTGGCATGTAGCATTGGTTAGTGGACCTCTACCAATATTGTTCAAATAATGACCCCCGGGTCAAAATTGACCCCGCACCGGGGGTCACTTAGTTTTGCATAGGAATATATAGTAAAAACTTTAAAAATCTTCTTCTCTGAAACCACAAGACCTAGAGCTTAGATATTTGGCATGTAGCATTGCCTAGTAGACCTCTTTAAAGTTTGTTCAAATTATGCCCCTGGGGTCAAAATTGACCTTGCCCGGGGGGGATCATTTGTTTTACAAAGGCGTATATAGGAAAACTTATTTGGTATATAACATTATCTAGTGATCTTCCACCAGGCAAGTGGACTTGTACCAAGGTGAGCGATATAGGGCCATCTTGGCCCTCTTGTTTTTGGATGTATTATAACTTAACATAAAAGTTTCAGCTATGCATTCCCAGTCATTATCGATAAAATCAGTGGTTTAAAATATATTGCAGTACCGTAAACCGTTCAATTATCTATGTAGCGTAGTTGTTGTACAATTAATGGATGGAAGCGATTTATTACAGAAAGTCTATATATTGATTAATTGCAGTAAATGGATGCATTTTTCGCCAAAGGTTCTTCTTTGAAAATGTTTTTTTTATCATTTTACGTTCATTGAGCACATAATCTATGTTTCGAGAATATAATCTGCTAATTGTAGGGAGTGCCTCTTTAAATACTTTTGATGCTTTATTTGTTGACATTCGATCATCTGTAACAGCAAAGTAAGCCTTGCTCAGGTTGTCTGGATACACTCTATAAGACCCTCTTTCAGGTACATGATGCTGAAAACAAGATGCAAACACATTATGACACCACAACCAATTAACATTCAATTCTAAAACAAGCTTCAAACATATCAATAAGCTACCACGTATAAGTTATCACGTTATTTTTTCTATGAAGTATACTTTAGAATTGATTGGCAGGGGGCGGAGTTTAGACAACAACTTACTTCTACAAAAGAACTCACTTGAAGTCAGAAATATTCAGTCTATGCACAAAAAATATCGATTTATCGATGATGACATTTTGGGAATCGTGGAATATGTGAATTAGATGTATATATATATACTTTAAACAAATACTTACCGTTCGGATCTCCATTTTGACTTAAAACAAGTTCGTTGACATTTCCGTGAACGCGCGCACTTGTATGGAAGGGAATCACCGCCATAAGTCTATGGGTCTAGATGACATTCTTATTTATGAACATTACATGCTCATTTGTCTTCTTTCTTACATCTTACATGCATGTGACATCTCATGTGTCATTCTTACGAGTGCATGATGTATGATGCTAATTTCATGTTTCTTTCTTCCACATGCATGTTTCTTCTTCCACTTGCATGCATCTTTATTGCACATGCCTGTTACATATTTGCTATTTTCTATTGTGATTGTGCTGATTACTTAGTAATGATGCATTTGTACTTCTGATTTCTCCGTTATGCGTCATCGCATGTGTCGTTCTTCAAAGTGCTTGCTGTATGTTGCTAAAAGCATATTACTTTCTTCCAAATACATGTTTCATTTGTACTACTGACTACTCTATTCTTGGAAGTCTTCGACATGAAAAAGTAGCAGATATACGTGGTATAAAATAACAAACATGTCATTTTAGTAATCAAATTCTTATTCCAGGGAGATAACCGCGCACGAACGAAAAATATCCCATCGCTGAAATCCGAAAAGAGCTCTTTTCGCAAAAAGAGAATTTCATATACGAAAAGGGGACTTTTTGATTTAATTATGTGTTAATTGATAAAACAGTAAATCCATTTAAGTTGTAGGTTAGTATAACCTAAGATGACGACACTCTTTAAACGCATGACCTTGAAGTGGAAGTTTGTATGTTTTCCTACTACCTCAAATGTCATTCAACCGGGTGCAAAAGCAGTTTTAGCTGGTACGAAAAGAAGATCTTCCCAGGAATACCCAACTCCCAGCTGGCTGGTTATTTGAAGCTAACTGGGTATTCATTTTTCGATTTTCGAATACCCAACTCCCAGCTGGCTGGGTATTCAAAATAAGCTAGGTATTCGCCTTACGTGTAGCGAATACCCAACTCACAGCTGTCTGGGTATTTTAATCTAGCTGGGTATTCGCATTACTTTTTGCGAATACCCAACTACCAGTTGGCTGGGTATTCTAATCTAGCTGGATATTGGCTTTACTCTTTGCGAATATCCAACTCCCAGTTAGCTGGTTATTCGAAGCTTACTGGGTAATGCCTAGACTGGCATCAGTCGTTGAGTCCTCATGTTTTATCTGAACATTTTACAACATCTCCACAATTTCTCCTTCCCTTGACTCTCCCAATCTTAATGAAAATTGTTTCAGAATGTGTGGTTTGATTACTTCTAGGACGATGTAATAACTATGTCACGATGAGTGAGAAACTGTGCATGAGCTTTGATTCAGACAAATTTTTGATAGAGATATTTTCTTAAAAGAGAAAAAGGCTTCAAGAAAAAAAAAGGCCTCTCAATCTCAACAGACTTTTATAAGTCTAGGTAATGCCCTTAACTTATGCAAAAACGCAACTAATGGCTAGCTGGATATTCAAATCTAGCTTGTATTGAATACCCATTAACCAATCCCATCTTCTAGCTAACTTACTGACCTGCATGATAACGCGGTATTTGAGCGACTGTTGCGCGAAATATTTTGTCTGTCCGTCCGTACGTCCGTCCGTCTGTATAATTCAGTTCCTGCAACAAACAGAAAGTACAAACATTGATTGTATATCGTCGCTAAGTATTAGGTGGTAATTTAAAAATTATATAATTTTAAACTGTATAAAATGAGAAGGGTGATTTTGTAGAATGAAATTTCAGCTGTGGCCAGGCGCAATGAACAAATTGAACAACTTGATATATATCTATGTGTTTTTATAGGAAAAAATGACAATGTGGACTTCAATATTCTGCCTTTGTGACTAGTGCAGATCATGATCTGTTTGCCATTTCGCGACAATGCCCTTTGTTACTAGCATTACAAAAAAGGTGTGCGCCGAGAGTTGCTGTTTGTGAAGAACATTTACTTTGATGCTTTTGAGCAGTGTCCAGTGTCAAATGCAATACTAAGAGAGTACTTTAGCACCAAGAAAGTCGCACTGTATAGTACGGGTGATGGGAATTGTTTATTCAGTGACGTGTCTACTTGTTTCGCTGACAAAGGGGATAATTCAACGCCAGTCAAACAATTACGTCAGCCACCCAATGTGACTTTTTTACATAGATTAAAAAACTATTTTGCTAAAGCAGGCATGATTCAGGTAATATTTCAAAATAGTTGGTTTATAAGATATTTTCATCAGTATACTATACATTAGATATCTATGGAAAAAACAATGATCGAACAGGTTTCCTGAATCACACACCTGTTTTATTTGCTAGTATTTGTTTCATACAATTATTTCTATAATGTTGACATTTGGTGAAGTAACAGCTTTTCTTCTGTTCATAAAAAGACACCAAAATACAAGATTTTTTATTCAATTTATGCCATCTGTGATTATAGTAACTTTATATTTCCTCGCATATCATTTTAAATTTCGGTCGGAAAGGGAGGATTTTGGACCTCGCCGGGTGTTCAGCACACCGACTCAATAAATCTATGTATTCAACTGATCAAATTTTCTTTTAGTTAGGGGACTAGAGCGGGCCATGATCAGAGCGCCTCCCAGTGGTGTGGCCTAGATGCAGATGGATAGTACTATACCAGTATTGAAAATATTTATATCTTTAGCAATAAAGTGTTTAAAATTGGCTGCCTGGCTGACAGACGGACGGACGGTGACTGGCTGACTGACTTTCGTCATTTTTCCTTGTACAACATAACTCTATTTCAAATGGGTCAAAACATCTGTTACAATTCGAAAATTGTGACACACACGTTAATATGTGTTTATTTATCCATTTTATTCACCAGTAACAGAAATATAATCTCTTTTCGTATTTGAAATTCTCTTTTTGCGAAAAGAGCTCTTTTCGGATTTTAGACCAAGCTCTATTAAAGCGCCATCTGGTATCATAATACGACCTACCGTATTCGTGTTAATGCTATTCTTGTTAGTGCATACTTGGTTCGTCTTAATTCTTGACCACAAATGCTTTCTACCATAGTTTCACTTAATATTATCACGAAAGCCCTTATTTATCAACAGAATATGCATAAACAAGAAGAATGTAGCATTTTAATAAAAAACCAAAAAGACACATGGGAAGATAATTACATGCAAGGTATCGGTAAATAAGACAGATGAGGATGCAACATTCATGAATATAATATTGAAGGTAAAGAAGTAAGATGAATGAAATCATAATGTCAACATAGAAGTAATCAACACAAACATACACTACTAAATAACAAGTATATAACATGCATGTGGAAGAAAGAAACATGAAATAAGCATCATACAACATGCACTCGTAAGAATGACACATGAGATGTCACATGCATGTAAGATGTAAGAAAGAAGACAAATGAGCATGTAGTGTTCATAAATAAGAATGTCATCTAGACCCATAGACTTATGGCGGTGATTCCCTTCCATACACTTGACCCGACCCGGATATGATGTAATTTACATGAAAAGGTAAACATTTTTCAAGGGCAACCGGAAATTGGTTGTTGTCGCAAACAAGTTGCGGGAGAATATTTAAAGTACATCAATAAAACTAGCACAATCAAAACTATTCACTTTAGTATTGAAGTTTACTTCAGTGCTCACGCCATCAATTTTCATCAATGGCTATTCATCCTTATTTTTATAACCCCCCCCCCCCCCGAGCACAAAGTATACTGGATTCAGCTTGTCTGTCCGTTTATCTGTCTGTCCGTCTGTCTGTAGACGGAATCTTGTGGACATTAAATCTCCAAAACTCCTGGTCAGAATTTAATGATACTTCACACAAGTGATAAGTACAATGCCTCGTTTTACATGGTCAATGTTTCGGGTCTCTATGTCAAAGGTCGAGGTCACAGGATCTCGATATAGTAAAATATTGTGGACACAAACTTTCCAAAACCCCTTGTGAGAATTTAATGATACTTCACACAAGTGTTGAATACAATGCCTAAATGTGCATGATCTATGTTTCGTGTCAAAGGTTAAGGTTAAAGTCGTAAAAAAGTAATTTTGTAAAAGAAAGCTAATCTATCACACACATTGTCTAACTCAGATTGTCTCAATCTATTTTTCCCATAAGGCCACATACCTCTCATTCCTTTTCAGTTACTAGTGTTCCGTTATATCGGGAAGTAATTCAGATTTCAAAAAGTATTCAACAGAATGAAAGTCCATACGTTTTTCTTTTATCAATAAGAGAGTTACTTCATACTTCAAATCCAATATGTTTTCTTAGTTATGTTCGTGTTGCTTACCTTTGGGAATTACCTCGAGCTACACTGATTTTAATTAAGAGACCTATGGCGCCTAGCGAGCAATGTGTTTGAGATATGTGAACGCGTAAAGACACAAATCCTGACCTTTTTGTACGATTATTTGCAACATAGAAAAAAAAGTCTCTTAAATTGCAGTTGAAACATTTCATTGCAATGGAAGTAGAAGTCTCCAATGCCGCAAATATTTCTGTGGCAAAATACTATCACCGAAAGACACCCCATTAATCATGATATTGTATTACACTGAAGGGCATGCTGAAAAAAAAGAATTATTAAAGTTTCATCCATTCACAGATTCTTGAACACTTACTGGTGAAAAAGCCATCATTTATAGATAACGTTCCATGAAAGACATTTCAATTATCTCAAGGAAAACAAAACGATTGCTTTTATTCTTTCCTAGACGGATATGTTAGCGCAGTGTCCAAAGAAGTAATATGAAACAAAATATAAATATCTACCTACTCCGTACTTTATATTTTAGCGTCCAGTGGTGTCAGCTTTCAACTAACTGGGCAAGTGTGTAATTTATTACCAATCAACTGCAGATATGTAATTGTGTGTCTGCAGTTAACTCATATGTTACAGCATGTTTGTTTTGTAATATAAAAGTCTTCATATGATTTGCATAGAATAGTGGTTCGATGCTTTTACTTGATTATCCATATGTTAAAGTAATTTTCCAAGTGGCTTACTGCACATGTTTAGCAGGAAACCATGCAGACTCAATGAATACAAACATAAGATTTGTAAAGACGTCAAAGTGGGTTGCGCGATGATCGAGTGGTTAACACTCTGGACAGCCAATCCACAGGTGCCCGATTCGAATCCAAACGGAAACGCTTTTCGGTGTTTCCCACCCATTTAGAGAAGAGCTGGTTAGAAACCCAAAAGTAGTATTGCGTGCATCGGTGCTATACACCGGGCACGTACAAAAACCAAGGGGTCTATTCGTAACAGAGCTGGGGTATTGTACTTGGATTCCCTTGTATCTGTATCTGTCTCTTTAACATAGGCTTGTCAGGGGCTTAGCAGTTTTACCTAAGGAGAAATCCTAGGGTCGGCCGGGACTATAAACAAACAAGAGGGCCATCATGGCCCTTTATCTCTCACCTGACTAGGAGAACTAGTCAATGCGACACAATAAATATGTAAGTTCAGGGTGTTTTGCGTTGTTAAGAAGTTTTTATGATACAAGTCGAAGGAAACAATCGACTGTTCGAGAATGGTGATAGTTTACCTAAGGGAACGATTTGAAAAGAAATTGGTAGAGGGCCACTATAATAGATATACCACTGTAAGGTTTAGCACTAACAGCTTTGAGTTTTATTTATTTCTGTACGACTCTATGTGGAAATAGATATGCCTGTGGCGACCATGATTTTTAAATTTACATCATGTTTATTGTATATTAAGAAATTCAATTGTGTCAGTTTCAAAATCTTTATCTGGTTTGGGCACCATATTTCTACAAGTATAAGAACGCAGCATTGCGGTTTAAGTAAAAACATTGTAAAAGAATGTTATATAATGCAGTGGTGTTTTTTTTTTATTAACTTTTACAAATGAATTTAACACTGATATGAAAAGTCACACTGCAATTGTATTTCTGTATATTAGATCTTGATATCTCTCAAAGTAACAGCAAGAAACCGAACTTTTAAGTTAATGTGACGGCCTTTATTCCATTTCATAGAGATAAGTAAGAACGTACTTTGCTATGAATTGCCGGCCTACTTTCGGTTTAGTTATTATATTACTGTTTACTTGGTGGTTTGAACTCATCATAAGGTGTTTATGTTGTCTTAATACATACTCTATCTGTACTTAGTCAAGCTGTCAAACCTATTAATCATCGCGCGTGCCATGAATGACAAGTATTTTCGTTTCGTAACTCCCGCCATATTAAACATTCTAGCATAAAATGTGCTGTTTTTGCCCATTTTGCCGGTGTTTTAACAGGAGAAAAAACGTGTGTTAACGGGGAGATTCACGCGCCGTTATAACCCGTTTTCATTTATGCGCAGTACAGGGCCATTGTAAACAATGGACCTGTCTCCCAAGTCTTACATCATGTACAGCGTCAACACTGCCGGGCTTAAAAACCGCTGGTGACGTCATAAATATGACGTAAACAACACGGACGTTGTCCCGCGCATTATTGAACGTCGTACCAGTAAGAGCGTTTCATTTTTATGATTTTTTAATGCTATTTATGCTAGAATAGCGCTAACGAACGTTTTTTCGTGTTATAACACCTGCAGAAACCCTCGGGATATGTTGGTGCCCTCGCCATCCCTCGGGATTCTGCAGATGTTATAACACGAAAAAACGTGCGTTAACCCTACAAATCAAACCAGGAAATAATTAAAAACACATAAATGCACAATTAAAATGATAACCTCACTTGACCAACCTACATATACAAATGATCAGTTCCTCCATAAGATTTTTTTAACTACCATGTAAAGCCAATTTTAACCTCAGTTCCATAAAAAGTTTAACTTTTGTAGAAGACCATCCAAGGATCATCCACACCAAGAATAATAAACTTCCATCAAATTGTTTTGGAGAAGATGTCATTTGAAGTAAAATGTTAACAGACACAATAATAAGACAACGGACGATCCTTAAAGCTCACCCTAAGCATATGCTCATGTGAGCTAAAAAGACATGAATGAGCAACCTGAATTGTGTTTGTTTAAATAAAAGTAAACTGTATTTGGCTATACATAGAAGAGCTGTCAGTATCTAAGTAAGGTTGTTGATACACAGACGAGATAACTGCAAATAAGTAAGTAATCATGCCCTAGGTCAATTTGCCAATGAATAAATAACGAGAAGCCTGTCACAGTTGTGTCACAATATAAGCTAATCAGTTACTTGGAAATGTCAGTAAGAAAATTATAAGAGTTGCAAATGATCAGTTTGAAAATGATAGCATCAAGTTGCAAACCTTTTCTGATGCAGAACTTAATCCTAATTGCAATATTTAAACATGGTTTGCGTAAGGTTCATAAACAATGGATCATTGAGTTGTAAACGCATCTGTTGCGAAAAGTAGACCGAAATGATGGTTGTGCAAACGATAGTTATTTTAGTAAAAAGTTGCAAACAACTATTTATCTAAGCAACAAATGAATTAACAGATTAGCATAAATAAGTTTTATCAGTAATCAATAGTACGTTTTGTGACATAAGGGTAATAACTATAAATGAAAATTGATCAAACCATTCACCGAAGGTAATTAAATCTCAGTACAGGTATTTCAATATAAAGTTTGGATTGTGTTTCAGTGTTATTCAAGCTCTTTTTGTGTCGCCCTTTCGGAGAAAAGGCGCTACATAGGGATCGCTTCGTCCGTCAGTCCGTCGGTCATTCCGTCACAAAAACTTAACGTTGGCTATAACTTTGCCATTTCTTAAAAAAAGTTCTTCATCAAACTTTACAATTGTATTGCTTATGACAAAGGGTAGTGATGTCGCCATAGTTTGTATGTCAATGTCATATCTGACAGAGTTATGCCCCCTTTTGTACTTAGTTTTTGTCATGGAAACTTAACGTTGGCTAAAACTTTCTTAAGATTTCATTAAGAACTTTCAAATAGCAATGCTTATGACAAAAGGGTAGTGATACCGCCAAATGTTGTAGGTCAAGTCACATTTGACAGAGTTATGCTCATTTTTATGCCCCCGAAGGGTGGCATATTAAAATCGTACTGTCTGTCTGTCCGTCCGTCCTTTCGTCCGTCATTCCATCCGTGCGTCCGTACTTACATTTTTCGTGTCCGGGCTGTAACTTTGTCATGCATTGAAGGATTTTAAAATAAGTTGGCACAAATGTTCCACAAATCAAGACGACATATCGTGTGCAAGACCCACGTCCCTATCTCAAAGATCAAGGTCACACTTAAGAGTTTATAGATAATGGAATTATGTATATATGCATACGTTCGTATCCGGGCTGTAACTTAATCATGCATCGATTGATTTAAAATAACTTGGTACAAATGTTCAGCACATCAAGACGACGCGTCGCGCGCAAGAACCACGTCCCTGCCTCAAAGGTCAAGGTCACACTTGGAGTTTAAAAGGTAATGAAATTCTGTATGCATGGTATCTCTGTCTTGCATGGAACGATTTTAAAATTACATAGCACAATTGTTGAGCACATGGAGAAGGCACAGACTGTGAGACACCTCTTTCTGGGCATTCGTCACTTATGAGGGACAGCTCTTGTTGTACTTAGATTTTGGCTATAATTTTACTTGCCAACCAAAACTGAATTGTACGTTTAAAAACCTAGATAGTGACAAGTGTGAATTAGTTCTTGAAGGAAGACGTTTGATTAATTTAACCGTTTACATTAATATAATTTCTCACAGAATTCAACTTACAGTTCTCCTTATAAAATACATTATATAGATCTATGTTTATATCATATCATTCTTTCAACACGGTATTAATGCCTTACTACTATTGCTGAGAGTGTGATTATTCCCGGGATGACACACATGGGAAATTTGCATAAATGATTAAAATGTGAATATCAGAAAAAATAAATGCAACATTCCTATCTGGAAGTTGAAAATAATTAGAAATTTGTACAATTTCCTGAATGATATAGAACACCAAGATTGCATTATAGATCAGCATCATTGATACAGTGTAATGACTCATTGTTATATAGCACGTTATTATATATGGTTGTTGTTGTTGCAGGAGGTTAACGCCCGTTCTAACCGTATTTTGGTCAATTTAATAGGCGAACATTTTACCTATCCATCGTTCCTGGTAAGAACCAGTACTATGCTCTTATCCTCCGTGAGAAACTGCCAAATTATGCTCGTAAAGAAACAAAGTTGGTAGTAAAGCTCGAACCAATGACCTGTAATATATGCACATGTAAAAACCATATCACTATAGGGGAAAAAATGTTTCAGCGACCTGTTGTTTCAGTCGGAAGATTATTCTCTTTGTAAGTGAAGGGTCCCGGGAACGCTTCCAGGTCAGGATTCACACTAACTTTGGTGCCTTCTTAATATAAAAAGAGGGCCATAATGGCCCTATATCGCTCACCGACTACCATTTGCTATAATAAAAGGGGTCATGATTCTAACATATTATGATTCTAACATATCGTCATTTTTGAAAGTTTTCCCTATATAAGCCTGTGTGAAATCAAGTGCATTCCCCCCTTAGGGTTAGACTTGACTAGGGGGTCATGATTTGAAGGCCGTGTGGTTTCAGAGAAGAATATTTTTTATAAAGTTTTTCCTACATAAGACTATGTAACACCAAGTGACCCCGAGCGGGGTCAGTTTTGACACAGGGCTCATAATTTGAACAATCTTGGTAGAGGTCTACTGGGCAATGCTACATGCTAAATATCTAAGCTCTAGGCCTTGTGGTGTCAGAGAAGATTTTTTTAAGTTTTTCCTATATGAACCTATGCAAAACTAAGTGACCACCCGCGCGGGGTCAATTTTAACCCCAGGGTCATAATTTGAACAATCTTGGTAGAGGTCCACTAGACAATGCTACATGCCAAATATCTTAGCTCTAGGCCTTGTGGTTTCAGAAAAGAATACTTTTAAATTTTTTCCTATTTGTTGCCATAGCAACCAGAGTTCTGCATGGAATGAAATTTTATTTTTAACTTTGGTAGAGCTATATGCAAGAAACATACTTGCAAAGTTTCATCAACATTGGCCCAGTGGTTTCAGAAAAGATGTCGTTCGAAGGAAATGGTGGACGGACGTACGACGGACCCCGGACGGAAAGCGATCCTTATAGTGCCAGGTGAGCTAAAAAATGACAGGAATTTTACGACAAAAGTCAGCTACCCATCTCTATCATATTCTCAAGATCGATAGTTCTTGTTTTGGTTTCAAATTAATTACAAAATTTATTAAACAGCGTAAAAAAGTGGTCAAAATTGCTATGAAATGCAACCATGGAAACAGGTTAATCGCACTGAAACATATCGTACAAAAAGCTAGCTAGGATATGGTTATAGCCTATAAGCCTTTTCTCATAGTTAAACAATTAATTCTTCGATGCGCTATTCTGTCTGTTGGTGAGGGTTCTTTTCCATGGTGTTTGAGGATTAGTTTTCTTATTATACATTTTTGTCGAAACATTCCGTAAACGTTTAGGTAACCTCGATAACACTAAAACGATAGCCCCAGGAAGTCAGAAAATAGCTTTCATAAATGAAGTTTTCTTCAAACAAATTATATGTCATTGACCTTTTAAAATTTCAGCTCTTACCCACTAGATTTGTGAAGCATTCCGTTTTCTGAAAAGGTTTCCTTTCTTTAAAGAAAATTATACAAACACCTTCGAGTACTGCGACAAGTACAAGATGTTCCTTAAGAGATAATAAACTAATTCTGAAACTTATTTTTAACAATTCCTACTTCACTTTGTATCCTAATACAAACTCATTAATAAGACATCTCAATCTACTTAAGCTATATCGATATTGTGGTTTTTTCGATATTCTCATTTGTTCATGAACTTCTCTTACAGAAAAAATACTTGACTGACCCGTTACAATTATGTCTACTGTTTGATTTTTCTGTATCAACATATCTTCTTATCTTTTTGTATTTCTCAATCAATTTTTTTTTCTTTGATCTTGTTTGCACTAAATTATTGAGCTGTCTTTAAATCTAAATATGTTTAGTACATTTAAAAACGCAGCATTTTTAAGTCAAATATTTTAATTAAACAATTTTAATGGGAAAAAACGGCTGCATAGATTCTAATTGTCCTTGCATTTTGAATGACTTAAGCGATATTGCGTAAAAAGGGCAATATTTTATGTAACCATATACCCCCAAAAAAAACATTTATCATTGGTGCAAAACCTATCGCAACATGCTATTTCAGACTAAAACAATACTTTGGAATTAACAATATTCACGACTTTTCCCCCATTTTCTTTAAATTGAAACAATCCATATTGATAACAAAATGTCAGCCGGCGCTTTTTTCTCGCACAGTATACATCTGAAAACCAAGTCTCCGTTAATGTGAATACACAAAAGTTTAATTTTCTAAACGAATAATCTAGTACTTGTTCTTCCCAAGAACGATTGTTTAGTAAACTACCCGCCTTTTAAATTGACTGAAAACAAGGTTGGAACGAGCGTTAAACTCCTACAACACAACGTTGCTTTTTTAAATGTACTGAGTAGATCTATATATCTGAAAGGCTGTGCGATAACGTATGGGTACTGTGAACATATCTTTTAAAAGTGCTACGAAAGCAAACATTCTGTAGTTTTTAGTTCAGGAGTAATATCAGAGATATTTTTCATTTTCATACTGCTAGGACTGGTCTTAGTTAAATTTACAATGTATTTGTAGTAATTTAACCACACGCGTATAACTTCAACAGTTCTCCTTGTCTGTGACATTTCTGGCAATGTGCATATTATCTGTGGTTAGTTGAACAAAGCGTCTGACGGTGTTAATGCTGCTCATTCACAGCTTCAGGTGAATAACAGTTTTCTCATAAATGATATACTATAACATACAGTGTAAAAGTGATGGCTGGAATCAGCAACACACGTATAAATCTACATAGCAATTTGCGGAAGTATGCTGTTGGTGTTGGAGAGCCTGGTTTGATGGCAACCTTACACTATGCTTATATTGGAATTTCAAAAGCGTTTGTAACACTTTATAATTTGCTAGCGTATAATTTCAAAAAAACAGAAACACTGTACAGGAATTTATCCTGATTTTCTTTTATTTGATGACTTGTTTTAAGATTTGTTATTTTTAGACAGTTTGAAGAACCTGTTTTTTTTTCTCCAAAATCTGAGAGCGAGCAGCTTTAAAATGAAGCATTGTCACATATAAGGTAAAAAAAGTCCACTTATCAAAATATGTTTCTGAAACTGAAACTAGAAAAATCTGTCTTTAT
This sequence comes from Saxidomus purpurata, assembly GCA_022818135.1. Classification (NCBI taxonomy): domain Eukaryota; kingdom Metazoa; phylum Mollusca; class Bivalvia; order Venerida; family Veneridae; genus Saxidomus; species Saxidomus purpurata. Next base: position 64,679,180 of record JAFMSR010000001.1, on the reverse strand, counting down.
AATTATGGTCTATCATCTGAGATTTTTTAGTAACAGAAGAATTCCTAAGTAACTGTACCGAACAACCAAGAAAAGACAAAAAGGTCCCATAAAAAGGCCCATGGCCATTTGTACCCGATCCTCGTCCCTTAATCAAGTATTTGAGTTTGACCACATATTTCATCGTTTCTCTTGTTGCAGAAAACACAATACTATTAAATAAGGCATCAAAAATGATCTGTGATTTGGTCGTGAAAAATACATAAGAATGCGTTTTTTCAATGTTCTATTTTCAGTGAACTGATACACTGCCAGGAATTAAATTACATGTCTTTTTCAGACAATACTTTGCGTAATCATCGCTGTATCTGACAATATTTAGGATGGTACACTGTTTCAAATGTTATATTATTATTTCATTTCCATCGAGCCTGTCCCAATGAAGTAACCAAGTAAACTGACGACCTTTTCAAGTTTAGGTTGTTTGTCAGTTATAGACTACAAAAACAAATCAAATTACCTTAATCAGCGACCAGACGAGAATTTACACAAATTACAAAAAGCGCAATATTTCTGTAAATTGGCCCCGATTTCGCCATGATTAGATTTTGTAATATCCGTCGCAGAAGCATTTTCTACAGTTAGGGGATTATTCAAATATGCACGGTCTATTTGCTTTGAATTTGATAGGACAAGAAGACAGCTGTATGTATGAAAAAACTACAGCTTCTGTTTTTATAAATATCTATGTTAAATACTAAACGAAACTTCTAACGCACCACCTTTGTATTTTTGTTTGATAAGTGGTACACATTTCATATGGAAGAGAATTTTAAGAGTGGGTTTCCCAAGACAGAGCATTAAGGCAATAATCCCTGTTAAGTCTATGGAGGTTTAAACGTTAAACTAAAATTCTCTGCCATAGGATTTCTACCACTCGATCATTTTGAAATTAGTATCTACCCTAGGTTTTCATAAATGCAAGACACGATAGCTTTCGTGCACTAATTAATAGCTAATCATAAGCTGGCAGATATTGGAAGGGCTGTTAATTAAATAAAGAAGGAAAAATGCAGGTGGTACTTTAGAAAGTATTAAGACCTAGCATTAGGCCAGGCCCGTATTCGAAATTCCGACCATCGGAAGGAAAATGCAGGTGTTGAGTTAGAAGTTTCGTTTAGTATATATGTGCCTATTGAAAACATTTATCTAGTACGAGGTATTGTGCCAAAATAATAATAAAACCAGAAATGGCCCTATATCGCTAATCTAAGTACCATTGCTCTTAACGTAAGGGTCACAAACACACCCAACAAACATCCAGATGTGAACTCACGCATTACTAGCCAAGTTTGTTTCAAAATATTTCCATCAAAGTATTTCAGCATATATGTCAATGTAAAACAAATGACATCCCGTTTGGAGTCAGGAGTAATTAAAATTGCTCGCTCTCAGATTTTGGTGAAAAAATAAAGTAAAACATATACAGTAGTCAAATAAAAAAATTCCAGTATAAATTCATGTAAAGAATATCTGTCTTATTGAAATTATATACTACCAAATTATAAACGTTACTAAGTTAAACGCTTTTGAAGTTTTAATATAAACATATAGTGTAGTGGTGCGGCCAGCTCACCAACATTTGAAACAGATTTCCTCAAATTCCTACTTACATTTTTAGTTGTTTTGTTGATTCTAGTAATTACTTTTATATTCTATACTTTTTAGAGAAATTAATTGACATTATCAAAACAACCACTCTGAATAATTTTCAAGACATTTGGGTACAGAGTATGCATTCTAGAGTGTCGATAAGGTTTCTCTTTTATCTGACTTGGTAACACAGACTGACTTCACATGACCAAGTTTCGAACCCGGCTTAGAGACCATCAAGACAAACAGTCTGATTAAGTTTTATGATGAAGAATGCTCATATGATTTCTCTATGTTTTGACCTGGTGATCAAGTTTTGACCCCATGTGACGCAGTTTAAGACTTGTCCTGAATATCATAAGACAAAAATTCAGACTAATTTCCATGATTGGACTTAAAAGTTTGCCTGTAGAACGTTCTAAAGCTTTTTGTTTTATTTGACCCGATGGTCTAGTTTTGACCTCAAGTTACCAAGTTTCAAAATTGTCCTGGAGTTCATCGAGATAAACATTTTGACTAATTTTCAAAATAATCAGGTATAAACTGTGACTTCTAGAGTTTTCGCAAAGTTTTTATAAGATTTCACCGTGTGACCTAGTCTTTAATCCGACGTTACGCATTTTCAAACAATACCTACAGTTCACTAATAAAATATTCAAGTCAAACATTCTGACCAGCATCCAGGATGATTGCAGGACAAATGTTCTTAAAGTTTTTCCATTATTTCACCTGGTGACACCCAACATGACCCAGTTTAGAACTCAGTCGAGATATCATTTGAGACAAATATCCTGAACAATGTTCATGATGATTGGACTTAAAATGTGGCCTCAGAGGAGTGATCACATGGTAACTGGGAACAGATGAACTTACAACAGTTTTGCGGTATACCCTCGATTTCATGCTTATTGTGGTAAATAAGTGTTTCAAGTCTCCAATAGCTTTGATAATTCATGAGACATAAAACAAAAACAGATAAATCTATTATTCTGTGTATAATAAGGGCCATACTTTATGCATTTATCTAACTTGTACTAATAGTCAGATTATGATGGCAAATAAATGTCTCGAGTATCAGATCAATAGCTTGATACTGCATACTTCCTGAGAAAAATGCGCCTATACAATGCAAATTGACCACAGAAATCTATTTTTCTAAGTATTAAAGATATCATAATTCTTGCAAAATACAAAGTATGGTTAGCTTGCTGACACTACATATTTGATTTGATGGTAAATAAATGTTTCAGGTTTCAGAGCAATTGCTTTAGGAGAAAAATGGACCTAAACACAAACAAGAGCTGTCCCTCACAAGTGACGAAAGTGTTTCAGTCTTTGTCCTCTCCATGTGCTCAATAATTGTGGTATGTAATTTTAAAATCCATGCGACACATCGGCTTGATGTGCTAGACATTTGTGCCAAGTTATTTTTAAATCAATCAATGCATGACAGAGTTATATTTCGGACATCAATGTGTGCATATATACAGGATTCCATTACCTTCAAACTCTAAGTGTGACCTTAACCTTTAAGGTAGGGACGTGGGTCTTACACGCGACACATTGTCTTGATGTGCTAGATATTTGTGCCAAGTTATTTTAACATCCTTCAATGCCTGTCAAAGTTACAGTCTATACGAATGTGTGCATAAAGAGGATTCCATAACCTTCAAACTCCAAATGTGACCTTGACCTTCGAGGTAGGGACGTGGGTCTTGCACGCGACACATTGTCTTGATGTGCTAGACATTTGTGCCAAGTTATTTTAAAATCCTTCAATGCATGACAAAGTTACAGTCCGGACACGAATGTGTGCATATATAGAGGATTCCATAACCTTCAAACTCCAAGTGTGACCTTGACCTTTGATGTAGGGACGTGCGTCTTGCACGCGAAACGTCGTCTTGATATGCTAGACATTTCTGCCAAGTTATTTTAAAATCCTTTAATGCATTACAGTCCGGACATGAATTTTAAGTGGGGACGGACAGACGGACAGACAGTCAGACAGATTGACGGACAGACGGACGGACGGGCAGACGGGCGGTGCGATTTTAATATGCCACCCTTCGGGGGCATAAAAAATATATAAATAGGCTGGCACCATAAAAAAAGGCTGGCAACATGAAAATTGGCTGTCATTATGAAAATTGGCTGGCAGCGTGAAAATAAGCTAGCACCGAAACAGTACGCTCAGGTGATGACAGTAACTTATTATTCTATTTAAAAAATCACAGAAGTTAAAAACTCCCGTGTACTGAACGCAGACCTACGTCCTTTTATGCAGTTGTCCATTTTCCTCTCATACACGCTTCAATAGAGTGGAACAATCGTCAATTATGAAAATGATACATGGCAACACATTTTCATATTTCCATATTTTTCTCTTAAAATCAATGTCCGCAGATCAGGAATCTCAATCCCATATCAACGTCATTTTAAAATATTGAAATAGAGGTAATACAAGGCAATGTTGGAACTGATACCTTGCATTTTAAAAATCATGATAAATACACGTAACTAAGAAAAAAATCAGAGAACTCATTACCCTTCTTGTTTTATGAAATTTCTAATATTTTACATTGTGTCAGTATATTAAGAAATAAACATTTTCTGACAATTTTATCACTTACAAATATTTCATTTATCAATCACTAATCAAAGAACAGGATAAAATACTAACATGATCCACAAGAAAACCGGCGCATAATTGCCTGCTTAGTGGTTGATGTAGGGAGTTTACTCTTTTTCATTTTGTTTCTTATGGAAGTGATATTTCGTCGGTCTGCTAAGCTATGGAGAACGATCAGGGTCCAAAAAACATCTAGAAAGTGCCTACTAAATAATTAGTAAAACTTGCTAATTATTAGGCTTAAATCTACTAGTTATTTTGTCAGAACTTACATATTTTAAGAAGTTCCTACCAAATAATTAGTATAAGGCTACTTATAACTGACTTTTGACCCTTTCGGTCGTTTAAAGTATAAATTCTATTGTTTAGGTTAAAAAAAATCTTAAATTAATTACATTGTAATAGGTTCCAACTAAATCGTTAACTATTGAGGTTCCACAAATTGGACGCAATTGACCAATCAGACAAGCTGTTACAAATGTACACAACATCTATCTTAAATCTGAAAACTTCTTTGCATAGATTCATTCGGCCTTCAAGGTACAGGAAAGGCAACTCTAGCAAAACCAATTTGAATTACGCCCCTTTTAAATATGCGCATTGAAAATATTAGCGATTGGTAGCTAAATTTTACAGTAAAAAACGTGTCAAATTTATTTTTAGGCAGTTAAAAGGCATTTAATATCACAGGTTGAGAAAAAGTGCACCGGACTGGGGTATTAACTCCCCAACGCTACACTTCAAGAGACAGATATTTTGCACAACAACCAAAGTGCCGACACTTACAAATCTACCATGCTAGACTAAGACCAAATTGTAGTTCCCTTGCCGACGATCTTTTTAGTAAAAATATTATCGATTCACCTCTTTGCTCATGTGACAAACGGGAGACAACTAATTATCCTGGATTGAAGATGCTTTAAGGAAACTCGACAGACTTTAGTTAACCAAATTTCACAAATTTGTCCGATCTTTGTTCAAGTGTTTCAATTTGGAAATCCCTTGTTGAGCAACAATCATAACATCAATATATTTCTTGCTGTTCAATCGTACATAGAAAAGTCAAAACGTTTTGACAGGCAAGGTACAAACGTGTAGTCTGACCCTTTACTTCAATCGCTTCAATCTCTTCTCTTCCCTTCTATTTTTCACCTTAACTTTAAAAAGATACGCTTCTTCTGTTATCTCTGTTCATTTTGTCATCATTTTCAAGATTTTGCATTCAACTTATAAAATGTTTATGACTTCGTTGTTTACTGCAGCCAATCAATTGAAATAATTCACTTCTGTCATAACTCAATTACCGTGATTTCGTATGTAATGGAACGAACCGTTTAACAAGCAGTTCCCTTTCGGTTCTATCCACTCGCTATTTGTATTGCACAATGATTTGTATTTATATGTTTTGTAAAAATTGGCGAATAAATATGTTTAAACTAAAATATTACACCATTCGATTTGCATAATATTATGTGCAGAGGTTTCGTCGTGGTAACCATTGTGTCAAAATTGAAACAGAAAGCCTTATGGAAATCGACAAAAAATAATAAAAAATAGAGCAAAGAGCCAGGTCACTAGGTATCTCTGTTTTCCGTCCTCGTTGATTTTTATCCGAAGTTTTTGGCAAAAACTGACAAGTTAACTTATAATGTGACAGATAAATAGTCATGCCAGAGGATAAAAAATTTATTAAGCTCGTTTGCTGATATACATGTTACGGTACGGACTTAATTAGGCGATATCTTGTGCATGTGGCCGGTTACCTCAGTCGGGATAGTAATCGCTCTTAAAACCCTGTAAACAATGACCGTGGGTTCGCGTCCCCCAGTCCGGTGCACTTTTTCTCACCCTGTGATATTAAGCGCCTTTTAACTGCCTAAAATAAATTTGACACGTTTTTACTGTAAAATTTAGCTACCAGTTGCTATAATATACACAAAATTGCCCTGACCATCTTTTTCTGTCGCCTTTGTCCGTCGGAATGTCACAAATACTTAACGTTGGCTATAACTTTGCCATTTATTAAGATTTCTTCATCAAACTTTGAAATTGTATTGCTTATGACAAACAGGTCGTGATGCCGCCAAATTGTGAAGTCAATGTCATATTTGACAGAGTTATGTCCCTTTTTTGTACTTTGAATTTAGCTATATATTGCTTTATGACAAAAGGGTCGTGATGCCATAAAATTTTGTAGATCAAGGTCATATTTGACAGAGCTATGTTCTTTTTTGTACTTAGTTTTTGTCACGAAAACTTAACATTGGCTATATCTTTGCCATTTCTTTAGATTTCTTCATCAAACTTTCAAATTGCATTGCTTATTTCAAACGAGTCATGATGCAGCCAACGTTTAAGGTCAATTCATATTTGACAGTGTTATGCCCCTTTTTATAAACGAAATTATTGGTTATTCTGACAGAGTGTAAGAGGGCGACACAAGTATTCTTCTGAACACCCATTTAGTTTAAAGATATTTTTTTGTTTACTCTAATGCCTTTTGCAGGCAGAGAAAATGACCAATAAATGCCAGGTCTAGTCAAAATATTTCGACATCATTCTTGATGTTGTTTTTATTAATACTTTTTATTTTACATTTTTCAGCATGACGTCCAAACGTTTTGCACGAAAAACACGTAGCAAAATTTCCCGTACCGATACACAGGCATGCAAAATGTGTACATGAGTTGTATCGAGAAAATTCGACCCATGTAGGTTTAAACAGTCAAGTGAATACTATAATAGCCCGCATATGTAGATGTTAGGCAAGGCCTAATTTTTTATTTTGATTGATTGAGAAATTAATTATCTATTTCTCTATTGGAAAATTTCATAAAAGTGTTTCCGAAAAAGCTTGTAAACCATCGCATAATTACACCATGAAATCGTGGCAGAAAGTACTACTTAGGAAATATATATTTCCATTCTAACATGTTGATTAAAAACAAAAAAACTCCGAAGGGTCACAATTTAAAGCGCGAAGATAAACACGCTGCTTTGAACTGGTAGCTTTCCGTGCATTAGGTCAAATTTTGACTGTTCGCTTTTACTCCTCCATTAAAACATTATTCGTATTATTTTGCTGTTGTTGATATTACAGGCGAAGTTGCTGCGATTTATCTAAATCACGTGCCTTCATTACAACGTAAATTCAAGCGTATTAACGCATGCATACGGCCAAGGGCACTTTTCTAAAATATATAATCACTGTTACTAAAAGTGCAAAAAACACAGTTTATGGAAAAAAATGTTGAACAACAAATTTTAAATCGTAGTGTACGAGTTCATATCTTTCTGTTTATCTGGTATGTTAGTCTTTGTGATTTTGGCATGAAGAGCAATAATACTCAAGTGAGCGATATATGGCCATCATAGCACTATTGTTCCAACAGTCAATTATGCTGTTACGGGATTCTCATATTTCCAGAAATTCAGTTATGGATTTCTGAGCACTTTATCAAGATAAGCAATGAATTTTCTTATTATTTCAAGAACAGTTTCCATCTTGTCCACAGAAGAACATATTGAAGATCGGGAAGGCAAACGAAAGGAAAAGGACATATATGGGAATTCAAATTGTAGATAACGTATTAAAGTACAATTGTACAAGGCCAACGAGAAATAGTAAAGCAGACTTGAGTTCAAATTAATCTGGCGCATATATAATGAAATTCTTGGGCAGAGATGTAAATTGGAAACACTTGATGGAAAAAATACTGAAGAGTTTGGTGTCGGTAAACAATATTAAACTGTTTAAGGAACTCACGGTCCTCAGAATCGAAATAATGATCACACAGCAAACAGTAAACTACATGCATACATTGAGATTCTGGCAGGAGATGGTACTCGTGAACAAGTGATAAATAATTGTGTCCTTATCATCGAAACAAGTGGTTGCCGCCCACACAGTATAACGGGTATGACCACCTCTTGAGTTGACCACTGCAGTGTATCACCGGCGCATAGAATCGACTAAAGTGTTGATTTCTGCCTGTGGAATATTGTTCCATTCCTGAATGAGCGCTTGGCGAAGTTCTTGACGTTAGCAGGTGGGTTGGGACGACGCCTCACTCGTCTGTCAAGAATATCACAGACGTGCTCGATTGAGTTGAGATCAGGGCTTTTAGCAGGTCAGTCATCAATGAAAAATAATTCATCTGTTCTATAACAATACCAACATCTTGATTTTTCAGCATGATAATGCCACATCTCATACAGTTATAGACACTGTAAATTTTCATATAACAAATAACATTGATTTCATTGATTACTGGTCCGCTAAAAGATCTTTTGAGGAAATTTACATAAGGGACTGCATTAGGGCTAGACAGCCAAACAATATATTTGGAGGAATGTGCAAAGAAGATAAATGCTCGGTTCCCACAATGTAACAGAAGTAATATGAAATATACGTTTAACATAAATATGTTTGATTAAAAGTCTTAATAGCAATTCTAACACGATTCGCAACTTTTCGTATATAGATATAGAGGGAAAGAAGCTATACATTATTTAACGATAAAATACATCACGTTTTCCACGGGCAAAACGTGGGGTAAATATCGCACGCGTCCAATCGAATTCCGTGCTTGTAAGTTACTATTGAATGTTGCTACGCGTCGAACATAGTTCGTGGTATTTTTTTTTTAAATCGTGTTAGAATCGAAATAATAAATGCATCTCTGTATTTTATTGTTTAATAAAATACAGTCAGTCATTCGTTTGCGAAAAATTAAACAATCGTGTTACGCACTCGTGATTTAATTACTACGCCTCCGAATTCCTGACTGTATTTTATTAAACGATAAAATACAGGGACGCATTTATTATTTCTTAAGTGTAATGTTAATAGCAAATGAATTTGTGATGAACTTCAACTGTCATTAAGCTAGGTGCTGTAAGTTATGTATCAATTACATACCAAAATTATGTGCTTCCATTGCTTTCATTTCCTTCTTTATTTTTAATTAATCTTATTTACTATGCTGTTTTAGATACATGTACTTGCAATATTATAATTCATGGGTAAACTGACAGAATTAGTGGAAATAAAGGAACTAAAGCATAGTCTACACCACTATTAACATACTCTTGTGGTAAAAGTGTTTGTTTACCATGCCATTTTAAAGAAATAAAAATTTCAGAGGTTTACTGCAAGTGTTTGGCTTCAAGCATTACATAGTATATACGAATTTGTCTTATTAAACCAAAGATTATTATATAATGAACGCACCACCTGCCTTTTTCCTTATGTGTTTCATTATCAACCCTTCCAATACCTGGCAGCTTATTCTTAGCTATCTGTGAACGAAAGCTCTCGTGTCATGAATTTCAAAATGATCGAGTGATACAAATTTCGTACGGAAGAGAATTTGAATAAGGGTTTCCTAAGGAAGAGTATCAAGGCAATAACCCATGTTAAGTCTACGGAGGTTTAAACGTTAAATTAAAATTGTCTGCCATATGTACCATTCGATTATTTTAAAATGCATGTAACGGACGTATCTACCCAGTGTCTTCATAAATGCGAGACATGATAGCTATCGTACATATTGGAACGGTTGGTAATCAAATAAAGAAGGAAAAAGACAGGTGGTGCATTAGAAGTTTTGACTAGTATAGTTCAATGTCTGTATTCCTGTCTAAACAGACACCTCCCTGTCAGTTTCACATGCCAAACCTAATTAGAACAAACAACTCAATATGAGATCACACAAAAAATCCAAACAATAGCTTCTGTTCTATAGAAAATGACTATTCTCTCTGTAAATGGTTGATATATGGAAGTGTATGTTCATTGGCAATTAAGATATTAGATAAAAGTTTTCTTTGAACTTGCATTTTAACTAATAATTGAGTTTGATCTCTTACAGCCAGCATATGCAGATCAGGGATCTATCTCGAGATTTAAAAGAAGAACTTGGTCTCTAGATTGAAGTCAAGTCTTTTTCAAGCAGGCAAACTGATGTACACTCGTGTGGGGTATTTTTGTTCTAACGATACGTTTGACTTATTAATAGTAACATGCTAGATTAGAACCATCCCATATAGATACATTGTACATACAACCTGGAGCAGCACTTCTTGCAGTATACATAGAAAAAGGTGCTTTGTCATTTGTCTAGTTCAAAAAAACAAAAATAATATCAAACAGGGAATACCACATACCAAAAGCGCAGCCTCCCCAAAGTCAGGAATCAAATGCATTTTTATATATGTATGTTTTAAATTATCTGTTCTTTCTCAAATGGTTTGATATGACAAAGATGCCAATAGATGTTCAAGGTTTTAGTTTGAAATAATCAGCCATGGTAAAAGTGCATATATTTTCCTTCTTAAAAAGTGTGTACTAAAATTTTGTATTTCATTTCACATACAAGTATAACTTATTTTTCTATGTTTCAGATTTCAAAGTGATTGCACTTGATGTTCAAGCATCATTAACGAAGTAAGTACATTGCCCAATGTTCAGGAAATATGTTCAATCCAGACTTAGTAAGAGTAGGGTTGCCAAGAAGGAAATGTTTGCGATTTGACGGAGTGCAAAAAGCAAAAAGGTGCACAGAGCTTGATCGATGCTTTGTGGCTGTTGGTTTCAAACACGATGTGTCAACATCCCTACAAAGGCAGCCATAGAGGATTACGAATGTGTGATCTGCAATGCAATGTACAACTAACTGTGACAGTGAATCTGTCATAACTGGTTAACACTCATTCTTTATTGTGTACACAGAAAACCTCTCGTGTCACAATTAAGTTGCTAATAGCTTAGTTTATCCCCCCGCCAAAGGCGAAGGAGATATTAGAAATGGTCTCCGTCCGTCCGTCCGTCCGTCCGTCCGTGTGTCCGTCCCAATTTTGTCCGGAGCATAACTCCAAAAGTACTTGAGCGATTTTCTTCAAACTTCATACACTGACAGAGCACATTGGGAGGAAGTGCAGTGTGTAAGAACAATAACTCTACCTTGCCTACTTTTAGAGTTATTCTCCTTTATCAGATTTACTTGAAAAACTTTGTCCGAAGCATAACTCCAAAAGTACTTGAGGGATTTTCTTCAAACTTAATACACTGACAGAGCACATTGGTAGGAAGTGCAGTTTGCAAGAACAATAGCTCTACCTTGCCTACTTTTAGAGTTATTCCCCTTTACCAGATTTACTTTAAAAGTTTTGTCCAGAGCATAACTCTCAAAGTACTTGAGGGATTTACTTCAAACTTAATACACTGACATACCACATTGGTAGGAAGTGCAGTGTGCAAGAACAATAACTCTACCTTGCCTACTTTTAGAGTTATTCCCCTTTATCAGATTTACTTGAAAAACTTTGTCCGAAGCATAACTCCAAAAGTAGTACTTGAGGGATTTTCTTCAAACTTAATACATTGACAAAGCACATTGGTAGGAAGTACAGTGTGCAAGAACAATAACTCTACCTTGCCTACTTTTAGAGTTATTCCCCTTTATCAGATTTACTTTAAAAGTTTTGTCCAGAGCATAACTCCAAAAGTACTTGAGGGATTTACTTCAAACTTAATACACTGACATAGCACATTGGTAGGAAGTGCAGTGTGCAAGAACAATAACTCTACCTTGCCTACTTTTAGAGTTATTCTCCTTTATCAGATTTACTTGAAAAAAAATTTCCGGAGCATAACTCCAAAAGTACTTGAGCGATTTTCTTCAAACTTAATACACTGACATAGCACATTGGTAGGAAGTGCAGTGTGTAAGAACAATAACTCTACCTTGCCTACTTTTAGAGTTATTCCCCTTTATCAGATTTACTTGAAAAAGAAATTCCGCAGCATAACCCCAAAAGTACTTGAGGGATTTTCTTCAAACTTAATACACTGACATAGCACATTGGTAGGAAGTGCAGTGTGCAAGAACAATAACTCTACCTTGCCTACTTTTAGTCAAATAGAAAAATATCATACCTATACTGATAATGAACATTAATATAATTTTGCAAACCTTCTCTTCATTGCCTTATTCTTTTTCCACTTACTTGAAAACTGTACTCAGCATGACCATAACTATACGGCTTTTTAAGGATTTCCTCTCACCAAGTAAAATGTACGAAAGTACAACCTTCAGGTAACTTCTTCCCGGCGGGGGGATTAACCATGTGTAACATGGCTCTTGTTTTTGTTTTTTTTGTTGTTTTTTTGCAGCACTTTATTTTCAGTAATGGATGAAATAAATCCGGACGACTTAAGCCAGTGACCAGCACCATATTGTAAGGAAATAATGATAATCCGATGGTCACAACTTCGAATACGGGTCTTATGTGTGAATAAGGGCTATAATGAAGCTACTTGTTATTTTGCCAAAATTGTTCAATTTTTACTAAACCAAGATCATTCATTTTGTTTCCAGTTAAAGGGATTTCAGGGGGAGTTCGCTGTTCTCGTGACTTGCGAATATCATAACCCCTAACATTAACTCGGCAAGTAAATTTGAAACTGGAAACGGAAGTTATGTATCTCATAGACTTTAAAATCTCATACGAAACCGGTATTGTTTTCAACTTGACTTCCTTTATCTGCATCATTTACTACTATTTCTATCGCGCTGGGAACCAGTGGGGTTAAGGTCATTTAACAGCTGATAGAAAGTGTACACTGTGATTGGTGGGTAACAATTATGGCAAAGCATACAGTTATACAGTGCGATCCTAAATTTAACGTTTATCAACACGCTATTAAGATAAATATGCAAAATTAAATTTATAATTAACTGCCCTCTGTTGAATGCAGCTTGTCTGGTATGCCTGAGACACAAGCACTCTGTATCTATATATTGTATATTTGTCTGGATTTTGACGGATTATATTAGTGAAAAGTGTGTCAGAGGTTATTATGATTTAACCTGGTGGCTTAGTTTTCAACCCTAGATGACCCATACTTAAAATTCGACCTAGATTTCACCAAGGCAGTCATTTTGACCAAGTTTTATCAATTTTCAAGAGACTGCAGCCTCTATTGCATATACAAGGCTAAGTGTGGACAAGCGGGTGATTACAATAGCTCACCTACGTCCTCGGGTGAGCTAAACATACCAGTACTTTTGGGTCTGTTAAAAGCCATGTGAAAATTAGTTATTGTTTAGACACATTAATTTTCACAAAGTGTAATGAAACTTATTTTCATCAAAACGGAAGTGTAATGATATTTCATTATATCTACCTTACCATATAAAACTGGTAAATAAAGCTATTTTAGAAATAATGTAAATTGTGATGCAAACCTAAGAATAATTTATTGATTGTTCTTTCTCTATAAATTAATTTAACATATACATGTATCGGTACAATAAACCTAATCATGTTGGACTCATAAAAACTGACGCTCTTGGTATCAGGGTCCTTAAGGGGATATCAGTGCCCTTTGTCAAGAAGGGTGATTATGTTATAGAAATATTGTCAAGATATTAAATCCCAGAAAGAAATAATGGCGCTTGGGAAATAAGTAACGCAATGCTGTGTAAATTATTGAATTTGTTGAACATGAATTCAGTTTAATTTAATAAAATACCCAACAAAAACAAAAGCATATCAATAAAACAGACATAACAATAGAATTATCTCCTTTTATCACAAATAATATAGTTCTAGAATTCTGCTCAGTAATGGCTCAGTAATGGTCCAATATAAATGGAATTGCAACCATTCAGAAATTTTATTGTATTGTAAAACACGTTTGAGTGCTGCCTCTTTTTACACCTACTTTGACAACTGTTGTTTCATTACTATTACAGATGCATGCTATAGCATGGCGCTTTAAAAAAATCGCTGATGCGGAGGAGTATGTGAACAACTAAACGATAAACTACGTCAGTGTTAAGGATCAGTTTGCTGTTAAAGTTTTGCGTACATTTATCTTTTTTCAGTCGTAACACATGGTTTAAAGCTGCTCGTTCACAGTTCCGGTGAAAAATGTCGAATTAAAAGACTGTACACAATGAAGACGACATATCTGTGAAACAAATGTAGGTTTAACATGGCACTGATGGAATCGTAATTGCTCCTGTCATGTACTAAATAAATACATTTGGAAACATCAGTCCCGGATGTACGTAGGAAGAGTTTGTGTTTTTGTATATTCTCAATTTAAACTGCAAACTACCCGATATAACTGATCCACTAAAAACCTCCAAAACATGAATAATAGAATCTTTGAAAGCATTATAACTTTAACCTAAAAGTTTCAGCTATTGCAAGCTCCAGTCATTATCGATAAAATCAGCGGTTTCAATAAGGTAATTTGTATATCCAATGCCGCTGTACCGTAACTATTCAATAATCTTTGCAGAGTTGTTGAACATGGAGTGCCACCGACTTTTTCACCATATACTGGCCCATGGTAAGACTAAGAGTTTTCGGTTGATATTTGTATAATCCCGCGTCGACATTTACAAAATCAAGGATTGTCTTTTCAATATTCAGATTTTGATCGATTGAAATATATTGAAATATGACAACACTTAAAATTAATAGCATTTATGATAAAACAAACTATTGTGCCTTTGCTCCCAGCTCACACACGAGTCCAGTGATTGGGAGTCTTTCTGTTTGTCACCTATAGACTAATCGTATTCCCAAGTTCTTTCTAGAACATGAGATACGCCGTACATTTCATTAACTCTAGCTGGACAGATATATTGACTGCAATATATTCATTGCAAACTTTTCATTGTGTTATATGCATGAATTCATATTATCTGACAGTGTTATATATCCAAGTCTGTAATTCGAAGTGAGAAACTGTGTGCTATGTGTGTGAACAGTCTACTTAGGGACAAAGGTAACTTGCGTTCAACATGAAATTAATTTTCATATTCAAAATTTTGAAGGGCGTACCTTTACTAGTAGCTTATTTTACCAAAATGTATTTGGCTAATTGCTCCCGAAATAATACATAAACACATTATTTTCAGAATATATATCTAGAAATGTCTTCTTTTTGCTCAAAATGCCACTGTAGCGACCGCTATATACCAAAACCAACTATTACATGAAGGTTTTACGACAATTGACTGGTTAATTTTGGCTTTTTCCCTGACTGTTTTTATTAAGAAAAAAGTTCTTTCTGTTAATGTATTCCTTAAAGTTTTGAAGCTTTCAAAATGCATCAAGGTTACGTGTATCGCTCTTAAAGGCATTTTGTGTATCTTGGTGAAAACATTTCATCAATTTAGCAAATTCTAATAAAATTCTAACAAAATAATTGTGCAACATTTCCCTGATAGCACCCGAACAGATATATGTTTGAATTTGCTTTGTTGACGTACAATGTTGTCCGAAGATGAAAAATGTAAATTGAGCTTCCATTTTTTGGTGGAACCTATGTAGAACACAATTAACTATGTAAACAAGTTTTCAATTTCCACCTAGCTTTATACAAATATAACAGAGATAAAAAAAAAGGCTTTATCACAGACATTGTTAACGGTCTGAAAAATAATAAATTAGCTAGTTATCTGACAACTGATATAGTCAGGAGATTTTCAAAGCAGATATGAATAGAAGATACCCCGTATATCTCAAAAACCAACCATCGTGATCTCACATCTCGAAAATTATAATGTGATAACGAATGTGTTCATTATACTAAAGGAGGAAGTTTGCAGTAATAATTGTTTAGAAACTGTTCTCAAATGATGATGTCAATACACAAACACTTCCTATGTACAGCTGTGGCTATTGTATCAAAATGTATTTATTTAGTATTTCACGGTTGCTATAACGATTTCATCACTGTCATGTTGTAACTACATTTGTTTCACAGAAATGTTTTCTTCACTGTGTACACTTTGAACTCGGCAGGAATACGTTGGAGTCTTCGTTGATACGAGGGACGGTCATTATGTAGGTGGACTTTTGTTCAAATATTGCATAATATGTAATTCAGAATGAAAAATTCTATTTGCACGGGTAGATTAGAGATTGACAGACTTTATGTACCAATAATTTCTAAAACCGTACAATGCGTTGTATCAAAATCTGTTACTTATACATTGCATGTATGCATGATAATATGGACTCGAAATTATGAAGAACAAAGTGCCGTGATAAGATCTGTTCTTGAAGAGGGGAATATGCCGGTTTTTATTTTGAATCAACTTCAAAATAACATTAAGGATTCACCCATGTCACATAGCGCTTTTTATTCTTGGGTAGCTCCGTTTTCGTGATAATGGTAAAAAAAAGGAATCCCATATCATGAAAGATCGGAGAGTCACTTTGCATGGAGTTGCTGAGAGATTTAGTATCTCAAAGGGATCGGTATTTAAAATCGTACGGTTTGCGCAAAGTTAGTGCTAGATGGGTTCCAAACCAGTTGTCAACAGACCAAAAATTGAATCGCAAGACCATTTATGAATACCTTTTGACCAGTCATAGGAGAGAGGGCGATTGTTTTCTGCGCCTTATTGTGACAGGGGATGAAACATGGATTCATCACTCTGAGCCTGAATCCAAAGTGCAGCCCATACAGTAGGTAAGAGCTGGTTCCCCGCCCCCAGAGAAGTTAAAACAATCGCCTTCAGCTGGAAAAGGCATGGCCAAGAATTGTCCTGCGGAATAATGCCATAGCACATACTGCCACCAAAACATTCTTGTTGAAGACCTACAAGTGGAACATCCTCCCTATAGTCCTTACCTTGCTCCCAGTTACTTTTATATTTTTCCAGAATTGAAGAAAATGCTTGCTATAAACAACTATGCTAACTGCGGGGCATTGATTGGGACTGTAAATCAGTACCTTCGACAAAGGCCTACGTTTTGGTTCACTGCGGGGATCATGAAACTACCATACCGGTGGCATAAGTGTATAATGAAAGAGTGAAAGTACTAAAAAAGAAAATTTAGAAAAAAAGTTTCACAACAAGGCCATGATGGTTGTCCATATAGTTAAAGACCGCCCCTCGTATACAATAATGCCAAATACATAAAATATACAATTCATCCAATTTCGTCCCGAGAAATATCTCGCAAGTAAAATTACAAGCGTGTACCAAAAGATTCGAAGTAGGGTCATCACTACTGATTATGCAACCTTTGTTGAAATCGCATCGTCCGTGCTTGGCGTAAATGTACAGCACATCAACGAGACATGTCGCGTAAAACACCACGTCCCTACCTCAAAGGTCAAGGTCACACTTAAAAGTTGGTAATGGAATCCTGTATGTATGCATGTGCACATTATTGTTTGGCTGTAATTCTTACATTCATTGATGAATTTCAAAATGTTCAGAACATCTAGACGATGGGACCCTTGCGTGATCCACGACCCTACCTCAAAAGCCAATGTCACACTTTTAAGTTTAAAGGTCATGGAATCCTGTATACGTGGTAACTGTTGTGTTGGGTTCTTATATTTTATTGAGGAAAAACTAGAATGTCGCTGTTACCTTTTACTGATTTTAATATGGCGCTAAAACCTTCACAAAAAGAGAGTATTCAACAGACTTCAAGAGCCTAAAAATGTTACTATACTGTTAATACCTCAATAGACTAAAACAGTTAGTATTACACTGTACATTCAAACACTACACTTTTCCCCCTTTAGAAAAAAAATAATAAAAGTCTAGCTTTTTATTTGCTATGGATAATAATAATCCATGAAACTGATTAATGTTTATACTGTAACATCAAACTGTCAACTGTTTCTTTTTTCTATTCAAAATTTTAAGAATATTGTTTATCAGTTACTGTAACTAAAAAGAAACAAACTTTTAACTAAACATATGACTAGAATATAAGAGAACTTTTGTTCTCCATGGTAGCACAGGGATTATTATGCCCTTACACACGTGCATGCCATATACTATTTAAATCACAAATCTAATTTCTTTGGTGGAATTCCTCTAGTTGAACGTTTTGGTAATTGTTTCATTGCTGGACTTGCTGTCTTTGAGTTTTCATGTGGTTCTGCTTGAACTGGGGTTTGAACACACGTTTCTGTTGCTGATTCTACTGTAGAATTTGGTAAATTGTCTTGTACCTGGTTTGACTGAGTTGAATCAAATGGTACATGCATTGTTATAGGTATATTTATATTGCTTTCATTTACGGGAATATCAGTTTCGCGTTCACGAATTTGGTCAACATGGCGTTTCCAAATTAAATCACCCACTTTAACTTGGTAAGTTACTGGACCAAGTTGATGAACTATGATTCCACCAACCCACTTTTCAACCGATTTTCTGTAGTCGCGAATCCAAACACTATCGCCTTCTTGAAATATGCGAACTTTAGATTCTTTTGGAGTGGTATTCTTTTGAATCTTGTTACTTAAGTTTGGACGCATGATATCTAGACGTGTTCGAATTTGTCGTCCAAGAAATAATTCTGCTGGAGAAACTTGTGTCGTGGAGTGTGGAGTGGAACGATATGATAACAAAAATCTCGCCATCTTTTGATTCAAAGTTCCAGGTTCATTATTCCTAGTTTTCATGGTTGTTTTAAAAGTTTGAACAGCTCTTTCAGCCTCCCCGTTTGAACTCGGATGATAAGCTGCTGAACGAATATGATTTATTCCATTTAATTTAACAAATTTCTGGAATTCTTCAGAGACAAATTGTGGACCGTTGTCAGATACTATCTCCTCCACTATCCCGTAGGCTGAAAACAAATATCTTAATGCATTAACAGTACTTTCAGTAGTTGTGGAAGCCATTTTGAGAACTTCCATCCATTTCGAGTGGGCGTCCACAACAATTAAAAACATTTGATTCATGAATGGCCCAGCATAGTCAATATGAATACGCTGCCAGGGTTTACTAGGCCATCTCCAAGGATTAGGCGGTGCTTTAGCCATCGGTCTTCTATTCTGTTGACAAGGAATACAGCTTTTCACCTTACTTTCTAAGTCAGTTTCTATATTCAACCACCACATATGCATTCTTGCTAAAGATCTCATCTTAACAATTCCAGGATGATTTTCATGTAATTCTTCTAACATCCTTTTCTTGCAACGTACGTGGAATTACAACCCGTATTCCTCTTAATAAACAACTTTCTTCAGTGGTAAATTCATCTCTAAACTTATAATATGGTAAGTATTCTTCACTTAATTCAGATTTGACAGGCCAACCGTTTATTGTAAAATGTATCAACCTTGATAACACTGGATCATTTCGCGAAGCTTTGGCAATTTTATCGGGTGTAACTGGAAGAGAATTCACTTGTTCCTTGTTTACTTCGCTGCCTTCCACAAACAACACATTGTTCGACTCCTCAGTAACTCAGGTAGCGGAAAACGTGACAATGTATCAGCATTTCCATTCTTCGTTGTTGATCGATATCTTATATCATACTGATAAGCCGACAACTGGATTGCCCATCTTTTGTAATCTCGACGCGGCTAGAACTGGTATGCCTTTCTTAGGTCCTAGTATTAGACTTAAAGGTTTATTGTCCGTCAACAAAGTGAATTTACGCGCATACAAGAACTGATGAAATTTCTGAATACCGAATATTATGGCTAAGGCTTCTTTTTTCAAGTTGAGAGTAATTTCTCTCAGACGCAGTTAGTGTTCTTGATGCATACGCTATAGGTCTATCTGAGCCGTTCTCCATTTCATGCGAAATAACAGCGGCTAGTCCATACGGTGACGCGTCTACAGCTAATGTGACTGCTTTCTCTGGATGATAATGTACAAGGACTGTGGATGACGTCAACAACTGCTTAACAGTTTCACATGCTTCTTTTGCACGATTCTGTCCAATTCCACTTAACACCATTATTCAATAACTCTGTAAGCGGCTGTACAATAGTTGACATATTTGGGATGAATCGGCGGTAATAATTAACTAATCCAAGCCATTGTTGAAGTTCTTTTCCTGTTATTAGGATCAGGAAGTTGTAAGACGGCATCAATTTTCCGTTCAGAAGGTCTTATTCCCTCCTTTGTTACTCGGAAAGCAAAATATTCAACTTCATCTTGCATGAAGTAACATTTTGAAGCATTTAACTTAATGTTCATGTCATTCAATCGTTGTAACACAACTTCAAAGTTTTTCAAGTGATCATCATCATCTACTCCAGTGATGATAATATCATCCAAAATGCATCCAACATGTTCCAATCCATTCAAAATTTTATCCATGGTTTCTTGAAACAACGCTGGCGCTGAAGCAACCCCAAATGGCAAACGTAAGTAACGAAATAACCCTAGGTGAGTATTTATAGTTACATATTTTCTTGATGACTCATCAAGTAACACCTGCTGATAAGCATGCGACAAGTCCAATTTAGTGAATTTTTTACCACCATTCAATTTTTTGGAACACATCATCTGATGTTGGTAAAGGATATTCTGGAACATCCAAAACTGGATTCAAGGTAACCTTGTAGTCTCCACAAATTCTTACAGTTTTGTTAGGTTTCTGAATAGCAACTATTGGCGTAGCCCAATCTGAATACGAAACCTTTTCTACAATTCCCTCCTTTACCAGACGATCAAGTTCTTGTGCTACCTTTGTCACGAAGAGCATAAGGTACTGTCCTTGGCTTATAAAATACAGGCTTGCTACCATCCTTCACAGACAATTTCACAGTAACTCCTTTTCATTACACCAGTTTTATTGTCAAACACTTTGGAAACCTTTTTCAATAATTCATTCACTGAAGACTGTCCTTTATCCAAAGATGTGAATTTAATTTTTTCCCAGTCTAAAGTTAATGCTGATAACCAATTCCTACCAAATAATGCTGGTCCGGAACCTTTCACAACCACTAAAGGCAACTTAGCTTCCTGACTTCCATAACAGACATTTACATCAATTTCACCCAAAATTTGAACAGTTTCATTGGTATATGTTTTCAGAATCACTGAACTAGGTCTAAGAGCTATGTTACTGAAATGTCCTTTTATAATCAGTCTCTGACAATATTGAAACTGAAGCACCAGTATCAAGTTCCATCTTCTGAGAATAACCTTCAATATTGACATGTACAATTATTTCCTTCTGTTTTGGTGACTTCATTGTAAATAATGGCCAATCTTGATCTTTTTTCATCAGATTCAGATGAAATAGATTCAGCATTTTCAACATACTGCACTCTAGATTTATTCTTTTTGAATTTCTGTCTGGATCTACCTGAATGCTCTGGCTTTGACGTACTACGTTGTACCGACTTTTGATCAGATTTTACATGTTTTTGAGGGCAACATTTACCTAAGTGTCCATACTGTTTACAGGAATTACACTGACTTTTCCTATGAAAACAAACATCTGGCTCATGGTTACTTTTACCACATCGAAAACATTCCTTTTTGTTGGTTGTGAGTTTATTTGCACTATGTTTAACCTCAATCTCAGGGACCGTTTTTAAGTTTCACAGTTTCTTTTGCAGCCATTTCCATCGATACTGCAATGTCTACAGCTTTCTTAAGTGTTAACTTATCTTCTGACAGCAGCTTCTTCTGGATCGAAGGTGTTGCTAGACCACAAACAAAACGATCTCTAAGTGCATCATCAAGAAAGTCTTTAAATTCACAGTTCTCACTTAACCTTCTCAATTCAGCTAAGTATTGACTCACACCTTCCCCCTCGCCCTGCTTCCTTTGATGAAATTTAAACCTTTCTGCAATGATGAGAGGCTTAGGCTTTAAATGATCCTTGATCAATGTTCTGAGTTCATCAAACGATTTATCTCCAGGTTTAGCTGGTGAGGAAAGATTTCTAATTAAACTGTAGGTCTTGGATCCTACCACCGACAACAGAATAGATCTTTTAATTGCCGCATCGTCAATCTTATTTGCGATAAAATAGTGAGACAACCTTTCATCGTATTCGTCCCAGTTTTCACCATACAGGTTAAACTCGTCAATTTTCCCGAATACTGCCATTCTGCTGCTCAAATATTCAGTAAATAAACAGTTAATAACCGACAATTGTTTTCCAAAGATCCTCGTCGCCACTGTTGTGTTGGGTTCTTATATTTTATTGAGGAAAAACTAGAATGTCGCTGTTACCTTTTACTGATTTTAATATGGCGCTAAAACCTTCACAAAAAGAGAGTATTCAACAGACTTCAAGAGCCTAAAAATGTTACTATACTGTTAATACCTCAATAGACTAAAACAGTTAGTATTACACTGTACATTCAAACACTACAGTAACTATGTCATGTATGGAAGGATTTTGAAATAACAAGGCACAATTGTCGAGCACATGGAGATAACATGTCACGTGAAAGCCTGGCGTCTCCTGAAGGTCAAGGTCACACTTAGGGGTCAGACATTTAAGAATAGCGTTACGTTCCTGTATATATACACATGCTTATGTCCGTATTGTAACTCTGTTATACATTGAAGTATCTTAAAATGAATTGGAACAAATGTGTTGCATATGGAGATGAAGTGCTGTACGCAAGTACTGACCCCACACTTTGAAAGGTCAATGTTACAGGCTAAGACACATCTTTGGGAGCATCAGTACGTTATAAGGGAAAGCTCTTGTTATTAATATAATAACTTATATAAGAAAAAACAAAAAAGTTTTACGGATTACTTTTTGAGATATTGAAATTTTAAATAAGTACCAAGAAAATGTTCTCACAGAGCTTCCCAAAACATACGCAAACGTATAGCAAAGTTTTTGTCCTCCACATACCAAACAAACAATCATCAACAAAATAGCAATTTGCAAAAACATCTATTGAAAATGCCGCAAGGTTTGGTTAAACAGCACCGCTACGCTATACGTTATTATCAGAATAATATTTATGCATTATCTATGTTGTTTGTATATGTCTGTATCTATCAAGCTCTTTATTATAAGATGAAAAAGATGTTTTGTTATAAATAAATGTGTACCTTCATTATAATAATATCATTAAACTGAAAAACATTAACACCTGTTGCTGGCGAAAAATGCTGCATGTACTGAGCTATGTATGTAGCTGACGGATTCATGAATGGCCCGCGCGCTACACTTTGTCTTTTGGGAATAGTGAGAAATGTGTCCGATGGATGGAAAAAGAACACCAAAATGGCGTTAAACGTACATTCAAAAAAGGTCTTGTAAATTATTTTGTACAAAAATTAGCAGAGGGGTATTTTACTGAAGACTAAAAAGAGATCAGAGATAGCAAAAAGAGATAGCATCTGCACTCGGAGACAGGGTTTCTGAAAGAGTTTATCAGTTAGTACAAGAATGTCGCTGGAGTATTCCAACCGGAAATCTATTAGCGTTTGATCTCACGGATTAGTTGTCAAAAAGAAACCATGTACTTGCCTTGTTTTTCACGCATACTGCAAAATGCCAATGCATCGATAGAAGTAGTCAAGATTGTCTTGCTGGCGCTGTAGAAAGTGTGTATAAGGCCAGGAATTTAAAAACGGTCTCCCCTTTTGCTTACTCTAAGAACATTGTGGCATACTGCATGAGTCAAAGTAAAAATGTGGTTTCATTATTTAATAGTTGTAGGCCAGCAGGTAGTTTCTTTGCCCTTAAAAATGGCTAAGCAATATTGGAAAAACTCCACTCTTTTCTAATTCTTCGACAAACAAGGATTTATTAACCTTTTTCGACAACAGCCAAGTGCTAGCCCGAAAATGGAGGAGTCACTAGAACTACAAAAGTAAAGCCAGTGTTATAACCATAACTGCCAATATTGTGTTGCCCTACAGTATACAAAACAATCTTACACTGAATCCCTGGCATTGGCTGTATAATGAAGAACCTCATGCCAACGACCTCGCAATTGCATACATCAAGTAACATCAGGAATCATTTAACAGGATTTGGATTCACTTTCTGATTGGTAAATTCAAGATGTTGTAAAGAATACGAAGTTTCATGATGGTGTCTTGAAAGACGACATATATACACGATTTAAGTAGAAATGTGTCCATAGAGCACAAATTACGTTTTAACAGGTCATGGTCACATTGAGATAAATGTAGTAAAGGCTATGTTCAAGTTGATTTGGGATCCCGTATTACGAGATGTGTGTAAGGAATGCGGATTTAAGTCACCCCAAGCCCAAGTATGTGCACAATGAAGCAGTCACCATTTCTTCGATTCGACTCTCCAAGAGATTATCCATTTTTGAAACACTGTCATCACAACGCAAAACAACGATCTTTGGCCAATTTATTCCAGTACATAAAACAATCAGACAAAATTTTCAGATTTATTTGTGATGTTGTCCTTAACTACATACTTCAAATGTTTTTCTATAGGGCTGACATAAGACGAAACAACCATTTTCAATCTTCCGTTTGCTCTAACAATCAAAGGACTGAAAGTGCTGGAGGATCGATTGTCTCTGAACAACACAGTCTGCACACATACATGTGTAAATATCAGGACAACATAGACTGTACACATACATGTGTGAATATCAGGACAACCCTTGCACGAGTAAAGTTATAAACTGGAGACACAACTGTCCACAAATTTTGACCTTTCACCATTTGTGTAAACTTTACTTTTGAGATAGGAACCCATGTGCTTACATTATGTCATTCAGTGACTATGTTCAACTACCCTATGAAGTATTAAGCTGTGAATCGTAACTGAGAAATGGATTTTGACAAAACTGAACTGAAAATTTATGGTTTGAACAACTTTAAATGTCATTCAAAAGTTATGGGATATGCCCATAAGGTTGATTGTATTGTGCGAATTAATTCGGATTTAACGTCGCACCAAACAGCTAAGGTCATATTGCAACTGTATCAGAATTTGGGGGTCATTTAGAAACTCCGAGGGTCATACCCTTTATTGTAAAAAAATAAAAGGCATGACTATGTGTTAAAGAAGTTTTATTCAGTTTACTTCTGTAAAACTGCATGTGATACATCACAAAATGATGGGTAGTCAAAGGGTTGGCAAGACAACAGATGTTTCTCTTTGGGTGCTTTCCATTTTGTCACTGCATCTCAAAAGTCAAATTTGTCCACAAAGTGAATTTTTCATAAGTGCATTCAACCATAGACATTAAAATTGGATATTATTTGGCACACTCAAACTCCTTTCAATAGTGACAGTCTGATCGAAATGACTACAAAATGATCATTAAAATCACTCAGAAAGACGTTTTTGTTTCCCCTATTAAGGTTCGTCGACCATCTCTTGTTGTGCGTCTACGATCTATGATGACGGTATCATAGGAATCAACACACACAAAAACGCAATGGTACAAAATGCGGGTCGATCCGAAATCAGACGACAACGACGACGCAATAGGGTCGAAATTAGACATATCCCATACCGGAAGCGTATTTTATCTTGCATTTCAAAGCGTTTTGAGAGGTTTTGAAATGTTGTTTTTGCAGTAATTTGATCATACACATTTTAATTGCGTCATAGAAGACGCTCTTTGCTATTTCTGTTGCGTCATTGACAAAATGAATGCGTCAAAACCACAGAAAATGCGCTCTCGCGGAAACACTGAATTTAGTGTATCCGGTGTAGCGATACGTATTTCACGGGTCTTACATTTCTCATGTCACACCGGTCTGACGATAAAAACCGCGTAGGAAAATAGTTCTATACAGAACAGATACCTCGTTGATTTAAGTTACAAATTATAAGAAAAACAACAATATAATATTATGCTATTCTGTAATGTTTTGATATTGTTTAGATCTATTACTATATAATTTTTAAAACTGAGGACAGTAATATAGAACTACTTTTCGGTAGTATTCGACAAAAATTTGTGTTAAGAGTTCGGCCGTAAGGGTCTGAAATACTCTGTTAACTTTGGATACGATTGAATAAATTCAATCGATCCAAAAAGTTAAGTAAGACCATGTATTGGAATTTGAAAAGCGTTATAATTTGGTAGCGTATAATTTCAAGTTTACATAAATACTTCACAAGAATTTTTGACTAAGTGCTAAAATCCTATCTCAAAATACTTAAACATGAAATTAACCGTGTCCTGTTCCGACGCGTTGCTATTTAGGCAATGTCTAGCATGGGATATTCACACAATGGTTGAATATGGAAATACCGCTAATAAATATAGAGAGGGCCGATCAGATCTGTATCTGGATACTGAAATTAATTAGAAATGTCAAAGAATATAGTTACTCACACAGATAATGTACTGCATCATTATAGAAATGTCATGAATATTGGTTCACAGACAATCATGACCTATCGCATCACAGATTAGAACTCCTGATTCCCCGTGAAGACGTTATTTGATATAACTAATATATCAATATTCTTCATATAATGAGAAAGTCAGCGCTATGAAGAATCAACGGCTCTTTTTGCTTAGGTAATAGTTTCTGTTATTTCTACTGAATGAATGTGTTATTAAAGAAATAATTTCCATTCGTCAACGGATAGTTCGTAGAAAAATCACGCGGAGAAAATAATGGTTCCTTTCATAATTTTCCAAAGATTGATGCACGCAACGATTTACAAAGCAATGATCTTTCTAAATGTACAGGTTTAAACAGACACATGTAGCATAAAGGATTGTCCATGACAAAGTTTCTCATTTTTGCCTTTAATTATTTTCTAGCTCTGGAAAGTAACACCAATTTGCAAGCTCGAAAAAAAGGGTTTTGTCCGGAAGCTAGCACTTTGACTTCAGTTCAGATAAAAATAACATTTCTTTAAATGTCAGCATGTAGAAATAAATAACAAATAAAAAGGGACGTACAATACAGAGTTTAATCGCTAGAGATTAAAACTCTATTTTACACAGAAGGCATCTGCATTTTCCTAATTCGACAGTATCAATTCCGTTTTTGCTCTATCATGACGTAATGAATGTCTGTGAGATATTTTTAGAACACTATATATATTCGGTGCCATGCCATTTTCAAATCCTTTTCCAACTCAGAGTTTGAACTAGAAGGAACCAAAATGATTTTGTTTTCTTAAATTTTATAAAAAATATTTTCTACTTTTACAAATATTATATTCCATTTTTGCTTACTGGTAACTCAATAAAGTAGAATCTACTAGGAAAATGAGTGAAATCAGTCAGGAATAAATCGGCACGTGGTAGCTATGTAGGCCTTACCGTGTCGTAGTCTTTCATAACTAATGAAATTTATAAAATTAATATTGTTTTCCTGTATGACTTCAATAATGACATTTTTTATGAATAGAATGGAATAGAATAGTTTTTTAAGATGACGTCACGTCTGTTGTTGTCTTGCTCTAAAGTATTGGTAAATTATTGACTAGTGATAAATGAAATTATAATAATTATAATGGCGTCGAGAATGTTGGTAAAGGGTTTTCATGTTCAGTTTTAACTTTAAGGGAGAGCACTGCGTTTACTCTTCCGATCGATTATATAATTGATTTTTCCCTTATCTCAGATTATCGATCCCACATTTTGAACTATAACTATGTTGTATACACTCTCAAATTCTGCCTATTTGTACATATTTACTTAAAAGTTCGTACTTACTGAGATGCTTAAACACCGTAATCAAATGTCTGGCAGTGAGAGTTTGGCCGATATAGTGTCAGCCAACAGGTCAAGAGCTACCGTAAACAAGGCTCAGATAAAAAATAACATTTCTGTAAATATAGCATGTAGAAATAAATAACAAATAAAAAGGAACGTACAAATATATTGGTACACGTTATATCGTGGTAATGGGTTATGTCAATCAGCTCTAACTGTATTGAGTAGCTTGATATGCATACAGTGATATTTGAAAGAATATTCCTATAATTGCGATAGCCTCGAGTACCTGGCCGTCAGCATATGATTCGTTAAGGAATAAATATTCCCATATTCCCTGTACTTAAGTGTCCCATTTCTGTTAATGGAAAATGCCCCAACATTATCTACATTTTGAATAATGAGTGGCGGTTTATATCAGACAAGCAGTTAAATTTCATAAACGAAGTTTTCTTCAAATAAATCGCCATTTATTTTTCAATCTTTATCTCATCAAGTACTTTACCTTGAGACTACTTCACAAACCGCCGAGGTCTGTGTCGTGTTAATATGAGTATTTGCGGTTAGCAGTTACACAGCTGGTTCAATACTTTTTAATATTTACTTGTCATTAAAAGTTTTATACGAATGTCTGTCTTTCTGTCTGGCACATGTTCAATATTACAACCACTTTTGAGACAATTGTGACATATTTGTGTCACACGGATGCTTCTGTCAAGTAGTTGTGTAACGTGTACCAGTTCTCGGAAGGTTAATGTACTAAAGCAACGGTTGTTATGAGGTTATCGCTTCGAGCTTTCTTTGATCTTTTTATCCCCACGATACAATTTTTAATTTCACAATACTGTTTCAACCCCGCAATGACATACAGAACCTGCACGCAAACCATAACACCCTAATGTCTACTAGGTATGTGCTTCTTTCCCTCTTTGATTAGTAAATTAATATGTCCAGAAAACGAATAACTATTTTGGCTCATCTGTATGTTCCCTTCTGGGTTATATCGTATTTGGAACAACTTTTTTTAAACAAGTCGTGCATGACTATTACCTGTTATATACTTTGGACTATTTATTTCAATAATTGGCGTATTAATTTAACTATTCATTGAATATTAATTAGTAAAAGAGATATTCCCTAAAACTGGTGTCAAATTGAATAACTTCAAAGGCTTAATTTTTCGATATATGATATTCTTGAAATAGTATTTATTGATCATTATGCGTTCATCGAATACATTATTTATAGAATATAAAATGCCATATGTAGGGAGGGCCTCTTTAACATTGCTACTACCATGAAGAAAAGCTGGAATTGAGCTTTGCATTACTCTTAAAATACCCTCAGTCTAAAAACAGAATAAGTTTATAAGATGTATTTTGCACTGGCATTGTAGAAGTTGTGTGCCGGGTGATCCAGAATTAACCGAACTGTTTCTATTACGATGACCTTACTGTCAGAAACAAGATAAATCAAAGGACTGAAAGTGCTGGAGGGTCGATTGTCTCTGAACAACACAGACTGTACACATACATGTGTAAATATCAGGGCAACCCATGCATGAGTAAAGTTATCAACAAACTGGAGACACAAATGTCCACAGAGTTTGACCTTTAACCATATGTGTAAACTTTACTTTTGATAGGAACCCATGTGCTTACCTTTTGCATTCAGTGACTACATGTATGTTCAACTACCCTATGAAGTATCATAGCTGTGAATGGTAACTGAGAAATGGATTTTTACAAACCTGAACTGAAAATTCAAAGTTTGCACAATTTTTAATGTCATTCAAAAGTTATGGGATTTGTCCATAGGGTTGAGTGTATTGTGTCAATAATACAAAATAAATTCCTATCCGAAATTGTAGGTAAAAAACTGAACAATGAGCAAGGTCAGAGAAGACACAGAGTAAATTAATAACTGAACAAGAAAAACAGTGATACAAAGTATCACAGCGGGCCCACAAACAAAACTGACATGTAAATATTCTAGAAATTGGTGATGATTGATGTTGAGGCATGGCCCCAAAAGAACCCAAGGAAACCAATTCTGGTTGTACAAGCAAAACCTGACACGACTACTGACTGAACTTTCTACAGTATGTCTTATTAACATTATCCTTATAAGTTTGACATGAATGAAGTTTTCTATGATTATTTGCTGTAAAACATTTAAAATGGTTTAAAGTCTTAAAATTATAAGTAAAACAGAAGAAAAATGTAAAAAAAACTGTATTAGATGTGTTTCGAACTCGCGTCCGCCGCAGTAAATCAGCGCAATATCAATTTCCAGCATCTCTACCAACTGCTCTATGTCCGCCGACTTTAGAGTTATATGTAAAAAACGAGTTCTTATAAATTTGTATGTCCAAGTCGTTCGTTCGCGTATTAATAGTATTTACGATTAATTACACATTTAAAGAACAATAACGAAATAATATTATTCTATTCTGAAATGTTTTTAAATTATTTAGATTTATTACTATATAATTTTGAAAACAGAAATCGCTATAATGCCTAACAACTGTTTATATGGAACTACTTGTTTGTATGTTGTGCGTTCGGCCGTAAGGCCGATATACTCTGTTA
The DNA here is from genome assembly GCA_022818135.1 of Saxidomus purpurata. NCBI lineage: Eukaryota > Metazoa > Mollusca > Bivalvia > Venerida > Veneridae > Saxidomus > Saxidomus purpurata. Next base: position 64,648,918 of record JAFMSR010000001.1, on the reverse strand, counting down.
ACATTGGCTCGATTTTAACAATCGACCCAAAAATCACACCCTCCGATGTTCAGTCCTTAAAACTTTCATTCCATTTGTACAAAAACATTCAAGATACATAAGCATTCAACAGAAAATGTGAGGAAAAGAACAATTCATTGTAAAAAGAAAATACGGAAGCCCAATAGTGCCACTTTGTTTCGTTTTAATTGACTTTTTCAACATAACTAAGTTGAAAATTCAACATACTAAGTTGAAAATTCAATATAGTACGCTAAAATTCAACATACTAAGTTGAATATTCAAGATACTAAGTTGAAAATTCAACTTACTAAGTTGAAAATTCAAGATACTAAGTGGAATATTCAAAATAGTAAGTTTAAAGTTTGAATTTTCAACTTAGTATCTTGAATTTTCAACATAGTGTCTTGAATTTTCAACTTAGTATCTTGAATTTTTCAATAAGTATTATGAATTTTCAACTTAGTAAGCTGAATTTTCAACTTAGTATCTTGATTATTCAACTTAGTATGTTGAATTTTAAACTTACTATCGAATATTAAACTTAGTATCTTGAAAATTAAACTTAGTATCTTGAATATTCAACTTAGTATCTTGAATTTTCAACTTAGTAAGTTGAATTTTCAACTTAATAAATTGAATATTCAACTTAGTATCTTGAATTTTAAACTTACTATCGAATATTCAACTTACTATCTCGAAAATTAAACTTAGTATCTTGAATATTCAACTTAGTATCTTGAATTTTCAACTTAGTAAGTTGAATTTTCAACTAAGTAAATTGAATATTCAACTTAGAATGTTGAATTTTCAACTTACTATCTTGAATTTTCAACTTAGTATCTCGAAAATTAAACTTAGTATCTTGAATATTCAACTTAGTATCTTGAATTTTCAACTTAGTAAGTTGAATTTTCAACTAAGTAAATTGAATATTCAACTTAGTATGTTGAATTTTCAACTTACCATCTTGAATTTTCAACTTAGTAAGTTGAATTCAGTACATCGTATCTTGATTTTTAAACTTAGTTATGTAGAAAAAAATCAATTTAAAAAAAACAATGTTGCACTATTAGGCTTCCGTAGGAAAAGTATGTCGTTAATATTTTTATATAAAAATGTAGCAAAATAATGAACTACAACACAGCACGTGATAACGAGCAAGTAATGTCTGTAAAGAGCACGTGATGTCTTTAACGTGCCCACGATTTCTGTAAATATTTTATATTTATATTTAATTCCCAAACAAAACACTTGTATTTTAATGTATTAGGGTACATGTACATTCATTTATAAATTCAAATTCTTAATAGTAGGGTGACAATCAGTCAAAAAGAGCCCTATTTTTTAAGTAACCTGGACCCCCCCGTATAACAAGCTGAGTCATATATCAAAATGTTCGTAATAGATTGTAGTTTATGAAACTGCCGGCATAAATTGGCATAAATGGTGGCGTTCCGAAAAATCCAAGATGGCGTCCAAGATGGCCGCCAAAACTGAATAATCCAGTTTTTGTAGTACTATTGGTCCAGAATTTTTTTTAAAGATTGTGTTTTGGTTTTAAACATTAAAATGTATAAATACACACTAAATATACGATTTTATGATGTTTTTTGCACGAATTTAGGGAAATTTATGAAAAAAATGACAATTTTACCCATAAAATTGATCAATTTTTCGGTTTTGAGAAGTATTTTTTAACAGCATTTCATTTTTTTGCCAATTTGATACACCTATGTGGCAAGAATTAAAATATGACTTATAGCTTATCAAAATAATTATATTACAGCAATAAAAAGAGAACAAAATTTGAATGCACATGCATTTAAAAGTGGGTGGGGTAATTTCACATGTATTTTCGCTCTATGTATTCATTGTTCATTTGAACATTTTATTTATTTTACCTTCGGTATTTTGTACTTCAAATGGATAGTTTCCAGCTTATATGTACTTCTTAGCAAATTTTAATGTGCAGATCATTTAATAGAATCCAAAATGGCTTCCAAAATGGCCGCCATTTAGTCTAAAATATGGTCCAATTTAAGGGTACTGGGCACTTGGAGTGTACTTTTCTTATATTGATATATTCTTTACCAGCTTATATGCACAACTGTTTTTAAGAAGACACATTCATTCATTTGACTTCATATATGACTAATACTTTTGACTGAAAACTACAGTTTTTAACAACACGGTCGGGTTTTGGAAAGCAAACACCGTTATTACCTTGTTACACAAAGAATAGCTGAGCAGTCGAAATAGTGAAAACTGTTACATCTTTCAGCTACATTTTTCATACTGTTCATCATATAATTGTTTTAGCAACATTTTCTGATTGCTTTATAAAATGTAGAAATGAAAAAAAAATATAGATAGGACAAATTTGTTGAGTAACATTTAGCAATATCACCTGTTCAGTTAAATTTATGAAAAAATTTAACAATTTTACCCTTTAAAGTGGACAATTTTCGGTGTTGGAAAGATATTTTGTAACAGCAGTTCATTTTTTTTACCAATTTAAAGCACATACAGACTTTTGAAAGCTTTCATTCAAAAAGACTGTTTTTAAATAAAAATGAAAATAAAGTTCTTGTTAAAATCTCAAACATCTTGTTTTGCTATCACAAAGATACCGATGATTACTGTCTGATGAACCGAGACTATAACACGAAAGAAATATGTCCCATTCACGAAGACGAAGTGCTCCAGATGAGCTATTGTGGTTGCTTGATGTCCGTCAGTCTTTCAATCGTTTGTCTGCTCACATTTAACCTTGTGTATGCAATAGAGGCTACATTTATCACTGGATCTTCATGAAACTTGATCAGAATAAGTCTGTTGATACCAACTAGGTCGAGTTCTACTATGATTTATCTCGGATTAAAATATAAGTCACTAGGTTAAATCATAGGACAACCTTGCAATACAGGCTTAATTTTTCATTGTCTCTTCAAATGAGTGTCTTGATTAATTATGGATCTTGTGAAACTTTGTCAGAATCAGTGTCTTCATTATTTCCAGGTCGATTTCGGATGTGGGTCATCTCGGATAAAAAGCTAGGTCACCAGGTTAAATCATATAAAACTATTTTGTATTCAATAGAGACTGTATTTTTTATTGAAACTTCGTGAAACTTTGTCAGAATGAGAGATTGGGCTAAATATTGGCTGACTTCAAAAATGGGTCATCTCAATTCTAAAACTAGTCATGCGGTCAAATGCTAGAAAGAACATAGTGTATGCAATACAGGCTGCCTTTTTCATTGGATCTTCATAAAATCTATATTGATTTTGATTATATGTCACATCAAGCCTAAAACTAGGTCACAAGGTTAAATCTTAGAAAAAACATGTTTATGCAATAGAGGCTGCATTTTTATTAGCTCAACTGGCACAAAGTGCCAGAGTGAGCTATTAGGATCGCATTCCGTCCGGGGTCCGTCGTCCGTCCACCATTTCCTTCAAACGACATCTCCTCTGAAACCACTGGGCCAATGTTGATGAAACTTTGCAGGGATGTTCCTTGCATGAAGCTTTATCAAAGTTGTTCAAAGAATTCCATTCAATGCAGAACTCTGGTTGCTATCGCGACGAATAGGAAAAACTTTAAAAATCTTCTTCTCTGAAACCACAAGGCCTAGAGCTTAGATATATGGCATGTAGCATTGTCTAGTGGACCTCTACCAAGATTGTTCAAATTATGACCCCCGGGTCAAAATTGTCCCCGCGCGGGTGGTCACTTAGTTTTACAAAGGGTTATATAGGAAAAACTTAAAAAATCTTCTTCTCTGAAACCACAAGGCCTAGAGCTTAGATATGTGGCTTGTGGCATTTTCTAGTGGACCTCTACCAAGGTTGTTCAAATTATGAGTTCTTGGTCAAAATTGACCCCGCCCGGGGGGTCACTTGGTTTTACATAGGCTCATATAGGAAAAACTTTAAAAATCTTCCTCTCTGAAACCACAAGGCCTAGAGCTGAGATATTTAGCATTTAGCATTTTCCAGTGGACCTTTACCAAGATTATTCAAATCATGACCCCCTGGTCAAAATTGACCCTTCCCAGGAGAGGGGAAAGCACTTGATTTCACATAGGCTTATATTGGGAAAACTTAAGGAAAAACACAAGGCCGACAGGCAGATAATAGATATTTGAAATGTTACTTAGCATTGTGTAGTGGACCTCTATGAATTACGTTAGAATCATGACCCCCTTTTATTATAGCATTTTGTAGTCAGGTGAGCGATATAGGGCCATTATGGCCCTCTTGTTATATCTTTACGAATCTTAGTCAGAATTATTATCTTGATGAAGTCTAGGTCGAGTTCGAATATTGGTCATCTCGGATGAAAAACTAGATCACCAGTTCAAATCTAAAAAAATATGTATGCAAATAGAGACTGGAGTTTTCATTTGATCGTCATGAAACTTGGTCAGAATGATTGCCTTGATAAAATCTAAGTCGAGTTCGAATACATGTATGGGTTATCATGGTCAAAAACTTGAACACCAGGCGGATGGTAACAAAAATAAGTCACACGTTATACGATGGATTACCAAGCTTATTTTACTTTAATACTGGTATGATTTAAGGGGACAAAACCTGTCAATGCTGTGAATACATTCCCATCAGTTTGAACTGGAAAAGCAAAATCGGATTAAATGAATATATTTGAGGAATCAGTGCCACTTACCGTTGCTAATTGGTTAGTTCCTCTGTGACTGATTAATTAAAGCTGACATGCATGGATATATTATTGTATTTATTACACATGCTCTCTATATTTTGACCATTTTCGTGGCTGAAAACCTCACAGAAGGAACTACGCACTACCTATAACGTTAATCAAAGCGGACATCAGATGTATTCAATTTAATTATGAGAAGAAGTAATAGTTTTCGTGCAGCAAAGTGTTGTTCCCGGAAGGAATATGTCCAATCTTGTTACATATCCGGAGCGCTTTTGTTCGACCTGTAAACTTTACCGCAGGGTAGTAGCCTCGGATAGGCTAGTCAAATGATGGAAATTAGATTTAAATGGGATTTTGTCAGATCAGTCTCACACTTGGTGAAATAAACTGATGTTAATATTAATTCCTATCAGAAGGTACAAGCTATCATGTGTCCATTACATACTGTTGGCCATGCCACATTTTTCCTGTCATCGTCTAGCTATATACACTTAACCGATATTAGAAACGCAAAGATTTCCCCTGTTGAACATTTTTATTTGAATGACGCTATTGTTTTTTTTTTATTTAAATCATTTTTGCGGTGAATTATTGAAACTTTTAAAAGAATTCAATTTTATATTGTTTTTGTTGTGTATGAAATTTGAATAAATTTGAAACACGATAACACATATCAAAAAGAAATTCAAGAGCACATCGGTTGGCAGTTTTGTACTAATTATAACTTATTTCACTAAGAACTGGAAAAGTGATATTAATAAAAAAAAACAAATAGCCAAAAGATCCTCCACACAGTGTTGAAATGTCTAAACCAGTAGTAATCATATCTTAAATGGAAATAGCTTTACTTTAAAGTTATACATGTATTATCATTCAAAATGGTGGCATTGGTTTAGAGTTAAGAATGATGCTCAAAACACAGTGGATGCTTTAAAGACATACAAGAAATAAGTTTTACCAAGGCAAATACAAATTGAAATATATATAACCGAAAGGGTGGATTTTTTATTTTTGACTAGGATACTCAAAAAGGATTTTAACAAATTTCCCATATATTCAATGTGAATGAAACTGTCATACAGGTCGTTGTTTTCGGGTTATAACTATGGCAATGTTTATTATTCTAGGAGTATAAAGCACTGGTTAATGTTTTATTTAACAAATAGATTTTACTTTTGAGTGATATACCGGTTAGTTTATCACTGTGTGGAGTTTAGATGCGTAGTAATCTAATTACGAAGGCCGAAATCTTGATTCATAGAAGCATCTAAACGACAAACAGTGATAAACTAACCGGTATATCACTCAAAAGTAAAATATATTTCCATTCTAACACGTTTACTTTGAAAAAATGATGAATTATTATATTACGCTAAGCTGAGTGACTTTTCAGGTCGCCAGACAACAACATAACTTTTTTGCTGTTCCCAGAACGTTTACTCCCCATTTCCATAATTATGGCATTACTTGCATTAACTTGTTTTAAATGAATCATTTTTATATTAAATTTCATTTCGTGGTTTTCATGCTCGCACTGTGATATAACGGTAGATTGTACCAATACCAGCTGAACTATTTGCAGTGAAATTATCTGCATTTATCTGTATACCGTCTGACTTCAAGAAGCTGAGCGCTTACGGTGCCGGGTTTAAACGTTGATGACGTCATATAAACAACATAAAGCACGAACAACGTCCCGCGTAATTGACAGTATCATGTATATATAAAGTATGCCAAAACTATGCTTCCAGTATAAAATTAAGAGAATAACTGTTAAGTTTTGGTGAACACTTAATGAATATTCAACATACATGTATGTTGCAGTTCGAACGCAAAGACCGACAATGTAAACGTGTGTCAACGTTTTAATTATGTAAAATACGCGGTGGTAATTTTCAAAAACTGAACATAGTTCCGGCCATTCGAGTGATATACCGTATTATACTGTATTGTATATCACGCTCAAATCCTTCTTTCTTTATATGAGACGAAATGGAGTTAGTGTTAGAATCAAAATTGTGATGTTCATTTTGACCGGTAATATCACTTTAACATGTCTTTTAGAAATTGGCATGTAATCCGGTTACATTGGTGCCTCATAGCTGATTGTGCACCAGGTGGTAACTTAATAAAGTGTAAATCTTTTTGAGACAAGTGCAGCGAATATATCAAGTGAGTTATAACTGCTAATTCCTGTCAGTGTGAAACACATACTTTGACAGCTAATAAGAATATACTACTTTGTTATTTTATTTCTTGCAAGAATTGTCGCTTTGTGTACGACACTGATTTGTCTGGTTTCTCTCTAACTTGTAAATTTTTGTTTTAGGTAGAAGTTGCAGTAACTAAAAGTTCCAGAACCTGATCATTGATATAGATTATATACGTCAGTTGGCAAGTTGTACCTGTGATAATGATACATTTAATTGGTTTATGTTTCGGAACTATAATTAATTCAAATTCAAATTAGCTTTAGAAACACAGGAAAATAAAGTTTATAGTGTGTCGAAGAAAGTATGAACTGTGATAAAAGAGGACAGCAACCCCATTTCTGGGAGTTTGGCAGTTGCATGCATGTATAGAATCCTTTACCGTTACCACGACAGTGTATTATCAAAAGTAATCATATTTGTTAACTTTATCTCTGGTGATTCCTGTACTAAACAAAGTGGAATAATTCAAGATAACATGTTTAATGAAATCTGCTCACAATCTAGTACTTCAAGGGTCGATATCAAGAGATTCAACTTAGTTTTACCTCTGCATATATTGCTAGTTAATTTAGCCAGGACCTATATCGTTCTACCGAGTTACCTTTGCTCCAAAAGGTCTTAAGGTAGTAGACCCCTAATGGGCACCAATTCAAATCATTATAGGCTTTATATTTTCTTAATCTGTATCATTTCCTGGATTTAAAAGCAAATTTTAAAAGAATTTTACCGTGAAAAAAAAAGTTATAGGAATTTGAATAACCCTACCCCCATTTTGGAATTATTTATAAAATGACATCACACAAGAGATAAGAAAATACATGTATTTCATTTATTATTCAAAACTTTGGTACAGATTTGGTATCAGATTAACAAAAACTATGTTTTCTTTCAGAAATTACACACCATTTACTATATAATCAACAAGTTTTATAAAACTTTTATGAAATAATCAGATAGTATTACAATTTTCATGTACTTTTTTGGCCATGTTCAATTTTGAACATAAAAGTTTTTAGGAAAAATCAACATTTTCTAAACATGGGGCATGATTTTTGTATATCAAAAATTATCTATAACATTTTGGGAACAGCATGCCAAAAATTCACAATGTTTTACCGTCTCTATTTAAAATAATTTGATTTTGAAAATCTACATCGACGATTTTAGACAAGTAATAAAATCTTCAAATAAGCTTATACTAATTCGTAAAAAAATATTTAATTTCTTTTTAGTCTAAAAATAATATAAACATATGATGAAAAGTGCAAAATAATGAAAACAAAGAAGAAAAAGTAAAAAAAAAATGGGTTCCCGCTGGATTCGAACCTACGCCCCCAAAAACCTCAAAAGATCTTCAGTCCAATGCTTAACAACCTAGGCTAGCTCATTAAAATTGTAGAGTTTCAAGTGGAGGTTTTTATTACGGGTGTACTACCTTAACAAGGTTTGATGCATTACTAGTAAGAGTATATAAAATACTTCCTTATCGATTCAGTCATATTGGTCAGGTAATGTATGTTGGCAGACATATCATACACGTAGCTGTTATATTTTCTTTTCTAAGGTCACTTCTTTTTAACTTTCAAATTTTTTTTTGTGTTTCGTTTTAGAGCATTATGAAATACCTAGAGATACTTGTATTTCATGAAACCACTGTCAAATTACCAATGGTCTTCGAGTCCATTCTTTGCTAAACTTTCGATAGAAAATGAACTGAAATAACGCTTTTAACGGCATCTATATGAAAGTCTTTCCTTTACTTATAGTAAATAATTTCTATAAATACTATAAGTACAGTGGCTTGAAGTTAAATTTTTATTCAATAAATTTCTTAATTTGAAATCATGAAATCTCTTACTTATTAAGTATCAATGGTTCCAGCCCCACCCGCTTTCTGCGCTGTCTCTTATTAAGACAAAAGAAACATTCGGTAAGGAAGACATTTATCTTTTACACAGTAGAAAGTTTGTGAGAAAACGTATTTTAGGGCTCAGTTTGGCTTTAGCCTTGCTACAGGAGCTGTCGAGCTGGAATAAAAACTTTCTGTATATGTTCAATATAACATACAGTGCCTGAAAACATCGGCATGGGTATGGTAGAACAATATACGGTTTTGGTCAGTGCGATCTCTTAAACTCTCAAATCCTATTGAAATGCTAAATCATTTTGCAAAACCACTTTGGAAGCACACAAAATGCAAATAAGATAACAAATATTTTCTGTTAGCAATTTTGAACAAAATTACATCATCCCAGGGGTGTGGAGTTCATACGTCAGTGAGTAATGATAAATCAATATATCGTCTGGAAATCTAAATACTTAAATTAAATCTTTTAATCTCTATTGAATTATTACTGCTTAGAAATAGACAAGAATGTTGTTTATAGCGACGGGATCGGAACGGAACGTTAAATCACTTGACGAGTACTCGACATTGTTTTGCTTGCTGCATGTTATAGAATTCAACAGAATCTTCCTAGGTAATGTTTTGTGATAAAAGAAAGATGTTTGTCCTCGCTTTTAATCTAATCTTGCATTTACATTTAATTTTGAATTCAACCAAAACTGTAGCATAAAAGGCATATTTAAATCCCTGTGACGTATTTATGTATTTTTGAAATTATAGGCAACCAAATCACATAATAAACATAAAGTATAACGGTGCTGTAAAGCCAAGCTCACCAGTATTTTCAACTGTTTTTCTCAAAATTGCTATCTAGATCTATAGCTCATCTGGCTTTGCCAGGGTGAGCTCTTCTAATGGATGATTGCCCGTCTTCCGTCAATATTTTGATTCAAACGACATCTGCTCTGAATCGCCTTGGCCAATGTTGAAGAAATTATGCAGGGATGTTCCTTGCATGAAGCTCTACCAAAATTGTTTTAAAAAAGTCCATTATATGCAGAATTCTGGTTACTATGGCAAAACAAGGATAACCTTAAAAATCCTCTTTTCTTAAACCACAAGGCATGTAGCATTGTCTAGTGCACCTCTACCAAGATTGTTCAAATTATGACCCCCGGATCAAAATTGACCCCACCCGGGGGTCACTTTGTGTTACATAGGCTTATATATGAAAAACTTAAAAAATCTTCTCTTAATGCTATGTTCTCACCGCCGATCAGATCAACTCGATCGTCCCGTTCACATTAATTCCCCGATGAAGCCCGACCAAGCTCGATTAAATGCACATTCACGACTCCTACACGACCTCAAGTCGACCCTACACGATTTTTTACGACTTCTTCTCGACGACAACCCGACCAACATCCCGACTTCTTCTCGATCACCCAGACCTATACGCGAGTCATACACGATCTCAACTAGACTAACTGGACCTCTGCTCGATCGTTGCCAGATTTCCACCCGACCAGTCGTAATGATCGTAATCGGTCGTGATGTCGTTTAATGAGACACCAACAGATGGTTTGGTACGTGAACGTATGGTCGAATAACTATCGGGAAGCGATCGTGTGTGGTCGTGTAGCAGTCGGGTAGTAGTCTAGTTATTCTGGACAATAGATCGAACAGAGGTCGAGTTGATCGGGTTGCGATCGGATAATGCTCGAGTAGAAGTCGAGATGATCGTGTACAGATCGGGTAAGAGATGTATACCCGACCAAACTAGATCGTTACACGATTTATTCTCGATCAACTAGATCTTCTACTCGATCACTATACGATCGCTTCTCGACCGCTTATCTACTCGATCGCTACTCAAATTTTTTTGACATGTCAAAAAAATTCGGGTAGGAAGCCCGAGCCATGCCGACCAAGGTAGACCGCTCCGACCACCCCCGATCACGCATGCAGACCGAGCTAGACCGGTACCCGATCGCTTGATCGTGCTTGATCGAGTTGATCTGATCGGCGGTGAGAACACAGCATAAACAACAGAGCCAAGAGCTTAGCTATTTAGCATGTAGCATTGTAAAGATAACCTCTACCAAGATTGTTCAAATTATGACCCATGGATCAAAATTGACCCCGCCCGGGGGTCACTTTGCTTTACAAAGGCTTATATAGGGAAAACTTTTAAAATCTTCTATTCTGAAACCACAAGGTCTAGAGCTTAGATATTTGGCATGTAACATTGTCTTGTGGACATCTACCAAGTTTGTTCAAATCATGACACTGTATCAAAATTGACCCAGCCCGGTTTGATTTTACATAGGAAAAACTTTACACGTCTTTTCTGAAACCACAAGGCCTTGAGCTTAGATATTCAGCATGTAGCATTGCCTTATTGACCTTTATTTAGAAAATTAACCCTTCCCGGGAGGGAGGGGGTCTCATAATTTGGCATAGGTTTATATAGGTAAAACGTCTAAAAACACAAGGCCCACAGGATAGATATTTATAATGTTACTTAGCATTGTGTAGTGGACCTCTACGAATTACTTATACATTTTATGTTTTGGTATTTTATTGTGGAGAGAAACTGTGAACGATAATGAGATTTAAATACAAAAGAAGTTAAGATTCTGTCAGAAGAAATAACTATTTTTGAAGTATAGATGTGTGATAATGTGTAATAAAAGGCTCTTTGTAGCAATTTCTGTCGAAAGAAAGTTTCATCGAAGTTAGTTATGGCTTTTTAAGAAGTGTTCCTACTGTGTTCTATCATATTGGAACTTCTTCTAAATCGATTGGGTCATGGCTAAAAATTTAATATTTTTAAAATACGGGCTATATTATATATAATCGTGCGGCATTAGATATAATGCGACATTCATCGGACACAATATTGACCGAAGCGATTAAAGCTACTTGCTTTCAGTTACCGTTGAATTTTTTTTATTTTTTTTTTTAAATTGACATACTTATACATAAATATAGAATTAAAGGCTAAAATCAAAATATAAGCATGAATCTAGGTAGGAATTTGCAGAAAATCGATTGAAAATGTCGGTTACACGGCATCGCTACACTATATGTTAAAGTGACATTATGCGCAACTTACCTTTTTTGGTGATAGTTTTATAAATGCAATTTTCGGTTGCTGTGCATTTAAATGTGTTGAACTTATGATAATGCCGAATTAGTATTTGAAGTTGGTGCTTTAGAAATAAAAAATAGGACTAATAAAATGATAGTTCCTTTGTTATTGTTGTTGTTGGTAGAGATTTTGGCACTGGAAGGGAAGCAACTCATGCATGCAGTTGTTTTTTTTATATCTTAAATTGACTCTCCCAGTCAAAATAGGAAAAGTAATATTTGGAAAGTTATCATTTCGTACTGGTAGCAGGAAGAGTTTGGTGTATTGGGTTAAAAGCTATTATTTCCTCTACCATTTTTACACACACCTATTTCAGCTGGCTTTTTACTTGAAAAAAATGTGCATAATTCCACTTTAAATTGGAATTTCACAAGCGTTTGCAACGCTTTTGAATTTGATAGCGTATTATTTGAAATTTAGAGATAAACGTGACAGGAATTTATACTGGAGCCTTTTTATGACTTTATGTTCCAAAATACGTTATTTACATGCAGTGTTTACCAAAATCTGAGAGCGACCAGCTTTTATTAACTGAGAAAACACTTAATGAAGCTAAATGTAAAGGAATAGTAGGCTACAAGACGACAATTGAAAGCCCTTCTTTGTGATTTCTTTTGAGCAAATGTATGTTCTTGCTCGTAAACTGAACATGGGAAAAAAAGAAAAGAATATTATTGTCCTGCTGTTTGTAGAAGACTGGAAACTCTGACAAAAGGATGAGCACGATGAGCACGACAGCAACTTTCATAAATATCAAGAACAGTCGATGCATTATGTGTCTCTGACAGCTGGAATGTATTAGAAATGTCAGATTATATAACTACTCACACAGGTAATGTATTACTCTACGATAGAAATGGCATGAATATTTGTTCACAGAGATCATGATCTACTGCAGCGAAGATTAGAACCTTTGACTTCCTTTGAAACTGTAAATTAATCTCGTATATCACAGATGGGATTAGCACAGCAAACAGAGCATAACGAGAAACAGAATTGTTAGAAACGACGGCTAAAAGTCTTTAAAATAAATTTTTCACCTACAAAATTGTGTCTCGCTGCTCAGCTAGTTTTGGCCGAATATAGATATACAAATTTATAACAAGTTTTCATAACAAGTTTTAAAAATTACGCTCTCTGAAAAATATGTTTTTAATGGCTTAAAAATTCATATGAGACGTAAGAATAAAAAATTTAGTTCAAACTTATAGGAAAACTTAAAACCTATATGAATATGTGCGTTTTATTGCAAAAAGTACCGTAAATGCAGACTACATGATGGATAAATTATCTCGTCAAAGAGAAATTGTTGATAGATTCAATAGTAAGTTACAGACAATTGAAAAAAGAGCAACTACAGTGATAGAAATAGACGATGATGGTGTGAATCTTGAAGTGAAAACAGATCATTCCAAGAAAGTGTCACATAGTAAAAAAATCAGCAGTTTCAGGAGCGACAGTATGTTTTAAATCAGCCGAAATCATTGATGAAGAAACTTGCCGCTACAGACAGAGAAGAAGTGAGAATTATAGAAACCGGAGGAGGTATTGTTATTGAATTAAACACTGGTCTTTATGAAGTCTTTAAGATTGAATGTGACCGTTTTTATTGTTCAATAGACATTCCGTACAGATGTGTACAAATCCCAGTTACAGACAAAAAAGGCAATGGGACGGAAACCATTTACAAGATGTATAATTCAGACGCTCATATGTACACGTTAAACATGTATCATACCCGGAGTTCCTGTTTAGTTAATGGTAAGAATACAGATCATTTTATGAAAACAAACTTTCCTAAAATTATTGAAACTGTTGAAACTTCTATGCGGAACTCTAGTACGTCTGTACAACAATTCAATACACAAGTTAGAGATGTACTCCTTAACGTTTGCAATGTAAGCGATAAAAAAGAAGAGTTAGTAGATCTAGCACTCAATGAGTGTTCCGCAGTTATGAAAAAACCGTCAGATAATGCAAGTTATTTGAACGACCAATCAAGTTCTCAAACTATGGAGAAGGAGTTTATAGCTGTACCCTTAGCAGAGACAGTGAACGGACCCCCTGATGTCATTCAATCTTTTGATTTGACTGAAGATGTTACATTGAACGAGGGAAGTTATTCATATACAGAAGATAGCGAATACACAACCCAAGACCTACTGTTTGACCATTCTTGGATGCAAGACTCAATTGCTGAAATTAGAGAGGCTATGCTTTCTATTAATGTAAACTTAAAATCTCATATAGAGTCAACCTCACTGCAATTTGAACGACTGTATGATGAAATAAAATCGATAAAAAATCAGAACAAAATGAATACACAGACTTCAAGAGAGCAAACTGAAAGTATCGTTGAATCAACTGCTTTAATGAAATCTGAACTTTCTGCTGTATCTTCTAATATACAGAAACGTCTTCAGTCACTCTCAGACACCCTGAAATCTATTCAGAAACAGCAACAACAGCAAGAGGTGCAACAGCTACAGCAAGAGCAGCAACAGCTAAAACAACAACAGCAACATCAGCTACATCAAAAACAGCAATGGCAACAACAGCTAAAACAACAACAGCTACAACAGCAACCACAAGAACAGCAAGGGCAACTGCACTTACAACAGCAGCAATTGCAGCAAGAACATAAACAGCAACAGCAAGGGCAGCAACAGCTACAACAAAGGTTACCAAGAGAACGACAAGCGCAGCAACAACAACAGCAGCAGCAACCACAAGAACAGCAAAGGCAACTACAGCTACAACAGCAACAGTTACAACAGCAAAGACTATCAAAAGAGCGGCAAGGGCAGCAACTGCGACAACAACATCAATTACAGCAGCAAGGACAAAAACAACAACCACAAGGGCAGCAACAAATACATCAACAGAATGATGTCATAAATTCCCCGTCTCGATTAGATTCAACCTCAGGAAAAATACTCCTAATCGGTTCATCAATACTACATGGAATTAACCCCAAAGGCCTAAAGTCAGGGGTTCATAAGCATTCTAAAAGTGGAGCAACAGTACAGTCTACTAAAGAAGACATCACCATGTACGATTTGAAAGCTTTTAAGCATGCTGTAATATACGCCGGTGGAAATGACTCATCACAGAATACTGACATTGAATTGTTTGAAGAACGCTATTGTCAGCTCATCGAAAGCATACATAACCAGAATCCGTCCTGTGAAATTTCTTTATGTACTGTTTGTCCCCGAGAAGACACGGATGTCACAGATTATAATAAGATTATTACTGACATTGCAAAACTCTACAACCTTCAATGTATTAATGTGTATGATGCTTTTACTGACAGCAGTGGCAGCCACATCCGACGATACTTCGGACGAGACGGAATTCATCTCTCTACTACAGGAACAAAACGCCTTTTGGGAACTGTGAACAAATGTGTTCCGGTAGTGAATGACTTTGATAACATTGTATTTCAACGGCACAGGAAACCAAATTACAGATCACATTATCAAGGTCAAAATTGGAATCGTTGTAGAAATTGTGGAATGAACAATCATAAAACCACCGAATGCAGAAGAAACAGGACTTGGTAGGAAGATGATGACAGGCATAAAGCTACATCCGAAGATTTTATACGTAATAACAAATTTAATATTCTTAACGCTTTATGTGAACAATGTAATTATATTCAATGCATATGTAATACCAGTACTGAAAGAATTGTAATTTCAAAATAAAATGCTAATATGTTATTAGAACAAAATAGTTCCAACAAACTAAAGAAATGTGATACGCAACAAAATAGTGTCACTGTTGACCACTATGTATCTGATTTAGATAGAGGTAGCAATTTAAATACTTGTAGTAAGTCATCATTTCAATTTAGCAAGAAAGGTATTCATATTGCCAGTTTAAATATTCAGCACATATTACCGAAATTAGACGAACTTAATATTATTTTGAAAGAAACAAACACAGTTGATATAATTGGACTTAGTGAAACATTTTTAAATGAGAATATACTTAATGAAAATCTTGTTATGAAAGGTTATAATATTGAAAGAAAAGACAGACTGGTAAAAGGTGGTGGAGGTATATTAGTATATTTAAAGAACAATATAACATATACTCGACGCTTTGATATGGAATCGTCTGATATAGAATTTATTTGGTTACAACTAAGTTTTCTTCAGAAACGACCCATTTTATTAAATTATGTATACCGTCCCCCTAATAGTCGCCAGTCATGGATAGATGCCTATGAAAAACAGTTAGTAGTAGCCGAATTGTCAAATTGTGACTGGTTTGTTTTAGGAGATATCAACATTAACTTTATACCACCACATTCCTTTAATAATAACAAATGGTCAAAATTCATACATGACTTCGGACTCCATCAACTTGTAAATTCTCCAACTAGAGTAACTAAAAGCTCGTCGACAATTATTGATCATATTTACGCTACATCTACAGATTACGTATGTGAAATCGTCATAACATCAATAAGTATAAGTGATCACTACCCAATTGCCTTCACATACAGCGGTAAATCAAATAAAAATCATTCGGAAAATTACTCATCCATTACATACAGATCTTTCAAAAACTTTGACAAAAACTTGTTTTTGAATGACATTAATAGAATTAATTTAAATATCTTAGAAACAATAACTGACCCAAATTCAGCTCTCGATTTTATGTATGATACCTTAAATTCTTTACTAGCAAAACATGCCCCAATTAAATCAAAACGAGTGAAACGTTTACGGCAACCTAGCTGGTACAATAATGAAATACAGCAAGCCCGAAATATTAGAGACAAATATAAATCATGCAAGAACTGGATTCAGTACAAAATATGGCGAAATAAATGCATTTCAATTATTAAGAAGAGTAAAAAGACTTTTTTCAATAACGCCATAAAAAATAAAAAGGACTCAAAGTTTTTATGGAATAATATAAAAGAAATTTCTAATCAAAATGTATCCGCTCCAACAATGCCAAATACCTTAAAGATAAGAAATGAAATTATTGAAGGGAAGCAGAATATTGCTGATGCTTTGAATACACATTTTGTTAATGTAGCAAAGCTTATAAATAAAAGATTCATTATCAAAACAAAAATATTATAAAAAAGGAAATGCCACTACCAACGCAGCAAAACGAATTCAATTAAACACCAAAATCACAAAGCACACCACCAACACACGCGGCAAGACTTCAACACATTGAAAAATTATCTTAATATAAAGTTACAACACAATTCATTTAATTTAGGTTTTATTACTCCACACGAAATTAGTATTCTTATTGACAAATTAGACACACAAAAACGTGTGGTCTAGATAGAATAGGGCCGAACATTTTAAAGATCTGCAAAGACCACCTAGCTCAACCGATTGCAGCTCTTATCAATAACTGTATATCTTCTGGAATCTTCCCAGACAAATTAAAAATATAGCTGGTGTAATACCCTTACATAAAGGCGGAAGCAATGATGACCCAAACAATTATAGACCAATATCAATACTACCCACATTATCTAAAGTAGTTGAAAGGCATGTTGCTAATCAGATGTGTGACTTTTTTTCGAAAACGAATATATTATATGAGCATCAGTCCGGTTTTAGACAACACCATTCATGCCAAACTGCTTTAATTAGACTAGCAGATTCCTGGTTAACATCTATGGACAAAGGTTATGTTATTGGAACAGTGTTTTTAGATTTTAAAAAAGCTTTCGATTTAGTGGATCATAACATTCTTCTGCATAAGTTAAAACTTTACCACTTCTCTAATAACACAGTGAATTTTTTCAGATCATATTTAGAAAATCGAACTCAAAAAATAATGGTAAATGGCATAAATTCTGATTTCAGTTTGGTGACATCGGGTGTTCCTCAGGGATCTATTCTTGGTCCTCTTTTATTTCTACTATATGTTAATGACTTGCCTCTTGAATTGAATTCTGAAACTGATATGTATGCTGATGATACGACGTTGCATAATAAGGGTAAAAATTTAAATGACATTCAACTTAAACTACAGACTGATCTTATAACAACACAAAGCTGGTGTAAGAAAAACAATATGGCAATAAACCCTGTCAAAACTACATGTATGACTATAGGTTCCAGACAAAAGCTAGCTGGCATGAATGATCTGAAACTGTATGTTGAAAATACTAGTATAATTCATGTTGATTCACAAAAACTATTAGGAATTCATATTGATAAAAGTTTAACATGGAAAACACACATAGATAAAACTTGCACGAAACTGGTTTCAAAATTATTTCTTTTAAAAAGAATTCAGCATTTCCTTACCCATGAGATGAAACAGCTATTTTACAACGCCTATATTGCACCTACATTTGATTATGGATGTTTAACATGGCACACAGCTAACATGACCGATGTAAATAGAATTACTAAACTGCAAAAACGATCAGCCAGAGTTATACTAAATGTCAACAAATTTACACGATCGTCTGAGATGTTCAATAACCTTAAATGGCTTTCTTTCCCCAGCAGATGCAAATATTTTACTGGCATATTAGTTTATAAAGCTCTTCATAATTTGACACCTTCATATATCAAAGATCTAATTATATTCTCAAATACAGCCTATGAATTGCGGTCAAAATCCAGGAAAGATATCACACACAAAACACCTAACACAAATTATCTCAAGAAGACATTTAGTTACTCTAGTATGGAAATTTGGAACCAAATACCTGTTGATATAAGACTTTTATCAAATGTCAGTGCGTTCAAATATAGCTTTAAAACATTTCTGCTTAAGACT
Organism: Saxidomus purpurata; assembly: GCA_022818135.1. NCBI lineage: Eukaryota > Metazoa > Mollusca > Bivalvia > Venerida > Veneridae > Saxidomus > Saxidomus purpurata. Next base: position 64,630,236 of record JAFMSR010000001.1, on the reverse strand, counting down.
GATAAATTGTAAATACATTTTTGCAACCTACTTTATATTGTAAGTGAAACATAATCTTTTATGTCTGTCATTATATCTTAATGTAATATGTATACGTAGTCTTATTCATATTGTGTTGTTTATACTTGTTTGAATTTGTTTTAAAATTGTTTAAGAAGGCCTCATTGTATATAAGATTTATCACCTATTATACTGCACTTAATATTTGTTATGTCTTAATGAGTTACCTTCTGAAAAATAGAGATTTTATTATTATTATTATTATTATTATTATTATTATTATTATATTGTCTTTATTCGGCGCAGGCTATTTCATAGTAATTGTTAAACTGCACGCTTTTTCGTGTGAACTCAGCCTTCGACAAATTGCCACACCTTTGTAGAAGACCGTAGCGAACACATCAAGGACAGAAAATACAGAACACGTGGATTTCACAAGATCTTTTATATAAAGAGAAGTTATTTTATTATTTTCTATTATGAATGCTATTAGTTTGTGAGTCTGCTTGCTCTGAGACGTGCATATCACTTAATAAGCTCATAAACAAAGGGGAAACTTCGTGGGCAATATGGTGGACATGATCCACATCAATTAGTCTGTCGAAGCACTTTTAAAGCAAAGAAAGCCTTCTTTAAAGGAGTTGATGGATAGAAACTGCAGTTTCGCGTTCCCCAGCCTTTCCTTATATTGGAGTTAATATGGCATTGCGTCCCTTTAACCTTTAGAGGGGACCTTGACCATACTGGTCGGTCATTCTGTCCATGAACTTACTGTGTTTTATATGTTCAGGGTTACAATACAACTCGCCGGCCATTTACAAAAGCTACAACAGTTCTTGGCGAACTGAAACATGTGTACATACACATGTATATGTAGTTATACTTTCGGCAAAGCTTTCAGCAGCTAGTCAAGTAGCATGCATGTGAATAGTCTGCGTCAGTAGTTCAGGGCTATTCCGCGTTCCATGAAGGCTGAAAATACGATGGTTACGCTGTCCGTTCGTTTCTCCGTCGGCTTTCCCGTAACACGCTGGGTATTAGTTAAAAAGGAGCTAAAATAGCCCATTCAAGCTAAAATTACCAGTTCAAGGTATGAAACGAACAAAAGAAACTCACAAAAACGCGCCAGAACACTTGTTGTTTCCGAAAGTGCAGGTTGTCCGAACGTAAAGTTCGGATGAAGCTGCAACTTTCAAATGTACTTCAACTTCATAATATTATTCTAAACCTCTACTTAAATGCGCATTTTGGGGTAAAAATGGTCTTTTTTTAAATTACCTCAAAATACATGTAAAATAACACCTTTGAGGCTTCTGTTGTACTTGGTTTGGCAAACGGCGATTGTCATTTTCATTTCCGGTTACGTAAATATTATAATGTTATTAATCAAGTGATTTCATATTGGCCTTGTTATTTGTCCGAGGGTGGTCATACGACTGCCCGAGGACAAATAACAAGGCCAATATGAAATCACTTGATTAATGATAATTTTATTATTCAACTTTACAATATTGGCTAAATATATAAAGAGACTCTAACATGTTCATGAGTTGTGGATACCCAAGGGTTGAGATACGTCACAAAAATGAGGCTCTGCCGAGTTTTTTGGACGTATCTCAACCCGAGGGTGATATTTCCTTATCCACAACTAAATGGACATGGTAGATTTATTTTCTCACCGTTTGAATAGCATTTTCACACAAGTAAGAAGAAATAAATATACAGAAGGTGGATGAAAAAATGAAAATCAACTTTTTCTCGAATTTTACTTAAAAGCTGTTATGGATGGATAGAAAATGATCTAACTAAGAAAATGAATACCCATAACCCTATGTTTATTTCAAAAATAAAAATCTTACAGTCATTTTTAGATATCAGCATGAGTCTACAAACAAAATGGCGTAGTTTAAAAATCTAACGGAAGTGACTTCTCCGTATTGGCCCTCTCTTTTAAACCAATCAGAATGCTTGAATTCCATATTGGCCCTGCTTTTCTCGTATTGGCCCTGCTTTTCTCATATTGGCTCAGTTATGCTTTGTATTAGCTCTACCTGTTTCATATCATGTGTGCAATTGATCTAATACAGAGTGTAATATTGTAAAATTGAATAATAATCTTTGATATTATAATTGCATTTAAACGGAATCTATTGTTTGAACAAATTAGGTACGGGGTGTGCAATAAAAAAACATGAATTTTTATACCTAAGAATAGAAAAAAAGGAAAATGGCGTATTTCCTTCAATTATTTGAAATTTGGATATGAAATTTTGCTTGGTATGATTCTGTACAAATAAATTATTCGCACGAGATTCTCTTGCATTGGTTGTTATTTCCTGTAACAGAGTGAAACATGGCTACGTGTACATGTAAACAGCATTTGTTTTTCAGTGGAGGAAAGAAAAGAGTGTCATATATATTAAAAAAAATCAAAGTGTCTGCTGAAAGGTATATGAAAGAAAATGGTTTGATCCCAGTACATGCTAGTGCAATATGCAAGTTTTGTGTCGAATATGTTGAAAAGAACTTTGATTTTCAAAGTTGTAAAAAGATTAAGTTAGAGCAAGAGGATGATACCGAAAACATTATTACAATCATTATGTCCCCTAAAACTGATGGCCCTTCCCTACGAAAGATAGCAGAAGCTCTCGGGACAAGAATATGCGGTGATATCATTATATAAAGATCCAGACGTTTTGAAAAAGTTTTTCAGTTGACACTTGGTTACAAAAAAGAAATAGTGTTTTAACTAAATTTTCGATGCCAGCTGCATCGTGTATTGATACCACCCATGCCAAGAAAAAGCTGTGCATAGCGGGTTGTGTCGACAGTTTATATAAAGCACGCAATCTTACACACGTTGCCCCCCTTCCATTTGCCCAGAATATTCTTTGATATTACTTGAGCGGGAGCAAACTGGTGGCAAAGTTAAATGCAAGGCAGCAAACTGCAGGAAGTTACAGTTTACTGAGACAGTTGCTTCTCCATTTATCAATTGAGCGTTCTGTGCCACCAAAGTCCGGCGACTTGATAACCTTTTTTTATAAAAATCAGGTGGTAGCTAGGAACTGGCGAGTTTCGTACGGGCATAAAACAATTGCAAACATCGAAGTAGGTCAAAAAAATGAACAGCAACGTAATCCAATTCTAAGCCCAAGTAAATGGCTATTAAATGACACTGGTAATGTAATCGATAGTATAAAAGACGCAATAAAAAATGGTGAACGTCACTTTGATGATAATTATACGTAATACATTCCTATCTGATAGGCTACAAACAGTTGTCCATAAAACAAAGAATTAATGCAGATGGTTGTACGGACGAGGTAGATGATCGGATACAAGGTAATATACCGTCGAATTATAAATTATGTAGGCACAAACACTGTGCAAACGCGGCACAAGTCTATGTCAGATAATTTGGTTTTACTTGTTGCTGCCGTTTCAGTATCAACTACGGGTTGAGGTGGTGGGGGTACACAGGTACCATATCTTGTGTCGGCTGTGTTGTATGTTCCTCTGACGAGATGTCTTATGCTGTATCCAGAGATGTTCCATATCATTAGAATGTCCTTTGAATATAAAAATATTATTATAATTATCATTATTATTATTTAGTCGTATAATAATTATTTTTATCATTATACTAATGATGATTATTATTATTATTAATTTATTGTACTTATGTAAACTTCATTATAATTATGATCATAAGTATAATTATCAATTTATTGAACTGAATGATTTTTTATTATGATGATTATTATCATGATTATTAAAATTATTATGATTATGATTAATATGATTATTGAAATTATCATTATTATTGTCTTAAATGAAAAATAACGGCTCGGGTAAAATATCCCCTTATACCGCTTCAAAAACCAAATAACATAAAATCTAACATTAAGTAAATTTAAAGGCATTTATGTATGCATTACCTGAAAACCAGCCGTCAGTTGTGTAGCATCCCACCTGTCCACTCTCGGTCCGCCATTTGAACATCATTTCTGTTTTTGTTTTTTGGTGCAATTCAATTATCAAAAAATATAAAAACATAAATTTTAAATTTAGTGGGAACATGAAATACATGTATTTCTAGATAAATTTAATATTGTGTTTTTTTAGTGGTAGCAGTAGAAAACTCAACAGCAATGGAACCAAATGATGGTAATACCATTTTAATTATTGTTGGTTTTCTTTTATGCACAACCTGCGACCTAGCAACAGGGTCCCGTATGTATACTTTTGAAGTTGGTCCATGATGGTGGACGTTTGCCCTGCTGGCCTGATCCTTAACATTTCCACCAGGATTGTTTTTCTTGAATACATTCTGTTTAAAAATAAAATGCTTTATTCCAAAGAGCAAGGCATGTAACCTAAAATGATTTTGATAATCATTATTTTGGGTTGCAACAACATGCAATAGTTATTAAATAGTATATTTTTCTCCGTTTTTTGTGTGCACTATTATTTTAATGTTTTTATGCCCCCTTCGAAGAAGAGGGGTACATTGATTTGCAGATGTTGGTCGGTCGGTCGGTCGGGCGGTATGTCTGTCTGTCTGTCCGTCCGTCTACCAACTGGTTTTCGGATGATAACTCAAGAACGCTTGGGCCTAGGATCCTGAAACTTGATGTGGAGGTTGGTCATGACCAGCAGAGGACCCCTATCGTTTTAAAGGTCAGTATGTCAAAGGTCAAGGTCACAGTGACCTGGAATAATAACACGGTATCCAGATGATAACTTGAAAATGTTTACACCTAGCATCTTCAAACTTGATGTGGAGGTTTGTCCTGACCAGCAGCCCCTATAGATTTTGAGGTCAGTAGGTCAAACTTTAAGGTCACGGTGACCCGTAACTGTAAAACAGTTTTCGAACGATAACTCGAGAATGCTTGGGCCTAACATCTTAAACTTGATGTGGAGGATGGTCATAACTGGTAGAGGACCCCTAACAGTTTTGAGATTAGAAGGTGAAAGGTCAAGGTCACAATAACATAACATAAAATACCATGCACAATGACATTCATATATGAATTATAAGAGACTGTTAAAATACATTTGTAGTCTCAATAAAAGTCAATTTGATTCATTTACCCGTATCTGTGTATCACAGTAAAATAATCTTACTTTTTCTATTGTTTACATATGTACACATAAAAGACACAATATCCCTGTTAATCCTACAGGCTGTAATGTTTTATCCCAGTTATAACAATGACCTACCATTAAATATCCTGTGTAGATATATAAACTGGTATACATAGTACGTCTTTTGCATCAAGGGGGGCATACGTGTTTTACAAACAGCTCTTGTTTTTTTTTTAATTTTCATACACCTGTAATATCTAGTAAGCATATTTGTAATTCATAATAGAGTTACTCACATTAATTACTTTTATGAATGATGACTTATTAATTACCAATCAATGCCTATGCATAAATTTGTACATCAGCAGCTTTCAGTGTATACATGTACATCTTTCTCCAATAATTATACTAAATTGCTATCTGCAGACGAATCAGATTATAACAAGGAAGAAGACGACGATGATTGTTAGAATTATAAAAGTATGTAAACAATTGTTTTGAATAGGTTAAAAGTTTTAAAAAAACACTAACCATACTACTGAACAACGGACACACTCTATCAAACTAACATGTGCGTTCCACTGTAAGGAGAGACTGTTTGCACAAGGTTACAGCTGTCAATTATCGTTGCTGTTATTTAACATAAATATTGTATGTGCATTCAACACTGTATAAACAAAAGTAGCACGTGAAATTCATGTACTAACAGCAAGTACAAACTGTATAATTTACAATACACGAATACTTTTTACATATTTTGGAGATTTATTTACATGATTGGGTGGCTATCACCGTTGATAAAACAAATAATAAACTGAACGTTTTAAACCTTTTACACATACCCTGTACCGTAATTAAGTAAAACAAGAATTCGTTTAATAGCAATTATAATATCAATAGACAATAACGTAACCGGAAATGAAAATCATCGAAGAATCGCCGTTTGCCAAACCAAGTACAACAGGAGCCTCAAAGGTGTTATTGTACGTGTATTTTGAGGTAATTTTCAAAAAGACCATTTTTAACCCCAAAATGCGCATTTAAGTAGAGGTTTAGAATATGAAGTTGAAGTACATTTGAAAGATGCAGCTTCATCCGAACTTGTAAACGTTCGGACAAGCAAAACCCCAGGAAGGAATTTGCAGAAATCGATTTTGGTTAAAAAATAAAGTTCTTCAAACTGTATGTAAATAACGTATTTAAGATCATATAGTCATGTAAAAAGGCTCCAGTATAATTCCTGTCACGTATATCTCTAAATTTCAAATAATACGCTACCAAATTCAAAAGCGTCGCAATTCCAATTTAAACATATAGTGCAGCGGTGCCGTGTAACCGACATTTTCAATCGATTTCTGCAAATTCCTTCCTGAGTTTTGGGTTATATTTGATTCTAGCCTTCAACTTCGTATTTATGTATAAGTGTGTCAATTTTCAACAAAAAAAAATGTCAACAGTGACTGAGAGCGAGCAGCTTGCAGGAAAGCCACACAAATGAATGTCGTACAAAATGATTGAAATACTAGAAGCGTAACTTATATTCGAATATGTGTCACAAAAAGTGTTCTTGCAGACATGGGTGCATTTGCTGCACATGTAACTAAGGTATACATATTTTTAACTTATGACCCAGAGCACACTTAGCAGAGAGGCGTTACCAGATTACGTGTCAATCTCTCAAAGATATGTTCAAAGACAGCTCTTTTCACTTAAGATTTGATTACTATCGGTGTAGACATTTGAACGTATTGCAGCGAGTTAGTTGGCTGTTTTTCTTTTCATAAATGTCACATATCTAGCTTTGTGTGGGCCTGTAATAAGTACAATACCGACAAACTAGGCGCTATTGAATTTCTCCTTTTTCATATCTGCACATAGACATTTAATGTACAAATTTGTTTCTCTACGATAGTAAGTCGTTGATTTGGAATACAGTCGTCATTTTGCAGCGGTCTCCTGAAACATTTACCTTCTGTTGTTTTGTTGTTGTTTTTTTGCATACGAGAATACGTATATAGTTTATGTTATGATTTGTGTCATCCCTGACACTTTAATAAAATATAACAGGTTTACAAGACAGTTTTGCAAGAAATCACGTTACTCCAAGGAGTTTGGTTTTTCCTGGCACACGCACTACTAAACGTTAGATGTAACAAGGTTGTATTAACTTCCCGGAAATTCAGATTCTGGTTTCATTAGAGTTGACCAACTGGATTTTTCATAGACGAAAACGGATTACTAGTATTCGGAATTATGAATAAATTTTGTTGAAATATCTGATGTTGAAGTGTTCCGCTTCATTTAAACAAGAGGGCCAAGATGGCTTAAGGGGGATCACTGCTGAAATTCAAAATAACAAGAATTTTTATTGACCCTATTTTTTATGGAGACTAACATATTGCTAGTTAATTTCTGGAAAAATAATGATGGGTCAATGACTTAACTTTTTCGCAATATTAATCTTTAGTGATACACTATCAGATCAAGGTGCTAAATGCAGAATTAGCTAGAATTTTGGTATTGTAAACGTTTATGTGTATGGTGTATTTTTCAGAAAGGTTATCAATTTTTAATCTTTTCTAATGTAGTATGTCATACTTTAGGATGAAAAATTAGAGATAGTGGTATTTCTATCATCATCTGAATAAATATTACGCTCCTTATTATTACACCACCCACTTTACTAAAATTCATTTTCTCAATTTTTCATAAATGAATATTTTCATGATAAAGGAATAACAACAAAAAAACAAAAATAATATCAAACAGGGAAAGCCACGTACCAAAAACGCAGCCTCCCCAAAACGAGCCCCACAGCACCCAGAAGTGCACACCACCAACACACACACACATACACACAATCATGTACACACACACAAGTACACTACCAACACACACTAGCATACAAAGCACGAGGACAAAACGAACAATTAAAGGAACACAGTGGGGCACCGCCTTGGAACGGTCAGTGGCAAAAACACCACTGGGGAGCTTAAACCGGTTTATGGTGCGCACCCAACCTCACTCTTACCCCCACCATGTTCCAAAGTCACAGGACAGTGTAAATAAAAGTAATCCCTGCTAGGTGAATCTCTAACACACGCAATGGAAACAAAAGGCATGGTATGTAAAACACAAAAAAACTCGTGTATAAATATATAAAAAGCAAACCTTGAGAACCAAAAAACGTATGTACTCAATGCCTTTGCAGAAGGCAGAGCACCAAGAGAAACACCCTTAAGGGCCCGACGAAACAGGCCAGAGGACAGAAATCAAAACAGTTTCGTCCCAGTGGGATTTAAAAACTGCCCATCACAGAGTCCTCCCCCTCTTCCGTCAGACACAATCAAAGAGGGAAGCATAGCGTCCAACTGTAAACGGGTTGAACACCAAACATGCGGTGTGTCTCAAAATAGTTGGGTCGTAACCTCTTTTAACAAAACGTTTTATAATTTTAGCAAATACAGTTGGAAAATTGCCATGACCCAAAATCTTACGAAGTTTGTAAACCACATCCCCATAAAAATCGGGTTTTGAAATACCTTCTCGCAGAAGAGTCTTTAGATTACTATTGAATTTCAAAACCAAATCAGAATTACGATAGTAAAATTTAGCAAAATATTTACGCAATTTGTAATAACGGTAGCCCTGTTGAAGAAGTTTATTTGTAATATATTGATTACGTTCATTGAAATCCTCAACATGACTACACGCTCTGGCAAACCGAATTAACTGAGAAATGTATACCCCATAAGATGTAGCATGAGGTACATCCCCATCCAAATGGGGGAAATTTACAATACTAAAATTAAAATCATCCCTCTTGTCATAAATTTTGGTATGTATAATATTGTTATAAATAGAGAGATGTAAATCTAAAAATGAAGCACCAGTATCCAAATTGTTAGTTTTAATTAACTGGAGTTCCCGGGGATAAATAGTGTCCACCAATTGACCAAACAACGGGTTATCCATATTAAGAATATCATCCAGATAGCGTGATGTATTATTAAAAGCAGTGATAATGTCTGCCTGCGTATCTGGAGAAAGACTCAACATAAAGTCTCTTTCATAACAATATAAAAACAAATCTGCGACAAGGGGTGCACAATTTGTTCCCATGGGAATACCGATTACTTGTCTGAAAACTGCATTCCCAAACCTTATATAAATGTTGTTCAATAAAAAGGAAAGGGCTTTACAAACTTCGTCACAGGTCCACATAGTATAATGTTTAACAATACAGCTAGTAAAAAAAGCTTTATCGAAATTGCAGGCGAGAAATGTGGTATTCTCCCTGGCAAAAGTCTTTTGAATTAGGGCAGTTAGCTTGTCATTTATCAAATGATGTGGTAAAGTGGTATACAGAGTAGAAAAATCGTATGTACTGACTGAAGTTACTTTGTAATTATTAACTTTAAACTTATCCAGGATTTCGCCAGAATTTTTGATCGACCAAAATAAATGTTTACCAGAGTTTTCGTATACTTTATCACAATATCTTTTCACGTGGGCTTTTATAGCAGTTAGGCAAGATGTTAATAGTTTTGAAATATCTGTAGTGGTACAATAAAAGGTTTTTCAGATATTTTGCCTACAGTTTGATTAAAACCTTTGTTTTAGAATGCAAAAATAAAAAATGGGGGTCAATGTGCATATAAGAAAGAAATTCAATAAAAACTGACAAAAAATGTGTTTTTTAGATTTCAACGAGCTTTGAGATATGACGGCATAGGTCTGTAACATAGAACTGTAAAAGGAACTAGTTATTAATGTATTTTTATATCCTAACAATTCTTCTTGTAATTAAGTGTGAATTAGGTAAATATCTTAAACGATTTTTGAGAAATGACTATTTTTGTAGCCATACCCCCATTTTGTCATATGGTAAAATTTGTCAATTTAGTCACAAAATGAGAGGTCAAATTATTTTTTCTCAAAAATGTTCAATTTTTTGGCACTAAAATATTCCTATTGTGCCTAAGTTTACTACTGTATAATTGTTTTTTCCAGTTAAATCATCAGTTTTGAAATATAACAAATGTAAATTTCCGGAAGTGCAAAAATCCAAAACCTCACCAGTGACCCCCCTTAATATCGCTCCATATGGCTACCATTGGCTATAATGGAAGATCATCAATAGTAGAAAGGGTCAATTTTGACCTTGGGCGCATGATTTTCCTCTATATAGGCCTATGTAAAATCAAGAGACCCCGGGCAGGGTCAATTTTGACCCAGGGGTCATGATTTGAACAATCTTGATAGAAGGTCACCAGGTAATGCCACATGCTAAATATCAATTTACAATTTTTTGGAGGTCAAGGTCACTTCGTAAAAATGTTTTTTTAGAATGTTTAAAATGTTTTTGGGGTTACCAAAAAAAAACGGGGTTATTTACGAACTCTGTATATGAAAATTATCAAAGTATTAACGTCAAAAAAATACCCAAACTAAAAAAAATTTTTCCCTTTCTTCCCGGTTTTCCCCCCCCCCCCCTTTTTCCCCCCCCCCCTTTCGGTGGTTTATCGAAATATAACGGTGGATTTAATATTGAACTCCCCAAAACCCCCCCCCCCCCCCCCCCCCCCTAGTACGATGAGACTCTACAGTCCACAAATCTGATTATAACATAAACAATATTGAAAACGTACTTCAAGACAACTTGAACGAAGTCGATAGCTGGTGTAAATTAAATAATATGTCACTGCACCCGTGCAAATCTAAATGCATGTTGATGACTACAAAATATAAGCTAAAACATACTCGTGAGTTACGTTTATCAATAGAAAATGTCGCCATTGAAAACGTTGAGGTGTATAAATTACTAGGTGTATTAATTGACAACACCTTTCATGGACTTCCAAATATCTCAAGTGTGTAAAAATTAAATCCAAAATGCTCTGTTAAAACGTATTATCTATTACTTGTCGATGAAATGAAAAATACATTTTATAATGCATATTTGGTACCATTTTTCGATACTGTGTACTGTCTGGGGCAATACAATGAGCCCAAAATCAGATTTAAAAAAAAAAAAAAAAAAAAAAAAAAAGGCCCCAAAAAAAAAAAAAAAAAAAAAAAAAAAAAAAAATTTTTAAAAAAAAAAAAAAAAAAAAAAAAAAAAAAAAAAAAAAAAAAAAAATTAAAAAAAAAAATAAATTTTAAAAAAAAAAAAAAAAAAAAAAAAAAAAAAAAAAAAAAAAAAAAAAAAAAAAAAAAAAAAAAAAAAAAAAAAAAAAAAAAAAAAAAAAAAAAAAAAAAAAAAAAAAAAAAAAAAAAAAAAAAAAAAAAAAAAAAAAAAAAAAAAAAAAAAAAAAAAAAAAAAAAAAAAAAAAAAAAAAAAAAAAAAAAAAAAAAAAAAAAAAAAAAAAAAAAAAAAAAAAAAAAAAAAAAAAAAAAAAAAAAAAAAAAAAAAAAAAAAAAAAAAAAAAAAAAAAAAAAAAAAAAAAAAAAAAAAAATAAAAAAAAAAAAAAAAAAAAAAAAAAAAAAAAAAAAAAAAAAAAAAAAAAAAAAAAAAAAAAAAATAAAAAAAAAAAAAAAAATTTATATTTAAAAAAAAAAAAAAAAAAAAAAAAAAAAAAAAATTTTTTTTTTTTTTTTTTTTTTTTTTTTTTTTTTTTTTTTTTTTTTTTTTTTTTTTTTTTTTTTTTTTTTTTTTTTTTTTTTTTTTTTTTTTTTTTTTTTTTTTTTTTTTTTTTTTTTTTTTTTTTTTTTTTTTTTTTTTTTTTTTTTTAAACCATATGACGATGACCTCGTTGAAATGACGTCATGTTTGCGATGCTTTCTGGTGACGTTTCCCGCGATTTTCGACCTTGTAATGAAATAAACTCAGCAAAGGTAGAGTTTGAGACATAAAATAAACAAAACAATTGTTGGTATCGAGGTCATATCACAATAATTTCGCTCGTGAACACCAAAGGTTGTTTTTTTGTAGGTCAAGGTCACTTCGTAAAAATGTAATAAGAGTAAGAAGTCATACTTTTCTTTGTAGGATTGTATTTTATACTCAATACATTATACGTCTCTGCGTTTTAGTAGCGTTATGTTTTGATTCGATTAAGTGCAAATTGTTTAGAATAGGGCTCCCCAGAGCACAAAACACACAGATAAAGAAACACAACCATTCCATAACACATACACAAACCAACAAACTGGAGCACATAAAATGCAGAAAAGATTTCATAGATGATACAAAACAATTATATGGAAAATATTGAAAAAAACACTAGAAGTATGTATCCTCCTTGACTTGCGGTTTGAATTATTATAGGCAAAATTCGCAAATGATTTAGATTGAAGCGGAATTTAGATGAATGCCAGCTCCCCATAACCCCTCGTCCCGTTATCATCCGATGCTATGAAAAAAGGTGAATTGCTTGATGTCGATCCATAAAGCAGATTTCATTAAAATGTCTATCTATAAGTGTTCCGCTTCGTTGCTAAAAGTCTTTAAGAGATCACCCGGCCTAAGTTCTTCCATATAGGAAAATCTTCAAATAACATTAATACATGTATTGTGATCGCTTTTGCTAATGAAGTTCAAGAGAATAGTTTCTGGTATTACCGTAAGTTCTAGTATATAATTTATATCAAAGACCATGATACAACAAAGAAAACAAAAAAATAAAAAGTTTTATGGAAACTCGACAACTCATTGTCGTAGCTTGCAAGAAATGCAACAGCCTAGAATAGAATTTTTGTAATTGAATGTAACAATAACTTATCTCATGGACTGGGATGTATCAGCTTAGTATATACACACCTTTTTAAATCACAAGACAATGCACACCCAGCAACGAGGGTTCTATGCTACCAAATTACGTGTCAGTATCTCAAAGTCATGTTCAAATACAACTCTTTCCACTTGTTAAGATTTTATTATGTTTGTAATAACATTATGAATGAATTGCAGAGGGTCTGTCTCCAAGTGAGACAGTAATAACTATACTACCGTTAGCATAGACGCTATTTAATTTTTCCCCTTTTATATCTGCAAATATATATTTAAACTTATAAGAAAGTGTTACTCTATATAATTATCCGTTGATTGGGAAAAACAACTGACGTATTGCTAAGAGTACAATTTGCAGCGGTCACGTGATACCTTGTACTTTCTGTTTTGTTTGTATACGGGAATTATTATATTTACTTCGGTGGATTGTGTCTGGGAACTTTAATTCATTTCAAACAGAGTGTGAAATTGACATCACAAAACCTATTCAAAACAAATTTCCATCGTTTAACTAGCCGTCCAAAGACGGACACTCAATATGTTCTATGAAGTTATGACTATGTCCAGCTTGTAAACATGTGTTATTACATGGCCATGCCTATGATGGGTCCATGACATTTTTGCCGACTATGACATAAAAACATACTATGAGAGGCTCTTATACATAAAAAGTAACATATTCATCATGATAAATATCACATTGTAAAGTATTCAGATAAATTCAATTCAAAGTCAGTGTTTGTTAATAAAAAGTAACATTTTCAATTTCTTGGAGAGTCGTTTAATATTTTAACAATTCACTGTCATAAAACATATTTTGTTGTTACAAAAATAACTTGCCGATTGTATTATTTGGGGGAAAATGTGGTCTTTCTTTTTATCTAAAAATCCGTAAAAAGAATATTCGAAGTTCTTCAGAAGTTAGTATATTAAATAAACTTGAAAAACATAAAATACTGTATTGAAGAACTGTAAGCAAAGGTGAAAGGATTTATGTAAGCGAGAAACAACCTTTTATACAGATAAACTAACGAATATTCTAAAATCTATTATGTAAACTGCAAACTGATAACTTGTCTGAAGTTTGCAATTCGCAATTCGATTCGCAAACCAATCTTCATTGTAACCGCGAACTGAGAACTGGGAAAATGCGAAATGCAAACTGGCAGCTAGTCTTCATTGAAAACCGCGACGCTAGAACTGGGAAATCGCGAACTGTCAACTAGTCTGTAGTTCACAGTTCGCATTTCCAATCGCGAAAAGTCGCCTTTTTAATAGTTAACTGCCTAGTTTGTAATCAGAATTTCGAACCACAAGTTGGCTCTTTTCCTTACAATGTTTTAAAGTGACAGGAATATATTTTTTATCAAAACATACTTATCATTATGTAATACAAAAAAAAAACTGGTATAATAATATAACAAGAATTGTATACTTAATCTATGTTGAGCGAGAAAAAACTTAATTAACGACGACATAAAATGCATTTCAGAAATTTGCAAAGATTTAAGTATTCAGATTTATTATTTGTACTCATAAGTGCACTAAGTTTACTGTATTCGGTCTTCATAAATAACACAGTTTAAGGAATTGAGCCTTTAGTCCATGATTCTGGTACAATACCTTTATCTAAAATGAGATTTAAAAGTTTACAATAAATAGTTTTCATGACTGGGAATGAGTATTTAATATGTTCATTAACAAATTTATTTATACCACAAGCTTTATTTGATTTTAAAGATTTAACTGCTTTCTCAATTTCTTCTGCAGTTATTTTACAATTTATCATTTCCTTATCTTGTATATCTAATACTAATCTATTTTCATTTACATTATCACCATCTTCAGTATAATTTTAAAAAGTTCTTCAAGCTTTCATTAATTTTTTTTCATTCTTGTTACCTTTTAAAATTTTCCAGTATTTTCGAGGGTCATTTGTTTTTAGTTTTCTTAATTTTACTATAGCTTTTTACTTCAAATTATTATAACACTGTCGCGTCGTTTTCTTGTACACTTAACTTTTTCACTCAAATTTGATTTTTCTTATTTTGTAAAGGTGCTTTGCTCTGTGAAAATCCCTTCCCTAAGTGTGACCTTGACATTTGAGGTGAGGACATGGGTCTTGCACGCAATACATTGGCTTAATGTGCTGAACTTTTGTGCCAAAATATTTTTAAATGAATCAATGCATGACAAAGTTATAGCCCGGACACGAATGTAGAGGATTCCATTTCCTTCAAACTCTTAAAGCTGCTCGCTCTCAGTTACCGTTGAAAAAAATATTTTCAGAAAAATTGACATTCTTATTCATAAATATAAAACTAAAGGCTAGAATAAAAAAATAACCAAAAATCTAGGTAGGAATTTGCAAAAATCGTTTGAAAAGATCGGTAACACGGCACCGCTACACTATATGTTTATATTGAAATTTCAAAAGCGTTTGCAACGCTTTTGAATTTGGTAGCGTATTTTTCGAAATTTAGAGATAAACGTGACATGAGTTTATACTGGAGCCTTTTAATATCACCATATGTTCTAAAATACGTTATTTGCATACAGTTTGAAGAACTTTATTTTTTTACCAAAATCTGAGAGCGAGCAGCTTTAAGTGTGACCTTGACCTTTTAGGTAAGGACGTGGATCTTGCACGCGACACATTGTCTTGTTGTGCTAGACATTTGTGCCTAGTTATTTTAAAATCCTTCAATGCATGTCAAAGTTACAGTCCGGACACGAATGTGTAAATGGGGACGCACAGACGGACGGACGGACGGTGCTATTTTAATATGCCACCCTTCGGGGGCATAATAAAAGCAGCATTCCTTGTGCGTGTGCGAGAATATAAAAGGTAGTTATCATTATCACCGTGAAATGTATGTTGGCGGACATATCACATTTCAAATGTTAAAACTCTTCTTTTCTAAATAAAATGAATTATCTCGCTTCGTTTTAACTTCCCTCGAATGTTTGTGTTTTTCAATTCAAAGTTTGATTGACATTCCAGTGAAAACAATACAATACTTAAGCAGTTGTCATTGAGCAAGTAAACTATGAAATCATTCTTTACCTAGCTTTTGATAAAACCTGACTTTTAAAAACTCTTTTAATAGAAGTAAATGCTTTGCTTTTCCTTTTATTATGGCCCATTATTTCTATGAAAATGTAGTGAGGAACAATTGTGCAGATGGGTTGCTTCTACATAGTATGTTCGGCCCAACTCCGTTATCCCATATTTTAGTTATCGAACTTTTTACTTATTAATCGTCATTTAATCAGGACCCGCAACAAACTCTTGCTAGCTCTTGTATTTAAAAGTTTAAAAGAAACATTCAGTGAGTAAAACATAAAAGGCATTGGTTACCGACCGACAATGTTTCATATAGTGCAATCTTGTCTGAACATATTAAAATGTATAGCAACATAACTAGCAGATGCCGGATCGTTAGAAATATTTAGATTAAATTCATGACTGCTCAAACTAGCCTATAAAGTAATTTACATTTTTACGTGTTATAAGATAAATTACATTTAATTTAGTGGAACGCATTTATTCTATGTTTAAACTTAGACATATTGCATGAACTGACAAATTCATCAGTTTGAATGATCATACTGTAGTGAATACACCTAGGTCCATAGCATCGCTGAGGGAAGCAACGGGTGTAGACGAATACTATGAAATAACTGAGAAATCCTTTAGGTTATTACTTCATTTATACGCCAAGACTAGTTTATATGAGTGTAACTGTTGGACAGAGGGATTTTGTGACAACAAATCGAAGTATTTATGTAAAATACGGCCAATATTTGGTAGGGAATTGTTATATTCTAAAACAAACGACACAATATCAGTATGTGCACGGTTATTATTATAAACCAGTTATTATTCTTGTGTCATATTGCGTGCCTTATTTAAAGCCTTGTCAATAGTATCGGCAAAGTAATTCTAATCTTGAAACATCCACGTAACCTATCTAAGGATTCAGCAAATTGGTGATCATCACATATAATACGGCAATACTTTTACCTTGACTTTCTGGTATCCCGTTTTAGGGTAGAAGGAAGAACATCCAAGAAAATGATGGATGTTAGTATTTTTAACATGATCTTGACTGTATCATGAAAATCACTTAAGGCGTTGATAAAATTGTTTGGCCCATCAAGCGAATAATCTCAGAACATGAACACATCAACAAAGAAAAGAAGCAATAACGTAGGTTTAAACTGACAGGTTGGTAAAAAAAAGATAATTGTTCAAGCTTACCTATGAACAATAAGGCATATACCGGAGCCGTTGCCGCACTCATTGCCGTCCCCATAACTAAGAGGAAATAAGTATGCGGTATTTCGGTATACAATGAACTCACATCTAACGTAACCAAATAGCTACCGGGGGACAACTTGCATTTCTGAATTTTTGTAAGGCAATTTGTCGTATACATAACGTAAGATGGAAGGGATTGCATATAAGGCTTTAAAATATAATCAAAATATTTGGCAATGCTATCAGTGGGGGAATAACAAAGACGAAATCATGGGATACCTGTAGGTAAAGTATGATCATGAAGCTTATATATGTTTTTTTCATTTGGGAAAATGTTAAATATACCCTGAAATCATAGACATGAGTATGGTAAAAAGATTTCCATAAACACACATTATACGGTTTTCAGTAAGTGCATTCTCTGAAATTCTCGAGTCCTCTTGAAATGCATATCATTTTGCAAATCGCCATGTTAGCACACAAAAAACAAGCTATTTATATGATCCAATATTTTCTGTTAGCAATTTCAAACAGAATTACATCGTCCCAGGGGTGCGGAATTCATACGTCGGTGATTCCACGGTAAATCAATATTTAAATGAATTTTTTTTATCTCTAGTGAATTAACACTACCAATCTGGTGTCAAAAATAGACGAAAGAGTTTAATCACGCGTAGTTCGAAATTACGATGGATTCAAAACAAGCTGACTGAACGAGTGCACGTGCTATACATATTTATTTACTTCTTTCTCACCAAACATGTTACATAATGCTTCATGCAATATAAAAACAGTGACTAACATTCCTGTCATTCTAACAAGAAATATGAGAGACAATAAAAGAGTACACAGTACACATGCTATAATTCATAGAATGTTATATTATATTACAGTATTAAAAGTTTCAGACCAGCTAAAGATAGTACTGTCATTTATCCATACTTTATCAGACTGCACTAAATCTGGAATAAAAATCAGTAATCATTACTATATAGCTAAAGACATTGTTTACATACATTGAAACATGTTAATACATGTTTATAACCACCAGCATGAATAAGATAATAAATAAAATAAATAACGTGCTGGAAATGTCACTTTAGTATCAAGAGTGCTTAAATTATTTTACACTTAAAACCTGTGACCACATGAGTAAATACATTATAAATATACATATAAAACTAAGATTGCTCTAATCACTTTTACCAGGTAAAAATATACAGGCAACTTCTATAATACTACTTATTCTAATTGATATAGATTAACCTCTTAATTAGGAACGGACAGCTATTTTTACAATGTATCCATTACTATGCTTTTAGTTACTGTATATGTTCTAGATTGGAGATATTTTGAATTTCAGATTTCAGAAATTTTCAAACTGATTAAAATTTTACTCCTAATAGCGAAATACAAAGGACAGTCAAAAATCTTCTAAAACACTTATTCTTAAGCTATTGCAATGTAAACAGTTTCTTGATTCAAGTGGTACATTTGTATATCTACCAATTTCAATATCCACTTCTACATTTTGCTAAAGCACCTCTGTGTGTTTTCTATTTAACACTTCACAATAATAGGGTTCTACTTCATAAGTTTGTTTGAATTATCTATAGAAGCTTTAATTCTTTTGATTTCTTGCGACCAGGATCTTTTGTATTCCTCAAAACTATGTGCTTGTGAGAAGACGACACTTACTCGACATTGTTTTCTACAGAATCATCGCAGATAATGTGAAGTTAACAAGAATACTTAAAACGCGGTTCGTTTTTTACCTAATCATATTACATTCATGTTTAATTATGAAATTGACGACACCTTTAATAAAGGCATGTTTAAAAGGCATCGCCTAGCACTCACCCTTACGCTGATAACGAGTTCTTTAATAAAGTGCAGAGGTGATTGTCAGTGTGATGACGTAAACGTTTTCATTCATTGTTTTGTCTCCCGGAATCAAAACATTGTATGACGTTAATCCTGAATTTTCTTAGCCTTTTAAAAGGAAAACAAGGTGAACGTATTCTAAGGCTTACTTGACGCAATCAAAAATAATATTTAGGTTCTTGAACACAACTATTTCATGCGACTGATGTATTGATACAGATATCATTTTTATTTCTATATTTTATTTTCTGCGCGGGAGTAAATTAGAAAAGTCGGAAGGAGCTACTTCCATGTCCGAAACTCCGCCTTCTTTTCCGAGTGCTTTAATCATATTAATGCACTCGAATTGACTATAGAAATATACCATAGGCCTATTAGAATAAATCATATGTTAATTTTTTTCATCGTTATTAAATATTATGTCAGAACTTTTGATAAAATGTTGTTTTTGTTGTATAGTTGCGATTTTAATTCGATTGTTATCCTCTTATTTATGAAATAACATCCGTTCCAGCGGTGTTAGTCGTTTAATAAACAATGATTTGGAGTACTGATACACAGTAATTAGCCACGAAGGCCGAAGGCCTGAGTGGTTAATAACTGCGCATCAGTACGACAAATCATTGTTTATTAGACGATAACAACGCTGAAAAGGATGTTATTTCGATTCTAACATGACCAGATACTACAAAAAGTTGATAAATGCAAAGCGTTATTTTCTACGCGAACGCTCATTTAACGTCATGCGGCGCTATATGACGTCATGTTTACAGCACATCGGTTCCCGCGTTGTCTATGGTTTAATATAACATAATTTTTCTACTCTTTGTATATAGAGACAAAATCGTGAGTCATGTTAGAATATTCTATATGCAGTTTATCGCTATCTCAAATTGTAAATATCGTCACTATTGTTGTTCTACATTTCATTCGTGATTATGCTTGTATGACTGATATAGTAATTCAATGCTTCGTTAATATTACTTTTATGTCGTAATTAATTGTTATTCTATGTCCGTTAGTGTCATCGCATGCTAGCTATTAATATTCAAAGTTCAGTTATTCATATTGAAAAACTTGTCAATTCGTAATAAGTTATACCTATTGTAGATCTTACCTTTCTTATCGTATGTGTGATACTTTTATTCTGAAATTTGCTGTAAATGTCGTTATTGTTATTCGTTGGCGTATTATTCTATTTGTAAAACTTGTCATTCAATAAATATCTTGTAACTGTTATTGTATAGCTCGTTATTGAATGACAAAACGTTAAGTCGAAACACTGAATAACAATAACAATATCAAACACACTATGACAATGAATATGGAAATAATGCGTATTGCAATATAGAACACACTTTGACAATTATAGACGGTCTCTATATCAAAATATAGAGCATCAAGATTGAGTATTGCATGTCGAACACACAATAAAAATAGCAACATATAAAATCAAATTATTACGTAACAAAATATAGAATACAATTGCAAATATACAAAAACAGCAAATTTTACAGTATGAATAACAAAAGATTGAAAATGTTTTAGTAATAAAGATACAGTCTTAAATAAACGTGTACTTAAAGACAACTGGTGTCAACTTTAATAACTTCAAAATCATAAATAATGGCATATTTCATGTATTAGTACTTAACCTAAAAGTTTAAGCTATACATTCAAGTCATCATCGGTAAGATCAGAGTTCTAAAGTATGTTGCAGTACCACAAAACATTCAATAATCTATGTAAAGTTGTTGCAGTACCACAAAACATTCAATAATCTATGTAAAGTTGTTGTTATACAAAGTGGATAACGATTTATTACTGGAGGTCTCTATGTTGATTATTTGTGCTAAAATGAGGCTTTTTTCGTTAGGTGTCGGTCTTTAAAATTGTATTGTTAATTGAACACATTACTAGTATTTATGTTTTGAGCATAAAATCTGCTAGATATAGGGAATGTCCCTTTAATTAAGCAACGGTTGGCATATCGTAATGTACTTACCAAGCTGATACTTAAATCTAAATATTATTGTTCTTGTTTTCTGCTTCCTGCTTCCTGCTTTCTGCTCGTGTGAAACAAGTACAAAATCTAAAACAGACTTCATAATTTACGGTTTATGAGGAACCTCCGCAGAGGTTTTAATTTAAATGCGATATTTACGTGGGTGAAAAAGTAGCAATATTTCGCCTTTCCGCATTTGGTTTAGAAAGTGCGTTTGTGTTTTGTCACTTACTAAGAGTTTCCATGGTAACAGACACTGACTGAAGAATCGAATATGTAGTAGTTACAATACTCATATTTGGATTATTTCGCTGTAGGCAAAACTGAAGTGCAAAAACACATAAATAACTGAAACAGAAAAAACAAATATTTCTAACCTATCCTAACCATATTAAGTTGCAAAGCAGATCTAGCACTTCCTTATTATTGACCAATTTTTGTGTCGCCCTTTCGGAGGAAATGCGATACACAGGGACCGCTTTGTACGTCCGTCCGTCCGTCCGTCTGTCCGTCACAAAAACTTAACGTTGGCATTAAATTTGCCATTTCTTTTAAGATTTCTTCATCAAACTTTCAAATTGTATTGCATATGACAAAGGATCGTGATGCCGCCAAATTGCGTAGGTCAAAGTCATATTTGACAGAGGTATGCCCCTTTTTTATACTTAGTTTTGTCACGAAAACTTAACGTTAGCTATAACTTTGCCACCTCTTAAGAAGATTTCTGCATCAAAATTTCAAATTGTATTGCTTATGACAAAAGGGTCGTGATGCCGCCAAATTTTGTAGGTCAATTTCTTATCTGATTGGTAGCTTTTAATTTACATCAAAGTCCACAATTTTTTGGGTTACTTTGTGAATTGCTAGACCCAAACAAGTAAAACACGGAAAAGGCTAATTGTTTTTGTTTTTTATTATATCAGTTGCTTTGGAAAGACATTTCTTGAATAGTTAAGCATGTTGTCATGCAAAACTTTTAATTATTCTGACAAATTGTAAGAGGGCGACACAAGTGTTCTACTGAACACCCATCTACTTTAAAAATACACGTTTTCAAAAAGAAATAGCATTTTATTTAATCTGATTTTTAAGTGGTTGTGTAATTTACTCGTTACATTTTTTCTTTAATCACGATGATTAACCAGATTCTGGTGACGCCAATTGATTATTTATACACATTTATTAGTCCATCTGTCGCAATTTCGTTTCAGTTCTGTATCTTCCATATGCATATACATACATGCATTTTGATCTAACTTCACACATTGGTTACCAATATCGCAGTGGTGTGTCATGCACAACAAGCCATCTACTCTAAAGGTCAAGGTAACACTTGAGTTTCGTTTCCGGTCTATATCTTTTAGATGCATTGACCGATTTTAATATCATACAATTGTTACCCATGTGAAAAGGGTAAGTCATGCATAACACCCAGTCACCTGCTCCCCAGGCCAAGGTTTTACTTAAGGGCTCGAATTATGCAAGTGTTACATTGCATTATTTCTTATCCGCTCTGTATCCTTTTAATGCTTGAACCAATTTCAAAATGACTTCACAGAATTGTTACCCGTATGGTGATGGACTGTTACCCATGTTATGAAGGTGTGTCGTGCACAACACAAAGGCAACTACTCCCGAGGTCAGGGTAACACTTAGAGCTTAACCCCTTTCACACAACCTTATATAGCAATCATTCCTGTTCTCTCTGTAGCGTGTAAATGCATGGACTGTAGTCCCACAGTTATTACCCGTATTATAAGGATGTGTTGCAAACAACATCTAACAACCTACTCCTAAGGTCAAGGTCACACTTAGGTCTAATGCCTTGGTTTTACACAGCAGTATCTATATTATACACATAAACAAAAATAAATGAACTGTGACATACACGTTCTCAACGGGTTACCTTTAACATACCAAAATGTGTCTTTACAGATTGCACCCAACCGTTAGGGGAATTTGAATTGCATGGCAATACCTTATCAATTTTTTTATGCTCGGAAATGTGTCGAATATGACATATGTAGGGGAATATCCGCCAAAACTCTGCATCCTTATGACATGCTTATTCATAAACGTTGCATGTTATTTGTCTTGGTTGCTACATCTTACACGTATGCATATAGTTTTGGCGGACAGTACATATGTGTAAGGTGTAGCAAGCAAGACAAATTAACATGCAACAATCAATAAGCATGTTATATAGGTGCATAGAGCTTTGGCGGATATTCCCCGCATATGTAATATCCGCCGAAATGCATCTTTATGACAATTCTAATGTATCTATATGACTTGCTTTTTTATGAACGTTGCAGACTGTTTGTCTTGTTATCAAATGTTGCATACATTTAGCAAGATATGTTACTTCAGTGCTACTCAGTAATTTCATTCTTTTCATTTCTATATTCTTAGAATGTCTTAGATGTACTACGTATTAGATCTATCTTGAATATATTCGTCTTCCTGTGTATCTCATTTTGAAATACGATCATTATTTCGAGTTCAAGACAAATGAGCATGGAACGTTTATGAACAAGCAAGTCATATAGATGCATGTTTTGGCGGATATTCCTCTCCATACACGAAGGCGCATTGTCACATGAAATGGCTTCTCTCGTTACCATAACATCAATTACTACATAACTAACATGTTCATTAGAAATCCAGCATGTGGTTCATGAGTTACAGAGCGCCAAAAATTAAATCACATGACCTTTGATACCTAAATGTGACATTGACATCGACATTTGAACAAAATAGCTGAGATACACACCATTTACATAATCTGTTGTGGTGAACATTTGAGCCAAGTTAAATGAACGTCATGGCTTGGGAGATATAGTCTCATGATTGTATCATTGACCTTAAGCTGGGACAGTTAAAACAAATGTTTTGTATGTCATATTAATAATCTGAACATTTCACCTAATTTTAACGAATCTTTAAAAGGGATAAGGTTAGGAATTCCAAAGATGACGTCATTCGTGCGCTTGCACATTGGCTGGCCGTTAGTTGAATAATAGTAAGACTGCACAGCATTTTATATTTATCCTGTAACCCTATGAAATAAATAAATTGCTAGTCCATATCCTTACGACACCCCGTACATGTGTGTCAAGACAGGTTTGGCCTTCAATTGAAGCAACAGTGTTACCGCATGGATCACGTTTTGTCTGTATGAATTTAAGGGATATGTCGACAGCTCCTGAATATTGAAAATTTTACGTCTGGGGCATATGCCTACACAAACGACATTGTACGATTTTCAAAGTTTGAACATATTCAGTTTACTGTCGTTCGCTTACAGGCCCCTGTATGATTCGTGTTTCACCGCGTGCACATATTTTTTTCATAGACATAAAGCAGACATTTCGTGTTCAAACCCAGGTATATTAACATCTTAAGGAAACGCTTAAATCAACCTCTCAACAAAAAAGAGAGAAAATAACCAAGAAATATATTTTTAAAAAGATAAACGGCGGTGAGCCGAGCTACCACAACAAAAAAACAGATACCTGAGATCCGCACCTGCAGCCAGTTATAGTATTCTAAGAATAAGCTGTTTACAGTAGCGTATGAGTTTAAGCATTCTAAAACAAATCTGTGTAATTCCGTATTTCAGTCATTTTAAAGTATTTATATAAATACCGTTCCTGGAAAAGTTGTCAATGGAGGCGGTTGAATATGCCGTCTATCTTTATCATCATTTGACAATGACACGACCATGTTATCAAGACGGTGGTTTTCCGAGCGAAAAGGGCATTTTGAAGTCGCTCTCATAATGATGGTCACGTTCTAAGATATTTGAAGAAATAATTTTAAGATGCGAGTAGTGTGTTATGTATTTATTTGTAAAATAATTTCAAAAGGACTGAATAACGGGTGTATAATGAATGTAAATACCACATAAACACACGCGTGTCTGTATCAAAATATGCCGGTGCTGTCCGAATTAAAGATATGCAGTGGTTGTGTTGCCAGGTCTTGTGTAAAGTTTTCATACATATAAGTGTGAACTTTGACTGAATCGGCTAAAACTAATTCAAAATGTAAGTTCTCTTTTACTGACAAAAATATTTTAACACCAAGTGCTCAGATGAATATATCGTGATCGTCCTATGTACGACTGTAGACTGTGGACACTAGACTCGAGGCCACATATCCAATCTTTGTGAAAACAAGTCAAAATGTTTGCCTCAATGATATCTAGGTCAAGTTCAAATCTGGGCCATTTGCAGTCAAAAACAAAGTCACACGGTTAAATCATAGAAAAAGCTTGTGGCTACTTTAAAAGCCACATTTTGTCCCCAATTACCTTGAAAATTAGTATATATTGATGAACTCTTGGTAAACCTTAAGTTCGAAACTGGGTCATGTGGGGTAAAAAAAACTTGGTCACCAGGTCAAATAATAGACAAGTGACAGGAAATTGTCACAAAACCAGGTTTTCATTTTCCAGTCTGCTGGCCGAGCGCAAATGTGTTTTTTTAAAGTCAGATTGTATATACATAATTAGTAAAAGAAACAAAGGTCTTCTTCTATTATATTAATGTGTAAAAAAAAAGCAATGGGCCATAATTCAGGCAAAATTTATCCAAACACAAAACCCAGACATATCGAGGGCTTGATGAAAAGTTCTGTGAGAGTTTGGTTTAAATATCTTGAGAAATGTAGGAGGTGGGCACGTGACAGTATTCGTCTATATATAACATATGTGGAAAAAAAACCAAGGGCCAAATTAAAAAAAAAAAAGAAAAAAAAACGCTCTGTGTGGGGTTTGAACCCGGTCTCATGGAATTTTGTCATTTACTGTATCTACTAAAGTATGTACATGACTGGTAATCTTTCTAAAAATAGACAGTAATAACTGAGTATTCTCCCTTTTATTATACCAAAAAAAAAAATTTACTAAGGACACACGCGACGGCAAACATTATATGTTCAAAATTCTTTAGTCACAATTATACTTGTGTGAAAGTGTTATTCATATCCCTTGACAATTGTAGAGTTGCACACAGAGGTATTTCTCTATATATATTACATTATGTGGAAAAACAAGGCCCATAATTCTGTCAAAATGATCAAATCACAAACCCCAAAACCCCCCCCACCGACAACCCCCTGTGATTGTGAATAATTCTGTGAAAGTTTGGTTGAAATCCCTTGAGAAGTGTAGAAGGAGTTGCGCACAGAAGAATTACATATGTGAAAAAACAAAGAGCCATATTTCTGTCAAAAATGACCAAATACAAACCCCGACATATGCGCCAGGGCACTTATGACAATACTTCTGTGAAAGTTTGGTTGAAATCCGTTGAGAAATGTAGGAGGAGTTGCGCACAGAAGAAATTGTTTACGCCCACGCACCCGCCCGCCCGCGCCGACATACCTCAATCTAATAACCAGGATTTTTCCTTCGGAAAACCTAGTTAAAAACCCCATAGCTACATTTTGTACACAACATTGTACATGTATCTTAAAAATTAGTAAGAATGTTTGTATTGATGAACTCTGGGTTAAGTTCGAAACTGGGTTATGTAAGGTCAAAACCTAGATAACCAGGTCAAATCATAGAAAACCAGGCCATTCTCCTCTTGATATCTACTATGTAATGACAAATAACAAATAATGAATAATTTACTTCAAAATGTAGTTTATTTTTACACATACCTTGTTTTTTTATTCGTATCACAATTGTAAGGAAAGAAGAGAATAAACCAAACCCCTGCTACATCACTGACATGGATTATAATCAAGGTACTTCAAAAAGAAGGAACAAAATTTTCAGCAAAATATCACTTACTGAGATCAAAATGCATATAAATAATTTGTGTTCAATCCTTTTCAATTACTTGACCCAAGATTACTTATTTTCATGAAGCAGAGTGAATCACAACCATGGCACTACTAGTATGACCATTCTGTTAAGGTAATTCAATAAAACAAGAACTCACAGCATTTATCCAGTATTTTATTACTGCATATTATACATAAGTATTGATATTTCTGGGTGCTGAGCCAGGTTAAAATATCACAAATTCACTAAACACTCTCTTACTACACTGTCCATCATAATGCAGTCAACCATAACACATTTCATCACTACACACTACATCAACAAACAAAAATTCCAACTCACCACCCACCACACAAAAAAAAAAAAAAAAAAAAAAAAAAAAAAAAAACAACCCCCCCCCGCAAAAAAATCACTACACACTACATCACTCTTTTTATATTCTCAACTTACCACAATCTATGCTTTAGTTTCTGCTGGCAGTGTGTTTCTTACCGGCACACATACTTAGTATATTCAACCTTAGTTGCCCTTCTTTTCTATTATTCAAAGCTGTTGCTTGTTCAGTTTTTCACTATAAGACCGAGAGTGACCACTGTCCTGTACAAAACTCCACTATATACACTAAATACATGACCTTCAATTTTGACACAAAGACAGGTATGCAGCTGGTGTCTCTATATTATATACACTTCTGTGGTGTACAGATATCTCTATACATTCTAATTTATGAATAAAATAAGGATACTTGTGTGACCATGGCAAAAAACAAGACTGTTAACATATTATGTTAGATCTTTTGATTGATAGGAACATAATTGAGTTATTGTATGTAAAATAGCAAGTTTACTTTGCGCTCAGACCAATATGGTAAGTTATTGCAGTAGAAAATACTGAGAGAGTCTGCTGTGGCTTCAGACTCCAGTGTAAGACAATTACATATTTGTAAGCAATTATTAAAATTTTCAAAAAGAAACACAATACATTCATCCGTTACATACAAGATCTTAAGATCTCCTTACACCAAATCAACTTAACATATCAAGCAAATTTTTTGCAATCAGTACACAAATTGTTAATAATGAAAATTCTATTGTTGCATGTACTACACAACTTTAGAGCCCAAACAAGCTATGTTAAACTATTCCCTTGACCTTTGGCCTTCAAAAATGAGAAAAAAAGTTACATCTTCATTTACAAACTATACATGGATTTACAGAATAATTTACCAGTTGCATATACATGTACATAATCGGACAAAAACAGGTGTTGACAAAACATTGCTCTTGTATTTCTTTGATATTATGAAGATCATTATATACATGTACATTCAGTCAACTACACTTTATATTATATACAATATTTACAAAAAATATATAAAATTTATTTAATATATACAAAGATAAGTTAGGAAATCCTTTTTATGTCGTTTTTCACAGATATTACAAAATGTTCTTACTAACACTATAACTACTGACATAACACATAAATACTCCTGGAGCAGTTATTTTGTTGCTACCCATAGCATTCTAATGTATAATGGCCAAGTTTTCTTAAAACTTCTTCAATGCTTTCAAAACTGGTGAATAAAATTCCTTTAAAAGAAACAAATTACATATTTGAGCTGGCCTGATCGGCTAATGACAGTTTAGTAAGTAATATACTTTGTTATGAATGAATATTACATGGTTATTGCTCTGCAACAAAACACAAAGGAACTTCGGAGACCTTGTGTTCCTCCACCTCTCAGTTGTTTTCTGTGAAAGTTTTATCTTTTGAAATTATATTTTACTTAGAATGAGTACATGAGAATAGTTACACCTCAGTTGTAATGCCCATTTTAAGATTAAACACTTAAAGACTTGAACACATACATTCATGACTGTTATGGATCATTTCCATCTAATGCCTATGACAGATATTACCTTCCAGCCATGCAGGTGTAAATGTTTTCAATTATAACATGATGTAAGGGACATTACTCCAATATAATATAAATACAAGTACTGTACTATTGTAGCAATCATTGCCAATTCTATCTTTAATACGTAATACATGTATTTCTAAATAAAAATGCAGAAAGATCTGTGCAGAGTACCTAATGTTCATAAAAAATGAAGGCACAACATGTAACAGAGAACTAGTGCTGTTACATTTGATTACATTAAATTATACATCCTAAACCAGAACACTATATACCACTGCTCCTGAAACCCATGCCATACACTGACAAGTATGCTGACTTTTTATAGTCTGCAAACTTTTCTTTTACATCTTGGACAATCTGGTATGGGTACAAACAATTTTAAAACCTATTTTCTGATGTTTGACATGACAATGCCCTTTAGGCATCCTCATTTGTATTTTTACAGAAGTGTACTGATGTGGTGTTCTGGAAAGACTAACAGAGCAGTATGTTCTCACAACCTTCTGGATACAGCTACTATAACAAAAGTATCTTGGTACATGCACTTACTTTTAGAATATTTACATGATGCATTCTAGAAATAGACATGTGAATACTTGAGACGGGATGATACACTACTGGGATCCACACAGTTACCCACACTGCCCATGAAAAGCTTCTTTCACTAAATATTATAAATTCTTAACAAAAATGTGACTAACCTTTTATAACATAGTTTAAAACTCTTTTTATCAAAGGAGAGCATAATGAAAGTGTCTATATATTCCGAAAATGTAAACTTACTACACAAAACACAGTTTTAAGTTCTAGGCAACATTTATTTTTACACTCTCTAAAAGTTAAAAACAACTTTTACAAATGAACAATACACTTACAAGAGGGCCAAGATGGCCCTATATCGCTCACCTGGCTACCATAGGCTATAATAAAAGGTCATCAAAAACAGAAAGGGTCAATTTTGACCTCAGGGACAACATGATTTGAATATTCTTGGAAGATTTTAACCAGGCAATGATACATGCCAAATACCTAAACTCTACTACACCCCCCCCCACCCCCACCGTCTCAATTTTGACCTAGGGTTCATAATTTGGACAATCTTGGTAGAGGTCCACCAGGTAATGCTACATGCTAAATATATAGTGGTCATTCACATTCTCTGTAATGGTCATTTACATTATCTGTAAATATGATTAGGATAAGTGAACAATTAAAGGTGCTAGAGTGTAAACACAATTATATATTGCACTTTTTGTAAAATCAAGGGCCATAACTCTGGAAGAACTAATCCAATCAAGCCCATAATTGAACTCAACCGAGATTTTATGGTCATAGACATTCTCTATAAATATGATAAGGATTAAAGAAGAAATGAAGGTGCTAAATTGTAAACATAGTTATATATTGCATTTTTTGTTAAATAAAGGGTCATAACTCTGGAAGAACTAATCTGATCAAACCCTGAAGTTTAACGCATCCAAGCATCTTATGGTCATACGAATTCTTTATAAATATGTTTAGAATTTGTGAAGAAATGAAGGTGCTAGATTGTAAACATAGTTGAATCAGGGGCCAAAATTCAAGAAGTACTGATCTGATCAAGTCCATAATTGAACTCATCCAGGTCTCATGGCCATATACATTGTGCTTCATTATGACTAAAAGTTTCAAGTATTAATGTTTGCAGATGCACTTCCTAGTGTGTAGACATAACTAATTTTGAAGCTGACGTACGACAGACATTTAACGCTCCGACAAAGCTCTCCATGACAACTTCGTGGTCAGGGCGAGCTAAAAATGACAAACAGACACAGGATGACTGTAGACACGTAGCTCCTGCTACCGTTGTTGTCTGAACACCACAACACAAATGCCAAGAACTATGGCTAAAAATGTAGCTAGGTAAATATCCCAGTATGGTCCAAGCTGGTATCGGATATCCAACTTATTGAAGAATGTGTAATAACTTTCAATCTGAAAATAACAAAACTTCATCTTAAAAAGGATAGATATTTTGACATAATTGTCACTTGGCCTCCTACAATGCAATTATGGGTAACAATGCATATTTATGTAATTTTAACTGAAACTTCTATCCTATGACATTTTCACATAGCTCCTAAGAGATGTTAACTTGTAAGTTTAAAACAAAACCAGTTGCAAAAATATATTTAAAACAATACTGGAATAAGTTATTTGCAAAACATAAAGTTTAAAAAAATCACAGATTAAAAGCAATTAAATAGCACAAAATGTCAACACTAATCATGACCTTATGAAGTCAAACTATATTTTAAATCATTCAATATTTCAAGTTAATAAACCTCTTTATTAAAAACTTCTGTTCCATAAAACATGCCAAGTTTGAACAATGCCATGGTCACTGGAATGTATGCATCACCACTTGTCTCAGCTGCCATGTCATAAAATCTCTTTGCCAAGTGTACATCCTGTATCAAACAAATTTGAAACAATAAATCAAATAATTGATCTGAAACCATGTTAGACTAAATCAAAACTTTTCAGCTGTTTAAAGTTCAAGGATCACTGTGAATTTACTGATATAAATCATTACATCTACCGATAGGATAATGATAGAACCATATTTAATTCACTCTAACACACTGTTGACATGTTAACTTTATTGTGTATTCAAGTCACTTCTTCATGAAAAAGAGTAACCAGAAAGCCTTTCTTATTTTTTGCAATATCACTGAAAAATATACTGTGCTGTATTTCTAACTTATCAATACACTTTAAACCTTATACTGATTTGTAAATAAGCAAAGTAAGGAGTGTTTTTGGTACAAATAAAGGTCATTTCTGCCAGCATGACATCTTTCTTGACAAAATAAGAACTACTTGTAATAGAGCTCCTGGGACCCCTTTAAACATACAGACGAAAGTTTTCACAAAAAGCTCTCATGCAGAAAATATATGTTGGCTCATTGTGATGCTATGAAATGCCAATTCTTGCATACCGGATCGGGGTATCGGCAGTCTGCACCAGTGCTACAAAGTCTCATATTACATCCTCCCATGTAATTTTGACTTTCATGAATTACTTGTGACATAACGTTATAAACATTGTGGTGTCACTTCCCCAAACAAAGCGTCTAAATATTGTTTGTTTTTATATCATAACGCATAAATTCGGTAAGTTTGCATTAAGAAATCTGTTTAAAAGTGCAAGATGGTATTAAAAAAAAACAGTTAACCTCTGTGAGGGATATTTCCATCTGAACCACGTGCTCATGACAGAAACTAGTAGTTATACATGTATTCATGTAACAAAACCTTGAATCAAATGTACAAAACCCTGAATCAAATGTATCATAATACACTCCTGATTTTCCTTGCAAACATACTGTACCCGTAAGCTAAGAAATGTTATATAGTGTACCTGTTTCAGTCCCAGGCCATTTTCATGCATGTATCCAAGATTAAACATGGCCTGAGCATTGTGTTGTTGCTCTGTGGCTAGTCTGTAATGTGTAGCTGCAGTCTCATAATCAATGTCTGTACCGTAACCATAGTAATGGTAATCTCCCATCTTTAACCGAGCTACCGTAGAACCTGGGAAACATAAACAAATCATAAAAGTATGTAAAAAAACTTGTGTCACAAAGACTAACTTTACATATATTTAACACATACAAATCTATGAATATGTTTGTGTGGTCTACTAAAGTGGACCGTTAGGCATCAACTAATATTCACTACTGTGAATGACTTCTCACAACTCTGACTAATACTCTAACAGTAAAAAGAAACTAAGGAAGTCAGGGCCAAATTCTGTTCCTAAATCTATGACTTTTGCTTTAGAAACACCTGTACCACTTTTAAAATAAACCAAAGTTTTACTGAAACTTTACATTTAAAGTAAGGAAATCTCTTCTATTTTCTAGCCAAGCATACAATTGTTTTTAAATGTTTTATCGACTTTCATTAATATGTAGGATTTATTTCAGAGCCAAGTGTGTTTAAATCAATTCTTAGTGACTGACCTTGTGAGGCAGCCCTTGTCCAGTGAAGGAGTGCTCTCTGATAGTTTCCTGCTGATCAAACAAACTGCTCTCTCCTGCAACAAAATACATCACATACTGTTTCAAATGATGACCTGAATAACCATAACAATCTTCCTGGCAGGTAGGCAATACTACGATCTGTTTAAAACGGCACTCTGCGAAACTGATCAATCAATGTCTCTTATCATTTTCAAAAATGTCATATACATGTTCACCTCAACAACCAAAACATTTAAAAAGATAACTTTTCTGAAAATTTCAAGCAAAACTAGAGCTATCACTAAATGTGATTAATACCCCCAAAAGACTGCTTTATAAACTGAGAAAGTTCGTAGTAACAGAATACCTTGCAAACAAACTAAAAAGAGATATTGTTCTTGGCAATAACTCTGTAATTTGTCAAGATAGAGTTATGGTTCATATACACTGCACTTCCTCTCATTGTGCTTCATCATTGTATGATGTTGTATTGAATTCCAACCAATAGTTTTCGAATAATGCTCTGGACAAGTAAAAGTAAAAAGGGCAATAATTCTGAAATGAGTCAAGATAGAGTTATTGTTCTTTCGCACTGCACTTCCTGTCATTGATGACCATTTTATGAAGTTGTATTGAATTCCAACCAGAAGTTTTCAAAACAAACCCTGGACAAGCAAAAGTAACAAAGGGCAAAACCCTGTAATGAGTCAAAGATTGGGTTATGGTTCCTGTGCACTGCACTTCCTCTCATTGTGCTTGACCATTGTATGAAGTTGTTTTGAATTCCACCTAGTACTTTTCAAATTATGCTCCAAGGAAAAGTAACAAAGGGCAATAACTCTGTAATGAGTCAAGATGGAGTTATGGTTCTTGTGCACTGCACTTCCTCTCAATGTACTTGACCATTGTAATGAGGTTATATTGAATTCCAACCAGTAGTTTTCAAGAAATGCTCTGGAGAAAACAAATAACAAAGGGCAATAACTCTGAAAACACTCTAGATAGAGTTATGGTTCTTGTACACTGCACTTCCTCTCATTGTGCTTCATCATTGTATGAAATTGTATTGAATTCCAACCAATAGTATTCAATTTATGCTCTGGACAAGGAAAAGAAACAAAGGGCAATAACTCTGTAATTAGTCAAGACGGAGTTATGGTTCTTCTGCACTGCACTTCCTCTCAATGTGCTTGACCATTGTATGAAGTTGTATTGAATTCCAACCAGTAGTTTTCAAGTTATTCCGGACAAGGAAAAGTAACAAAGGGCAATAACTCTTGTAATTAGTCAAGATGGAGTTATAGTTCTTGTGCACTGCACTTCCTCTCAATGTGCTTAACCATTGTATGAAGTTTTATTGAATTCCAGACAAGCAGTTTTCCTATTTAGTGCTGCCTGGACAAGGAAAACTACCAAAGGGCAATAACTCTGTAATTAGTCAAGATGCAGCATACTTCTTGTCCTGCAACTTCCTCACAATGTGTTGATCTTGTATTAAGTTGTATTCAATTCCTAACAAGTAGTTTTAAGTTATGTCTCGGACAAGGAAACTGCAACAGACTAATCAACCAAGACCTGACCACAAGACCGAACCGACTGTCACCTCAACAACCAAAACATTTAAAAAGATAACTTTTCTGAAATTTTGGGGTATAACTACACTACATATTCCTGAATGGCTCCTTAAAGACTTTCTATTTGTCTTACCATTATCGAGTATGTAAGCAACATTTGCCTGTGCCACTTCATAGCCCATCTCTGCAAGGAATGTATACTTAAGAAGAGCTTCATTTACATGGCCATTCTTGTACAACTCATGTGATTCCATCAGCATCCCAGCCCAGTGACCACGCTCTGCCACATTCTTGTACAACTGTAATATTTTCACAGTGATACAAACTCTCTTCCAATCAAACATCTAACAAGCAAGTTCAAACAAAACCAGTGAATTCATATCCCCTGCCTAATGAAGCAATTAGCTGAAAAACTACAATTGGAAAGTGTATTGGTCTGTCTGCTTCAAAAAAAAAAAAATTCACCCCACTTGGGCCTCATCTCAAAGGTGATTTTTTTCTTCAAGTTACAGTCTTAAAGAACTTAATTGTTGTAAGTAAATAAAATCAGTAATACTACTTTCAGACAACAAGAATTTGAAGTTTCTATATAGAGTAATTATGTAAGAAAAACACTACATCCCCTTATGGGCCTCATTTCTGTAAAAATCCAGTTTCTAAATTTCCCATTGTTAGAGAACTCAAAGTTGATTATTTGTGCCAAACAAAATCAAATTCTAACAAGCCTTTTCAGAAAAAAGCAGCATTTTTAAAATTTCAGCACCCCATTGGGACCTCATCTCTAGGGGTATTTCTTTTTGCTGCATCTTACAGTGATACAGAACTCAATTGTTGTAAGTTAAAGTGATCAGTACTATTATTTTCAGAAAACAAAAATTTCTTAGTTTCTAAATAGAATATTTAAGAAAAGCGTTACACCCCTTTAAGGGGCCTCATTTCTAGAAAAATCAGCAAGTGTAGGGTGTAGATATTGGAAAGAGTGATCATCAAATTATTTGAGCCAATCACAATTTAATATTAATAGCCGTTTTCAGAGAAAAAGAATTTTAATGGTTTTATATTGAATATAGAGGATAACAATTAAAGGGCAATTACTCTGGAGATACTTATCCAATCTTGACGAAAGTTGTGTGTGTCCTGCGCGTTATGCTATGTACACTTATTTTAAGTTTCATGAAATTCTATCAATTGGTTATTGAGTTATGACTCCAGACAGACGGACAGACAAACAGACAACGCAAAAACAATATCCCTCCACCTTTGGCCGGGGATAACAAGAATATAACAAGATCTTATCCGGAAGTTACTGTCATATCTGCCTATAGCTTTTTGCTGATATTTTTCTGTTTTACAATCTAACTATTAGTAAGGTTTCCTAAATGAAAAACCTCCAAATTTCTTGTACAGTTAAATCTATTAACACAAAGTCATTACTAAAGCAAGTGTTCTTCAGAAAGACCCAAATAATATAATAGTCCTACATTTCCTTTTCATACATTGAATCTTTGAATGAATCAGTATCAACTCGACTGACCTGAAGATTTACATAAACTCCTACAGAATTCATTAAATCTTCTTGTTAACTACCTAAGTTTTCTTTCTAGATGAATCTAGATGATCTGTACCACACAATTCTTGTATTTTACTCAATTTTCCTAACACTTGTTTAGGGCTTCAGTAAATTTGATAAAGAATTAATAAAGAATAATTACCTAAAAACACACTTAAAACAGTAGGAAATCCATAGAAAAGTCAAGAGAGAAATTTACAATTATTGATTAAACTTGTTTAAGAACAGGCAAATAATAAGTCTATGACATATCTATTGTAGAGATTAATGTTACACTTTAAATATTCATATATGGGATAATGAACATACAGAAGAAATAATGCTACAACTGTGTTATTTTGTCCAAAACAATGTTGATGTATACCATTCTTCCCCATTAATGTCACTTCTTTACACACAATAAGCGTTGTCAGATAGATTTCCTTATTTTTTTGCAATATTGAAAAAATACTGCAAAATCTTTATAGCGAGTACTTTTGATTTAAAAAGATTGCTTAGAATGTGTTTCATACAGATACTTATCAAGTTCACCAGGAAGGCATCTTTCGTGGTAATATTAAAGTACTACAAGCAACTTAACACCAAACAAGAGCTGTCCCTCATAAGTGACAAATGCGCCTAAAAAAGGTGTCTCACCGTCTGTGTCCTCTCCATGTGCTCAATAGTTGTGCCATGTAATTTTAAAATCCTTCCATGAATAACAAGGTTACAGTCCAGACACAAATGTTGCCTATATACACGATTCCATTATCTTCAAACTCTAAGTGTGACCATGACGTTTTATGTAGGGACGTGGGTCTTGCATGTGACACATCGACTTGATGTGCTAGACATTTATGCCAAGTTATTTTTAAATCGATCAATGCATGACAAAGTTACAGTCCGGACACGAATGTGTGCATATATAGAGGATTCGATTACCTACAAACTCTAAGTGTGACCTTGAGGTAGGGTCTTGACACACCTTCTTGATGTGCTGAACATTTGTGCCTAGTTATTTCAAAAGCTTTCAATGCATGACAAAGTTACAGCCCAGACACGAAAAAATGTAAGGTCGGAGGCACAGATGGACGGACGGACAGACGGACGATGCAATTTTAATATGCCACCCTTTGGGGACATAAAATATGATCACTGGACATTATGACATGGTATCATATAATCACTGCATACCTCAACAGCTGTGTGACAGTTCCTGAGTACACCTGTACCTGTGGCGTGCATCTGTGCTAGATGATAGAAAGCTAACACATGACCACCCTGGGATGCCAGGTTGAAGTACTTCACAGCTGTTTTATAATCTCGCCGCACTCCTTTACCACCTGTAATCAGATCTAACATTTTACATCTACCTAGATTTCTATGACAAGAATGCTTATGTATATTAAGGTCTGTATCTTGGAACAGAAGAAAACCACAACTGACAGTATGAAAAGTGACTGAAAAACAGGATGTACACTAAAGGTATTTCAAACAGTATAGTGGTTTCCAGCTTCCTCACTCTGTGATCTGTGTCTCTTACCTACTGTTAACCTTGTGTCCTGCAGGTATGTGACAAGTTTCTGCCTTGATACATTCACATAGGAGCCAAAGCATAAAACTCACAAGCTCGACAGACAAGGAAACGTTCCTATCCACACTGTCACAGGTCTTGTCTCCAAGCTACTTATACATAATATGCCTGGCACTTTGTTAATGAGCTATAAATCTGCTCACTCTCAGTTACCATTGAAATTTTTTTTTTTAAATTTGACATACTTATTCATAAGTATAAAACTAAAGGCTAGAATAAAAATATAAGCAAAAGTCCAGGTAGAAATTTGCAGAAATCGATTGAAAATGTCGGTTACACGGAACCGCTACACTATATGTTTATATTGAAATTTCAAGTGTTTGAATCTGATATTGTATCTTTTTTAATTTAGAGATATACTTGACAGGAATTTAACTGGAGCCTTTTAATATGACCATATGTTCTAAAATACGTAATTTACATACAGTTTGTAGAACTTTTGTTTTTTTACCAAAATCTGAGAGTGAGCAGCTTTAAACAGGGTATCTTGTTTGTCTCAGACAGCTGATGAGTTATTGACCTTTTTGAAAGTGTTGTGTAGTTAGTGAGAAGATTGAAGCAAGATCCTATAGAAAGTGTGAAGTAACTGGCTAAATTGATGTTTACTACAACTCTATTCCACTATCAGTCAGAAAGTGAAAAAATCTATGTTGTCTGTGGATACCTAATTCTCAATTTTTTCATGAATTACCATAATTCTACATCCTGAAATGGCGGCCATTTGCTATTTCATTTTTTGCGTTCACTTACCAAAATGCATAATGCCCAGATGAAGTTGTGCGTCTGACCAGCCCTGATCTGAAGACAGTGTGAAATATTTCAATGCTTTCTGGTAATCCTGAAATATTGGCAAAACCATTCAATGCAGTTTCCGGAAAACAACACTCCAGTACTTCTAGTACATTTAGTGTGGGCCTATCAAATTATAAGACGGAATTAAATTCTAAATATCATAGAGTAAACAGTTTGAGAATAAAAGTGAATTATATATACAATTAATGTTTTCAGATAAACTGTTTCCAATGTTTACTGCAGGTACTTCAATCATGTGTAAAATTTTGTTTATAAGTTTACACCCACTTGTAATTGTCTACATCCACAAAGCAATTAAAATGTTTTGTGTGGGAGGTTTAGTTTTACAGTTTCAACAGAAACGTTCTGTGAGAAAAATATGCTATTACCTTATCTACGCCTTTGCCATATAGATGCATTATTCCTAGACCACATTGTCCAATGGGATTACCCTGAATAAAAAACCATATTATATGATAAGAAATAAGTCTGCATATCTGCTTATATTACATAAATAAATTCAGAAAATGACCTACCCTGTGACAATCCATTACAGTAAATTTAGATATAAAGAAATTTCAGACAAATGGATTAGTTTTAAATGCCACCTGAGGCATTATTAGACAGACAAAGTCAACTTGAATACAGCATTAAAATTATAACTGACAAAAAGAGAAAACTAGAAGGTTAGTTATATACAGAAACATGTCTCCCTGCAACTAAGAGATCTGATATATGTACTTTAAAGAACATCCCAATATGAGGAGAAAATGGGTAAAGTGATTTCAAAATCTTTCGAGCTGTTTCAGAGACGATATGTAATAAATCCACACACCGTTTCATCTGTAAGTGTAACCTTGACCTAAATAAAGCTATTTGAAATGCAAACTGAGTGCAAATTGTCTCAGTTCTTACTATGGTGAACATTTGCTCACAGTCAATCTTAAATCCTTCAAGTGGTTTAAGAGCAGACATTGAGTACAGTCACGTGAACTTTAACAGAAGATGGTAAGGCTATAAGAACAGACAATGGCGAGACTAGATCACAGACTGAAACATTCACTTACCTTTTCTGCAGCCTTCTTAAAATAAGAAAATGCAAGGTCACTGTCTTGTTTTACAACTGGACTACCCTCGGAGTGCATCTGAAAGAAAGATATTGTGAGCTGTATTTGCCATCTGTTCTAAATAACATATAAAACCACTATTCAACACTTCAGATAAAGAGTTCACCACATTAACTCCTTTTTCTTGCCAGCAATACATTGTCTGCCAGTCTGTGAGTCCATTCATCTGTCTGTTACACTATACACCAGAAATATAGAAGTCATTTTCTTAAAATCAAAAATGATATTAAAAAGAAGTAAAGTGTACAATAACCATAACTACACTTCACCTGGTAACAGAATTACTTCCCTTAATTAATTTTATGGGTTGGGAATTACTCCAAAAATACCAACTAAAGGGAATTTATTCAAACTGCATACATAAGCT
Source organism: Saxidomus purpurata (assembly GCA_022818135.1). Classification (NCBI taxonomy): domain Eukaryota; kingdom Metazoa; phylum Mollusca; class Bivalvia; order Venerida; family Veneridae; genus Saxidomus; species Saxidomus purpurata. The sequence goes on along the minus strand of JAFMSR010000001.1, from coordinate 64,590,525 downwards.
TAGATAATGGGCAACTAGCAAAGATTGAAGAGTATTTCACACAGATAAAAGGCACAAAAATCAGAAATCTGTAACTGTTTTACAAATCTACTGTACTTTGAGTCTTTGGGCCAGAATTTTTTTATTTCTTGTCAGTCAGGGAAAAAAAAAGATTTTTTTTATACATGACAAACTATGTTTCATCGTGGACCTGCTTTCTCTTCTAAAATCCGACATAAGAACACCCCATCCTCGAGCAAAATGCCCTTGAAAATACTGCTATTTTCAGTTGAAAACATTGTATATATTATCTTTTTTGAGTCTTCTGTTCACCATTTTCTTTGAAAAAAATAACTAAAATCGGGGTCGTGAAAATAGGTGACAAACAAAAAATCGGAGATTTTCAGCTGACTTTTTCACATGTAAGGTATCAAGTGATTGCAAGAAATGATTCTAAAACTTTTTGATTGATGGGAAGTTGCATTTTTTAAAAACATTTGGCAAACATTTGATTAAATTAATCAAACACATTTATCAGCATTTTAGGTAAGTCAAAAAATTTTGTCAATATTTTGAGGGGAATTTTTTGTCAAAAATTGGGGGATAATATATAGGCAGTGGCTAAAAGGCTAGGTAGCCGTACATATATTTCATACTCGGCTCTATATAGAATCGGAATTGAATAATCATTCATTAAGGTACATTATTTGTAACAGCTAACTTGTTGATTAATATTAGATAAGGATCGGAGTAGTACGTGTAATTTACCGCTACCTTGCCACTGCCTTCTTTAAGCAGTTAAATATGCCTGAAACATTGAATTTAAGTTTCTACCACGGTCTTACTTATAATTTTTCTTTTACATATTCATAAAGTTCATAATTTCAGCTTTCATTTGATACCAAACATTCAAAAATTCATCCGAAAATAAACGGTATGGCTGTATTTTCCAATATATTCTTACTTCGTATAATTATAGAAGGGTCTGATAATACACCTTTCCAAACAGAACAAGTTGTTTTGAATAAATAACATTCAGAACATTTTTAATGTTAGAGAAAAATAATTTTTCGCATTCACAGATTAACGAACATTACTCAGTCAGTGGTGCCACATAGCTTTGACTTAAATGATAAGAGTTAATTTTGTCATCTTTAATGACAGGCCATATTTCTCACATGTATCGCGAGTGACAAATGACAAGTGGAAAATAAACATTGCCCAGTTACGGTTTATCAGGAAAGATATTTTAAATAACATTTTAAAGTTCAGATAAAAAAGTCAGCCCTGTTAGCTCAATAGGAAGAGCACGACTTTTAAATAGGGTTGTGGGTTGATTCCCAGGGTTGACCAACTAAAATTTCTAACAACGTTGGATAGTTAAAACCGAGGTCCATGTATGGTGAAAACCTGGCATGATAAAGAACCAGGGGTGTCTCTGGAATTGGGATGCTTTCTGTACCTATTCTGCACTATCCCCAAACCTAAAATATCTAAACATGTTCTGGACTTTGACAGGTACCAAGATAAACTAATGTACCGTACCGAAAACAAACTATTTTTTTTTAAAGTTTAGATTAAAACACATTACGTGATAGCAACATGTATTTCATTAGACCGTTAAAGATCTATATGAAAAGTATATTTACATGTTAACGGATTTTACCAACAATACAGGAGGAATTATGACTTGTGCAACTGTATTAGACTGTTAAGAATGAAAAGAAACACATTTTAAATATAGGTCCGGCTGGTAGAGACGGCTAATTACGGCTAACAAAAGACTAGGTAGCCGGTCACGGCTACCTAGCCACTGCCTAATATATATCGTTTTAGGAGGGGCATGGGGCCGAATTTCGGTCCAAAATCGCACCAGAGTCCGTATATTACACTAAAATATTAAAATTTTACAAAATGTAAGTTTTCATCAATAATAAAAATGTTTCATAATCACTTCTTGCAATTATTTGATACTGACAATTGAAATAGTAGCAAAAATCGTGATTTTTTGTTTGTCATCTTATTTTGAGTCTTCTGAACATTTTTGTTAATTTTTCCAAAGAATAGGTATTAGACGCCTAAAAACATTTCCAGCTTACATTATAAGGGTTTCTTAGATGCCACTTTTAGCGTAATATTGGCATTTTCGGAGACCGAAATTGCAAATGTGACAAGAATGAGTATTTAAAATAATTCGCATTAATGTAATTATGAAAAACAACAATTTATCGACGGAAACTCACATTTTCTAAAATTGGTTTTTAAGGAATTTTTGTAATTAAAGGAAGGTAATTCAAAAACTTTATCGGCCTTCATTTTGAGGGGATTATTTTTGTCGAATTTTGGGAAAGAATATACATCGATTTTAGTTAAGGTACAATGCTAGCACGTTCAATTTCATGGCGACTGCCTAAATACGTTTTAATTACAACAGTATACTTGTTTGGTATGTTTTCAGCTCTAGATCATAAGGTGATGAATATCATTTACTAAAACAGTAGCCATTTAGCTGATTATACCTGTCAGTATTTTGAGATTGATTACAGGAAATAACATTTTTTTTTAAATAAAATCACATTTTTTGATTAACTTTCGTGTTAAACAGCTGTGAAAAAACTTAGATAAATGATCATTTGTGAATTATATACCACATTTCACACTTCTATTGAAAGCATGTTAACTGCCCTTGCACATCTTTAAAGCCATTTTCTCCACAAAAGGGCCCTTTTAAACTTTATATGCCATACCTGCATTCTAGACTAAAAAAGGATTATAGTAATATTATTTGCGCTTACAACTCTACACTACGAATGTATTTGTGCACACTCAAAATCAAACAGTTAGAATCCCCTAAATCTGACTGATGGTGACTTTTTGAACCTTTATTTTCATAAAATATAGAAAAGCTGTTTTAGGTTTAATATTCAAAACTGTTACAAAGGAAACTGGAAGGCCTAAAAATCTTTGATATAATATTTATGGAAGAAATCAACAAAAAATGTTTTTTGAACCCAGACAGCACCAAATTCTATGAAAATGGAAAGTTTCTTCATGCTATTCCCAAATTTTCACGATGGTGAATGAACTTTATTTTGTAGGATCATCCTATCACGTCCCGCGTAAAAATAAAAATTTATACATGTGATCAACTTATGCCAGTAATTTGGGCTAACATGACAACAGACTATTTTTTTGGCAGTTTAGTAGTCACCGATTGAATATGTCAGTATTTTCAAATACCAAATATTTTGATTATAATTTAGTATTCAGCTTTTTCTAATATTTTTCATTTGTGAAGCAATGCAGCAACTATTTCAAAATATTTTTCTTGTAGGCATCCACTTAGTTACAGCCAATCTGAGCAATCAGAACAAATAGTGTAGTCTGCATGTTCCTAGAAATAACCTGCTTCCGGTTTGCAACCCTGACCTCCAATACCAAGCAAAAAGTGTTAAAACCACTACAAAATATTATCAATATTTTTACATGTATTTTACACAAATGCTTGCTGCCTTGATACTAAGCCAGTTTTTTACGAAATTTAGTAATTTGCCTGACTCAGCTGCCATGGAAAAATGTAATTGTTATCATTGTTGAAGTCTTATAAAACAGATTTCCTTGGATACATATACCAATAAATATTGAAACAATACTAAATGTAAACACATGAGAAAAATAACATTTTCAGCTGACTGTTTCAATTGATAAGGTTCAAATAATTGCTAGAAGTGATTATGAAATATTTTTAATCATGGAAACTTATATTTTAATAACCCTTAACATGCATAAATTAAAAAACTTTTGCCAGCATTCACTGTAAGGGGATTTTTGTCAAACATGGGACATATTCATCATTTCTAGGTTTCGGTCCCAAATCGGTCTGAAAAACGTTACAAATGCAGCTTCTGGACTTCATTTGTATAGACCTCTACTTAAAATGAACTTTAACTTTTTGAAGACAAATTATTTTTTTAACTAAATTTTCTTAATTTTTATTCCAAGGATACATAAAATTAGGACACCCTTCCAGTATCAACAATCAAAAGACACTGCCTCGATTTATTAGGCAAGTTAAATTTTGTCATTTTAGAATCGGAAATTGGCAGGGTTTGAACCTATGCATTTCAGTAAAATCTCACATCCAGAACCTAAACCACGTTGACATTGTGTCTGTGTATTAGCACTTACCCTTTACCCCAAAATACACCTCAAAACTAAGACGGGCTTTTTTTAACCAGTGCTAAATTATCAATATTCTTACCTCAGGCACCGCTAATAATTTTCCTGAACACATGGCAGATAAATTGATGTGTTTTACTTTGCCAGTTAAAGAAAACAGTTGCACTTAAAAACAATAGTTGAAAAAAGAGCCAAACTGCAATATGCCGCTGATTATTAAAACAAGATTATATTGTAAGCATACAAATAACAATAACAGTATTTGAAACTCAAACTATTGAACTGCTGATTGATGGTGACTTTTGTAGCTAGCAAAAATGATTTAAGAGTTTAATATTAGAAGTAAAACGAAGGGAGCTGTCAAAACATGTTTGTTTCCTGTAACATGCCAGGAAAAAAAGAGGTGCCTGCAGCAGATTTTGTTTCCTTTCCATGTGAACTTGCAATTTGAAGGTATGTCAGCTATTAAGGTTTTGATATAATCCTTATGCCGAATCAATAAAAATGTAATCTTGAACCCAGACAGCACCAAATTCTACTGTAAATGCAGTTTCTTCATGCTTTTTTTTAGTGGCCTTAGAAATTTGAGGGTAAAAAGAGGGACGGTTGGGTAACTGGAAACAGACTACTTTTTTTGCCCAAAAACATCCGATTGAAATAGAGCTTACATTATACTGAGTAATTAGTTTCTCTCTTTCTAATATTCTTCACTTGAAGCAATGACTATAAAATGGTCGGCATTACAGATCTGAGCAATGAACATATATTACAGGCAGTTGGTGCTGCAACCTACCACCAATAAAGCCAAAATAAAACCTTGACCAAATTATCAAATGTAGGAATTTACCTTTCCTAGAAACCGCGTTAGCATTGCCTGACTCGCTGCCATGGAAAAGTAATGGTGAGCACTCTGAAGATAAAACAAAATACCTATACATATACCAATATATATTGAAACTAGAGCTATCACTAAATGTTATTAATACCCCCAAAAGACTGCTTTATAAACTGAAGAAGTTAGAGTAATCCATAATACCTTGCAAACAATCTAAAAAAAGTTTGTTACCTTAGCAATAACTCTGTAATTTGTCAAGCTAGAGTTACGTGGTTCTTGTACACTGCACTTCCTCTCAATGTGCTTGACATTTGTGCCACGTTATTATTAAAATCCTTCAATGCATGATCATGTTACAGTCAATGGAAAAACAAAGGGCATATAACTCTTATATAGAGGTCCATACCTTGACTTATTGTTCTTTTGACCTTGACCTTCCTCTCATTATGCTTGACCATTGTTGAACTTGTATCGAATTCCAACTTGTATGTTTTAGAAAAATGCTCAGACAAGGAAAAGTAATTTGAATAATCCTTCAATTAGTCAAGATGGACAAATGGTTACAGTGCCTGCACTCATTGTGCTTGCCATTATATGAAGTAGAATTCCAACCAGTAGCTTTCAAATTATGCTCTGACAAGGAAATGTAACAAAGGCTAATAACTCTGTAATGAGTCAGGATGTGAGTTATGGTTCCTGTGCACTGCACTTCCTCTTAATGTGCTTGACCATTGTATGCAGGTTGTTTAATTTCAAACCATTAATGCTGTCAAAGTTATGCTGGACAAGGAAAATAACAAAGGGCAATAACTCAGTAAATACTCAAGATAGAGTTAGTTCTTGGACACTGCACTTCCTCAGACTGGCTTGACATTGTATGAAATTGTATTTAATTCCATGCCAGTACCTTTCAAGTTATCGAAAAGCAAAATCGTAACTATAGATTTAACTTTTATGAGTCAAGATGGATTAATGGTTCTTGATCACTACACTTCCTCCCATGAACTTGACTATTGCTATGGAGTTTGATATAACTTCCAACAGTAGTTAATTAAGTTATGTCCCATGATAGGACAATGATGCAAAGGGCTTTAACTCTGAAATTAGTCAAGATGGAGTTATAGTTCATTGGCACTTAATTTCCTCTAATATTTAACCATTGTATGAAGTTGTATTGAATTCAACTAGTAGTTTTGACACCTCTAGGACAAGGAAAATGAAAAGCTTTCAACCGTCAATATCATAAGTGGTTACTGAGATATGTGCATGATAGTACCCCTAAGCTTGGGCAATAACTTTATCCAAATTTTAAAGTCATGAAAAAGGGCCATAGCACTTTATAACATAATTTAAATACTACAGTGAGATGTTATCTGTAAGCATGTAATGATATATGACAGCCCTTCATGCTAAAGACCTAGACAGTAAATATTTAACCTACAAGTTCAATTTCATAATTTGTTCCTAAATACAGTGTGCATCGATCCAGCCTAAAGCTATAAAAGGCAGGAAGTTTACCTTACCTAACCTAACAATCATTCCAAGGATACATAGGTATTAGACACCCTTCCTTCATGAGAGACTGTCAACTTTCTCACATAAAATGTCAGGTCATTGGCAGGGTTTGAACCTATGACAACAGTTTTATCTAGCACTGGCATGTTACATTAATTTACGAGTCAAGGACATTAGCCAATCCATGTAAGCAGTGATGAGAGTTTGTTTTAAGAAGAAGATGTTCAGGCTATAACCTGAATACAAATGTTAATAAACTACTTTGAGAAGTAGTTTGTACATAACTATACCTCATGATTGATCTGGCACCCCTCTGCCTCCTTGGTAATACAGCTGACCCAAAACCACCTATAAAATATTCAAAAGTGCATAAATGACGGTTGAATTATTTGAATTATGTAAATGATGAAATATAAGTGCTCCCACAGAGTATCAATCTGTCAGCTCGGTGACTCCAAAGTAAATTTTAATATCAAATTTTAAAGTTGATGTAAAACAGCAGCAGTGGTTTTTTTCAGTCTGAGGGGAAAGGTGGCGGGGCCCGTCAGGAGGGGAATTTTTAAGTCATTTTGCCAGAATAGGGGAAATTTTTAGAAAATCTATAAAATATACTGTTTAAAATGTTATATTATAAAGAACCAAAACTATCAAGTATGTAAATGACATTATTCTTTTGCCAAATATAAAGAGAGGACATAAGAATTTAACATAACAAAATTTTATATAAAAACTGATGTCAGGAACATAACTTAGCAGCATAGGTGTTAAAAGTCACGTGAATAATAAGTAATACTCCTATTCTCAATTGAAAACATTGTATTAGTATCTTTATTCATCTTTGGAACATTGTATTTTGTTGAAAATTATAACTATAAATCAGGATTGCTGAAAATAGGTAACAAACGAAAAATCGGCATTTTCGCCCCATTACTTTTTATAAAATATGTCAAGATAGTTGCAATAAATTATTCTGGTGTTTAATTATATGAAATCTTATGTAATTTATAACAAGTTTGGCCAATCTCCCTGATTAAATTAATCGAAAGCTTTTCAACATTTTGAAAGGGGAATTTTTGTCAAAAAGGGTAAATTTTAATATCAAATTTTGGGGAAAGTTGCCCATGCGCCCCAAATAAAACACTGAGCAGTAATGTAAAATGTCATGTACCATAATTTCCAGACAATAGGCCACTTCAGTTAACTGGCCGCACTCCTAAATTTTCACGGTTTTAGAAACAAAAATGAACGTATAGGACGCTCCATTATATATGCCGCAGATGAACCCCGAATATAGAGCATATATCAAGGTGTTTAAAATGTGTCAACAGTTAAGGCATGAAAGATTACTCCCCCTAATCTGCTGATATACGGTATTATAGGGTAGTTCACTGACACATGCAGGGTTGGTATTGGTGAACTGATTTCAAACAGCATAATATAAACTTAAACTTCCCGCTTTGTGCACTCAAAATATCAGTTTAAAAAATAAAAATTTCCTATAGGCCACTTCAAACTACCAATATAAATAAATATCCCTGTAAGTCGCATCTAAGAAAATCACTTTTCAATGTATAGGTCGAACATTGTTGAACCGGTATGGTTTAAATTGTGGTTGGGAAAGAACTAGTCAGTTTTATCAGTTTGCTGCCACACACAGTCTCAATTTAAACTGATTAAATTTAGTAGCAAAAGAGACTATGTGTACACAAAAACAAGCATCAAAAATGAATAAAACCACAATAGAAACTAAAATCAGTTCTTCCTCTCTACTCATAAGGAGTCCTTCCAATGGCTACCTGTCAGCTTTAATGTGTATCTATAATCAATAGTAAAGGTATATACCTGAGCTTGCACATCTCCTTTATCAGCAAGGAATTCATAGTACTGCAGTAAATCATCATCCATCAATGATCCTGCTCCACTATCTTTGTTCTCCGCTTGTTCATGCAACCTGATCCTCTGTACAACAGGACTGCCTAATGACATATTCTCTGCAACTATAACAACACTGTTCTTTTGCTATCATGTTTCAGTAAAAAGATATTTATGTCTTTGTACTGCTGTGTCATGCAAAATGAAGTTCAAGTTAGCATGAAATGAAGTATAATTACACGTCCCACTGAGTTTACCCTGGACCTGGTGTGAGCATGGCTTCTACAGATTGTCTCACATTGAGACAAACAGTTGACATAAGTTTCATAAAAATCTTCTGAAGGGTGTAAAATACATGGAGGGGACATGAAAAACCAACAAACTGACCACCCTACTTACACAGAATCCTATTTACCCTCAACCTTGTCTTGTGGGGTATAATAAATACATCTATACTTCATATATGTTTAGAAATAAATACAAAATTAAATAACTCCCCATGATTCATCAGCTGACAGAATAATTCACACATCTTTCTTAAATCTTCTGTCTCAAGTATTAATGTTTGATACTGTAACCTTAAAAAGTTAATTCCTAAGCAGTATTTTTACTCCAAATTTGTTTCATAACCAATCAGTTCAAATTGGGCTTCAAGATACTGAAAACAAGAAAATGTCTTTTGCATTCTAATGAAGTTAGTCTGTAATGAAGACTCTGGCTGATTGAAGCCATACATCAACAGGACCCTGTCCTCAATGTCGGTTGTCACAAACAAATTACATAAAACATTCACACTGACATCTTTTAAACATACGTAATAGCCATTTATCAGAACTTGAAGACAAGTGCTATAATTAAAACAGTGCAATAATACTGATAGAAACCATGAAGGCTATTATAGTAGAAGGACATACCTGTGGTTGCAACCTTTCTGTAGTATGTCAACGCTGTTTCACACTTTGACTCTACACCAATACCAGACAAAAATCTGTAACCCTGAAAGTAAATAATCAACCTCCTTAATCATGGTTACTACTAACTATTTTTTCCCAGATCTGTGTAAAGATATATTTTAATGATTCAAGTAAAATATTCAAAAGTAAAAAAACTGTAAACTCAATATAGTCAGAATATGTTTCCCAGGTTTGGAGTCTTTTGGAGACTTCCAAGCTGACTAAAGCAGGTTAAAAATGATGAAGAGGACTGTGGCTAAACAACAAGCCCTGAAGGTACAAGAGTCATATTAGGGGAGATGTTGGGAGGAACTTTCTCAGCTCAATCTTTAAGAGACATTTACTGATGCCTTTAAATATTCTTTTATCCAATGACCATACCCATATGGATTGCACTGTCAAACAGTTAAATATCCTTGGCTACAGTTATGGATTTTAAGTTTAAATTCTAAGACTTCAACTTATTTGCTGCACAAACTTGTCTTAACATACAATTTGCTTATTGTAAATACATGTAGTTTAACTCTTTTATTTAAATGTTTAGTATTATGTACCCTTGATTTATGCAAGTTGCCTCCACCATCCACAGCCATGATGTTCAGTTACAAATGTGTGCAGTATCGGTATATTGATAAATAAAGTTTCCAAAACAGGGAACTTCAAAACATTTCAGAATACTTGTGACATTTCCTTATCTTCTACCTACTAACTATCTAGCCAAACAGTGAAGCTTTAATTTAAGATTTTCTGAACCAAATAGCTGTTACATACTGATTAAGCACTAATTTATTTTTCACAGGATTTTGATAGTAGTTTTAAAATTGTCACCTTTAATATCATGGTCAGTTATACATGTGACCAGAGGGCATGGATTAATAAGTAAATCCACCAGGCACTCCATGGCATGTTGACCACAAAAAAAACTATAATTGCAAAATCGTTAAACACTTATGAAATGGGTTTATTCATATTCTATCACATTTCTTCACTAAGGATAAATGTATATTTATTTAGTTTATTTTTTTTGTTTATTTACTTATTTCTTTCTTCGTGTACAATTTTAAATAAGTTTTCAGCAGAGTGTATTATTTCTACTTGTGTACTTTATTTTACTGGTATTTATATTCAAAATTTGACAAAAGTAATTGAATTGTAATTGAAATTACATGTGTTTTTGATGATGTAATTAATTAAATTTCAATTACATGTAATTGAAAAATACTCAAATTTCAAATTACATTCAATTACAGCAACTTTTGTAATTAATTACAGTCAATTACATTACATTATTCAATTACCCCATGCCTGATGAAAACCCTTGCTGACTTTGAGCAGTTTTTGATTTGATGTAAAACTGATACAGATACAGAGTTACAGATTCCCTCTGAATTAAGTTCTAGATAATTCACAATTAATACAGAAATGGTTTTGCAGCAGCTGTAACCTTAGTAAAACTCACTGATCAATACCCCAAGAAGGAACATACACTGTTTTCCACTCCATCAATTTTCAGGAAGTCTTAAATATGCTGTCAGGCAATTTGCAGTTACACGTTTTCCCTTAATTTGCTGGGAAACCTTGTATATTGTACAAATTATCAGGCAAGTCAGAAAAAACTGGAAGTATATGTTACACAGCTATGGTTATTCAAAAGAACTGTAACTGAGAGCAAATATATACTTTATAAAATACAGGCTTTTTGAGATAACTCTAAATTAGGAAAGACCAGAGTAGCCTCCCTTATTTACATCATTATTCACTCTTGAGATGGAGTCTCCTTTCCATTTATCACGGTATGATGATTCATAAATAACTAATAAATTCTTTCACTTTTTCTTTAATAAAAGTTATTTTTCTTGTACAGATGAATCTTTAATAAATGATGTTTTACTTAAATAATTTTTCCATCATAACATGACTTATATCAAGGTCTTTCAAACAGTACTTGAAAGACCTTGCTTATATGAACTTATGAAATTCTTAAAAGAATAAAACAGAATATACACATTCTTATAAAAATAAAACAGAATACAGACTTTAACTATATTCCAAGTTTATTTTGGCCTGCCAGCTCTTGTTATGTGTCCAAAAATAGCTCTAGTGATATTTTGAAAATATTTATCACATGACCATAACAGGTCACATGTACTGATTCCTGGAACTGAGGTCAAAGGTTGAAGCATGCTGGTTATCCCAGCAGGCATCGCTCCAAGAGCTTCCTTGGACAGAGAACAGCTTTTACACCCAGCACACCCTAAATATAGAATATACTCAGTTTGTTAGCATCCTTACTACGACTGAGCATAATTAGTTTTCATTTTTCTGTCACTGTTTAAAAAACTTTTTAAATACTGTATACTGTCCAGATTGTTCTAATGTACTTTCAGTTTGAATTGCTACAACTTCTTTCAATGCCATATGCACAAGGCACAGTGACAACCAGCCTAAACAGCGGCAGACCTGCCTTTCTGCAGATAGCAGTTCCAAACTTGTGCAAATTGGGAACAATGGAACACTACGACATCTGTGTCCTTTGAATAACATAAAGTATTCTACCATATACTTTCCAGGATGTGAAAACTTTTTGTCATATATCAGAAGTATAAAATAGTGACTACAGACATTGAATGCTAGATGGGTGAACTTCAAAGTGACATCCTTTATATTTTATGTTATATTTTACTTTTAAGTCGCCACATTTTGCCAGCGGAAATTCTAGACTTTAAGCCCTGGAAGACGATTAAGTACAAGCTAACTCCATGATGTCTGGACTGAACCAGCATCGAGAAAAGCTTAGCAGCTATAAGAAATTAAACAAGAGCTGTCAGTAGGACAGCGTGCTCGACTTTTTTAGTGCTTGCCAATAAAACAAAACTTTTTGACAGTTAATAGCACACAAGCTTCAACTAGGAATTTATAAGTACAAATCAAGAAGAGTTATCTTCTTTTGCTTACAGATAGGTCTTACGATGGTACGTAAGTACTCCACTTTCAAAGTAATATCTCTATTGGTTAAGTTAACAAGTGGAAATTTTAACTGAGTTTCTAAGTCAAAAAGGGCCATAATTCAAATAAAATCCTTGACAGAATTACCTTCTCCTCCCCATGTTTGGGAATCATGATGGTAAACAAGTATTCCAACTTTTCAAATTAATATCTCAGACAGTTCAGTCAAAAGTGGACTGGTACGAAAAACTTAACCAAGATTCTAAGTTGATAAAAGGCCTTAATTTTTAAAACAAATCCCTGACGGTTACCTTCTCTTGCGTACAGATGGGGGTAATGATGTGAAATAGCATTAAAGTTTCAAGCAATATCTCAAAGGGTTAAGGTAATAAGTGGTTTACCCATATTCAATGTATTTTCTAAGTCAAAAAGGGGCATAATTCTGTCAAAAACCTTGACAGAGTTATGTCCTTCTTGTCTGTTGATGAAGGTCGTGATGGTAAACAAGTACGGTTACCCCCCCCCCGTTTCAAAGCAATACCTCCAGTGGTTTTGAAATAAAGTGAGGTGGTACGAAAAACTTAACCAAGCTCAATACACTTTCTAAGTCAAAAAGGGCCATAATTCTGTCAAAAACCTTGACAGAGTTATGTACTCTTGTCTGTAGATGGAGGTTATGATGGTAAACAGTATGGTAAGTTTCAAAGCCATACCTCTAATACTTTTGAAATAAAGTGGGGTGGTACGAAAAACTTAACCAAGGTGTGACGCCAACGCCGACGCCGACGCGAAGGAGAGGATAGCTCCCCTTTTCAGAAGGCTAAAAAGGTAATGCTTGCTTAAATAAATGTATATCTATTGCTTTGTTACTTTAAAACAAAGAATTAAAAGCATTTGCTTGGTTGCATAGAAACAAAACAAATTAGAATTGGTTGCTTACTTAAATAAATCAGTTGCTTATTTAAAAAAGTGGTTGCTTGGTTGCTTATAACAAATTAGGGTGGCTTGGCCACACTATTTGTCATCCACCTGAGTAGCTTCTTAGTCTAAGTTTCAAAAGGGTTGCTTTTAAAAGCAATGTGTCCATTTGATATATAAAGCCTGTAATGAATCAAAGAGAAATAAGCTTTTACAAAATTGAAAGGCAAGCCAACATACATTCATTAGGATTTTATGTTAACTTTAAAATGCCGTCTTCCAGGAGTGAGGGTCAAATAACTTCCGTATTGGAAATAAACCAAAAGGATACTGGCTTATGTGGTGGCCGAATATTTTCCAACCATAACGATTATACCAAGAGAACCAATATTAAAAATGTATAGTTATAAAGTCTTGTTTTAATGTTTGCTTTTCTAAGCTGGCAGTGTCTTAAAATAAAGCAAATTCATAAATACCAGGAAATAGTTAAACACTTGATCTATTTCATAATTTGTCACAGACGTGGGCTTTTTATTTCCTAACAGCTGTACAGGCATATTACATGTTTACTACTATAACTTCCCTTTAATTTTTGTTTGTCAATGTTTATGAAAATTCGGTCAACCAGTGTTGCAGGCAGACAGGAGGAGTTTTCACAACATATTGGAAAATAATTCAAATCTGGCTGTTTTTATTCCAGTACAAATCTGTAACAAGACGGCGAGAATGGCCCTATATCGTTCACCCTGCTACCATTGGCTACAATACAAGGTCAACAATTGCATCGCAGGAATAGTAAGTTTTGACTTAGGGGTCATGACTTTAACAATATTAGTAAAGGTCCACAAAACAATGCTTCAATCAAAAAATCTAAGCTCTGGGCCTAGAAGATGTTTTAAGTTTTTCCTGTATAATATAAGCGTATTTGATATCAAGTGATGCTTCCCCAGAACCATCTGAGCTAGAGAATCTGAAGACTTACACTTACTAGAACAATCTGTGCTAGACAATCTAAAGACTGACACTTACCAGAACCATCTGAGCTAGACACTCTGAAGACTGACACTTAATAGAACCATCTGAGCTAGACAATCTAAAGACTGACACTTACTAAAACCATCTGAGCTAGATTATCTGAAGACTGACACTTACCAGAACCATCTGAGCTAGATAATCTGAAGACTTACCAGAACCATCTGAGCTAGATAATCTGAAGACTGACACTTACCAGAACCATCTGAGCTAGATAATCTGAAGACTGACACTTACCAGAACCATCTGAGCTAGAGAATCTGAAGACTTACCAGAACCATCTGAGCTAATGAATCTCCTCCAAGAGCAGCGAAAGTAAAATATATCAGTGCCTGAAGTATAGATATACAAAACACTGTTGTATTTTCAGAAGCAGCAGATTTGTCTTGTTTAGATAAAAGCCAACAGAAAGTAAACTAACCTCCTTATTATGTAATTAGATCTCTCTTGTATTTTAATTTTATAATTTTTTCACCTTTAAACTCTTTCATGTGGCAAAAGTTTAGACTGTTTATTATTGTTACAAAACTGGTACCACTCTGAAATTGCTGCCTGCATGGTGAGACTCTGATTTTATTTTTCTTAATTTACAAATCAGACAGAAATCAAAAGCACATTTATTTATATACTATTAGCACAATTTCAATCAACCTGAGCATACCTTAGCTTGACTAGAGTTTACTGCAAGACCAGAGCTATAGGAGAAGCCAAGTCCCTGGAAAGGAATACAGAATGACAACAGTTTCTTCACTATCTTATGCATATAATTATTGTTCATGAAAAAATACCTATAATTGCATTCTTTAATAAAACTATTTCTTTTAATCTATACTCATTGGAATAAGCTTAGCTGTGACGAAGGCAATTTGAATTATGGTATAAGCCAGTAATGATATTTTACTGGTTCATTGAGGTGTAGCATTAACACCTGAAAAGGTTCAAACACTAAACCCATTAGGAAAGAGGCAATCTATTTAAGTAATAACTACTGTACCACAACATTTTTTTTTGGTATTGAACAGTCATGTGTATTTTGTCACTAATGGAAACTTGTTTCAAGACAAGAGGGCCAAGATGGCCCTATATCGCTCACCTTGGTACAAGTCCACTTGCCTGGTGGAAGATCACTAGATAATGTTATATACCAAATAAGTTTTCCTATATACGCCTTTGTAAAACAAATGATCCCCCGGGCACGTCATTTTGACCCCACCCCGGGGCATAATTTGAACAAACTTTGAAGAGGTCTACTAGGCAATGCTACATGCTAAATATCTAAGCTCTAGGCCTTGTGGTATCAGAGAAAAGATTTTAAAATTTAAATCCCCATAAATAAGCCTCATGTAAACAAGTGAGCCTACTGACCCGCGCAATTTTGACCGACCGGGGTCACAATTTGAACAATCTTGGTAGAGGTCCACTAGCCAATGTTACATGCCAAATATCTAAGCTCTAGGCCTTGTGGTTTCAAAGAAGAAGTTTTTAAAGTTTTCTACTATATATGCCTATGTAAAATTAAGTGACCCCCCCCCCACCCCAATTTCAAGGGTCAACCGAGGGTCATTATTTGAACAATCTTGGTAGAGGTCCACTAGCCGTGCTACGCCAAATATCTAAGCTCTAGGCCTTGTGGTTTCAGAGAAGAAGATTTTAAAAGCCCCCCCCCCCCCCCCCCCCCCCCCCCCCCCCCCCCTTTTCCTATAATTCCTATGCAAAACTAAGTGACCCCCCGTGCGGGGCAATTTTGACCCGGGGTCATAATTTGAACAATCTTGGTAGAGGTCCACTAGCCAATGCTACATGCCAAATATCTAAGCTCTAGGCCTTGTGGTTTCAGAGAAGAAGATTTTTAAAGTTTTCCTCCAATATTCCTATGCAAACCTAAGTGACCCCCTCAGCATTTTGACCCAAGGGTCATAATTTGAACAATCTTGGTAGAGGTCCACTAGCCAGTGCTACTGCCAAATATCTAAGCTCTAGGCCTTGTGGTTTCAGAGAAGAAATTTTAAAATTTCCCCCCCTTCCCCCCTGCAAAACTAAGTACCCCCGGTCGGTCAATTTGGGCCGGGGGTCTAATTTGAACAATCTTGGTAGAGGTCCACTAGACAATGCTACATGCCAAATATCTTAGCTCTAGGCCTTGTGATTTTAGAGAAGAAGATTTTTAAAGTTTCCTTCCTATATATTCCCCAAAAACTAAGTGCCCACCCTGGGGGGGCCAATTTTGACCCGGGGTCAAATTTGAACAATCTTGGTAGAGGTCCACTAGACAATGCTACATGCCAAATATCTAAGCTCTAGGCCTTGTGGTTTCAGAGAAGAAGATTTTTAAAGTTTTCCCCTATTTGTTGCCATAGCCAACCAGAGTCCTGCATGGAATGGAATTCTTAATGAACAATTTTGGTAAAGCTTCATGCAAGGAACATTCCTGCATAGTTTTATCAACATTGGCCTAGAGGTTTCAGAGGAGATGTCATTTGAATCAAAATGTTGCCGGACTGCCGGACAATCATCGATCAGAAAAGCTCACCCTGGCATAGCCAGGGCTAAAAAAATAAAGACTTTGGTCTTGCATGCAATATGCTTTCCCATTGTGATAATCAATTACCCCAAAATAATTTTAAATCCTTCATACCATGCGGCAGTTATAGCCTGGACAAGCACATCCAGATGGATGCACATACACACTGTACTGCTAGAGTGACAACTATGTCAAGTCAACACCAGTGGGCATGGCAATGAATCATTTATATGTTAAAACACATCCGATACTACATATATATAATATTGGTGCATTCAAGATGTTTACCAGCTGTCCTTTAGGAGCCCCTTTCTCACTGAGATCTTGGAAAATTTTGAGGGCCTTTGCTGGATCAAGTACGATATAATCTCCTAGGAGATATCCAAAGCCTAGGTGCTCCAGTGCCTTTGTGTGACCTAGATCTGCTGCGAGCTTGAAATACTCATATGCTCTGTAAATGTAATCATATGCATTAGTGTGGTTATGTATATAATTTTGAGTCCCACAATGAAAAAATAGTATTTCTAAGAAATTCTTTTAAAATATTTCACAGGGAACAATAAGTGTAAATGCTCTTCTGAAAAAAAACTGTAATTCTAATTTTCAGCAATATTGCCTTTTTCAAGAAATATGTACACTTGATTCATTTTGTGTCCTTTTTTTTCTCCATGCAAAAATTGAGAGAAGTTCAGGAAACATCATTACAACAATGATTGTTTACTTTTATGAAATGTTATGTAGAGGAACATTAATATCAAATGCCATAATGTTATTCATATTGACATGGTAAATGTACAGTATGAATTCAGATTTAAAATATGGTTTCAGCATAACATGGAATCACTTATTAAAGTTTTTTTTCATTACTCATCTTAAATGTCAAGCGTAATAAATAACACAAAATCATCATGGAAAGTAATAAATTGTCACCACAATCACACCATAGAAGACTTAATTCAAAATTTACAATATAAAACAAAGCCAGATTCAATACATCATTACAAAATTTGATCACTTACTGAATGTGATCTTTTTTGTACGAGTTGTTTATCAACTTTTCTCCCTCTTCGAAATACTGCTGGGCTGAAAGACAAGTAGGAGGAAGTTGTTTTAAAACTAGAGCTATCACTAAATGTGATTAATACCCCCAAAAGGATTGCTTTATAAACTGAAGAAGTTCGTAGTAACATAATACCTTGCAAACAAACTAAAAAGAGATTTGTTCTTGAAGTTCCTCTCATTGTGCTTGACCATTGTATGAAGTTGTATTGAATTCCAACTTGTAGTTTTCGAAAAATGCTCCAGACGGGAAAAGTAACAAAGGGCAATAACACTGTAATTAGTCAAGATGGGTTATGGTTCCTGTGCCTGCACTCCCTCTCACTGTGCTTGACCATTGTATGAAGTTGTATTCAATCCAACCAGAAGTTTTCAAGTTATGCTCAGGACAAAGAAAAGTAACAAAGGGTAATACTCTGTAATGAGTCAAGATGGAGTTATGGTTCCTGTGCCTGCCTTCCTCTAAATGTACTTGACCATTGTATGAGGTTGTACTGAATCCAACTAGTAGTTTTCAAGTTATGCTTCGGACAAGGAAAAGTAACAAAGGGCATAACTCAGTAAATATTCAAGATAGAGTTATAGTTTTGTACTTGCCTTCCTCTGAGTGTGCTTGATCTTGTATGAGTTGTATTGATTCCAACCAGTAGTTTTCAGTAATGCTCCGGACAAGGAAAAGTAACAAAGGGCAATAACTCTGTAATTAGTCAAGATGGAGTTATAGTTCTTGTGCACTGCCTTCCTCTCAATGTGCTTGACCTTGTATGAAGTTGTTTGAATTCCAACCAACAGTTTTCAAGTTATGCTCCCGGACAAGTAAAAGTAACAAAGGGCATACTCAGTAAATACTCAAGATAGAGTTATAGTTCTTGTACACTGCACTTCCTCTGAGTGTGCTTGATCTTGTATGAAGTTGTTTGAATTCCAACCAACAGTTTTCAAGTTATGTCGGAAAGGAAAAGTAACAAAGGGCATAACTCTGTAATTAGTCAAGATGGAGTTATGGTTCTTGTGCACTGCACTTCCTCTCATGTGCTTGACCTTGTATGAAGTTGTATTGAATTCCAACTAGTAGTTTTCAAGTTATGCTCGGACAAGGAAAATGCAACAGACCGCCCGACCGACCGACCGACCGACCACCGACCGACCAACCGACCGACCGACCAACCACCGGGTGACTCCTATATACCCCCCTAAACTTCGTTTTGGGGGTATAAAAATATGCCAAAGTATCATCTATCATCCCTCTCCTTACTCCATTAAAAACCTGCCACATGCTTCTAGTGCAATATAATGTCATAAATACATAGTCTACTGTCAATGCAAAACATAATGATATTAAAATATTCCATAAAAGTGAATATAGCTCTTGTTTTCAAGGCTAGGCATCACCTTTACAAATTCTGCAGAATGTCTTATCTCAAGACTTAATAAATACAAGAGGGCTATGATGGTCCTATATCGCCACCTGTGTGAATTGCCATTTTGCGCGAATTAGACAACCAATTAATTGTTTCATGACCCATATTCAAATTTGATCTAGATGTATTGCATAACATGGTTTTTCTCATATTTGACCTAGACACCAAGTTTTTCACCAAAGATGACCCCCAGTTGTACTCATCCAAGAAATCAAGAAGAAAAAGAAGTTTCTTGAAGATCCTATGGAAAATGCTGCCTGAATTGCAACATGGTTTTTCTCATATCTGACAGAGTGACCTATTTTTCTTACCAGAGATGACCAATATTTTAACTTGTCCAAGAAATCATAAACTTTAAGATAATCATTCTGACAAAGTTTCTCTGGTAAATCCCATGGAAAAATTCAGCCTCTATTGCGCAAACACAGTTTTTCTTTTTTTTTAATTGACCTAGTTACTTTCTTTTTGACCCAAGATGACACAATTTAGTCCGAGATATCATCAAGACCATTCTGACCAACTTTCAGGAAGATTGGACCGAAACTATGGCCTCTACAGTGTAAACGCTCACATTGTTGATGAAGCACATTGCACGACAGAAACAGTGGGATCACAAAAGTTCACTCTTATGAACTTCATGCTCAGGTGAGCTAGAAATTAACAGAAGAAGGCATAGTTTGCCTGCACTGAAAAAGATTTATTAATATTTCAAGATAGTGTTGTTGTACAAGTTTAAAGCCAATTTCAACTGTACTTCGGTCATTTTTAAAGGCCAACACTTTACCTATTCATCATTTCTGGGAAAAATTTGTTAAAACCATCCTCTGTAAGAACTTTCTCACATAAGGAGACATGGTCGGTAGCATGGCTTGAACCCACAATCTTGATGGTTTGAAGTTGGCAGGAAGACTAATATTCCAAGAACATTTTTTCCCCCAAGATTGTAAAACTTTATTTTTAGAATATTGCTTGTAGGATATAGCGATATACAAATACCTTGAGCTTTTTTCTTCTTCTCTTCTTCAGATTCCTCTGACTCTGATGATGATGATGATGACTGCTGTTCTCCCTGAGAATGCTGCTGCTGCTGCTGCTGCTGCGGATCTTGTGGAGGTAATGTCTCGGACACAACCAGGACTTGATCTTCTATCACCAGCAAGAACAAAATGATGCAAAAACAGGATTACCATCTAGACAATGATAACTTATGCCACATACATGTAATCTGTATTAAGGGCCAATCCAAGAATACTTTAAACATGACTTCGCTAAAAATGAAATTTTGTTTAAATAAGTAAAAGTAATTTCACTAATTTGTCAGATCTCTGAATTTAGAACTGTATAAAGTGGACAAGAAACTCCATGTATATATAAGTTACTAGAAGTAAACAGTGAAACAGAAAGTACACTGGGTGCTAACATCGTTTAGTATAGCTTTATAGTGTCTACAAGGGCTGTCAATGTTACATGTGTAAATAGAGTAATTCATTTTCAAACAATCTGAGGTGCTGTGTAAGCCACCTACACAGTGAAAAGGGTAAATTCGACTCTGCCTGAAATGAAAGTGTTTAAATACAAATGTATCTCCACCTACTGACATGACAACATTCTACATTTCGGGTCGATTCAGTACAGCATTTCTGACATTTTCTGTTTGCTCTCAATGCTTTCAACTGCTTTACAGTTACAACTTGTGGCATAGTGGCATGGTCTTTCATTAGCTCCTGATGAGATTTTCCATAGTTAAGAAAGCTTGCACAATATGTGTCAAATATTAGTTAATAGTGTGTTCAAGAAGAAAACAAGTTGTTTATAAGTGCACATGTACTTGTTTACAAAATTCTGAGAACATAGCAGCTCTACTGTCTGCTATATATTAAGAATCTGTGAGTACACTTTTTACATAGCTGTCTCCTGTTCATATTATGACAAGCCAAATGGGCGCATTAAGGGGTCACTTAATGGAGATGATTTAACTACAGAGACCCACAATCATCATGGTCGTGTTTTCAGAATAATGTAAGCATGTACATGATCTCTATAACAAGAAACTGATGTTTCATGCAAACCTTTTGTTTATGGAAAGCTATTTAAGCAGAAGTGCAAATAGGGAAACATGAAATTCTGTTTGATTTGTTCTACAGTAGTTCAGTAACTGATGAGTTCTGCAGTTACAGCAACCACAGGATGCTACATAGAATGAACAAGCTAAAAGTAGCTATTTGTATTTGATCAGCCTTAGAAACTTTAACTAAGCCCAATTACTTCATGAAATGAGAAAAGTGTATTATGAACAAACAAACAGATCTATAGAACAAGTATAAATGAACACTAAAACATTTAGCGGTTAGCCTTATTTGCCATCCATGAAAACGCCACATCTCTTCCAAATTCTTGATTGTGCAAGGTGAAGTACTGCAACACAGTACAGATTTATAGCTATTCTATATAATAGAGTCACAGTGAAGGAACAAACAAATACAGTGATTTCATTGGATGACAAATAAAGCTGCCCAATAACAGGGGTTAGTGAAAGCATTATCCCCTAAAGCAACATCTCTAAATACTACATGTATTCCTGCTTTCAATAATTCTTTAACTATTTTTTCATAATATCTCTAACAGTATATGAACAGAGGTGTCATAAAATTTGCAAGTCTATGTCTTACGTCACATTCACATCATTCTTTTATTAATCTACGACAGCAACAAGTCAAGTTTTTCAAACTAAACAAACTAAAGCACAACTTAGTGTGCTCACCTACATAAGCTTTCTTTTGGCAAATAAATTTGTCTTTCATTTGTGCACAACCTTCTAAAGATATTTCAAGTTCATTGTTTTCATTTTCTTCTATCTGTGAACAACCAGTCATTGAAGTGTAATGTAAAGATGATAACGTATTGACAGCAATCATGGAGGCATTTACAGGAAAGTATTCAAAGATGTTTCAATAGAAGCTAAAACCTTCTGCCAACATTGATTACGATTTTCCAAGCGGGTACAAGCCCATCTTTTTTAAAGTGCCCACAATTCCCTGGATAACTGAGCAGAACATGTTAAAATCACCAGAACATGCTATACCAACATAAAAACATTTACCAAAATCCCACTGGGCAAAAAGTTCTGTTATTTACAAAGAACTGTGATACAAAATATATGATACGGAAAATGAAAAGAACAAAACGTTTGTGACATATAACACAGATAAAATAATTTTGATTGTCTAACGTGACTAACAGACATACTTATACACATGTGCAGAAAGTGGAGGTCTGGTAATTAGATGCTTGCTTAAAAGCACAGAGATTACTTTACATGTTCAGTGATCTAGAACTGAAGTACAGAATAAAACCAAGGTGACCTTTGTGACAATGCCATAACCTGCCAATTTTCACTCTTTATCACAAAAGTTATCACTTCATTTCTAGTGCAAACAAGAGAAATGGCCAGAACATGAAACTACAGTTGGTTTACGTTTAAAGGTAAGCATTGGCTATAATTTAGCATATATCTAAACCATGTACTTTAAAATGAATATTCTATATATCCACATTTATCTTCTCCACCCTTCCAACTGGAAATGATCAATAATTTAACATATAGTAGTTCTTCAAAACTGAAACAGTTTTACTAGAGATACAAGAATTAAAACACTAGTCCTCTGACATTCAAAAGTGACCATGACCTTTACCTTAATATTGCAAAATGCAAATCAACCCTTCAAACTTCATACATTTTTTGTACTGGCAAAGTTTCATATAATTATTTAACTCTAAGTTAAAGTTAACTAGAACTGCCACTGTCATGGCCTGAATACCCCCGCATACCGCTTTGAAGTCAAGGCCCCTGTGACCTTGACCTTTGACCCGGTGACCTCAAAATCTAGGGGTCATCTACTAGTCATGACTAACCTCCATGCCAAATATGAAGACTGTGGGTCAAAGGATCTTAAGTTATTGGGCGGACAAGCTTTTGAAGTCAAGGCCCCTGTGACCTTGACCTTTGACCCGGTGACCTCAAAATCAATAGGGGTCATCTACTAGTCATGACTAACCTCCATGCCAAATATGAAGACTGTGGGTCAAAGGAATCTTAAGTTATTGGGCGGACAAGCTTTTTGAAGTCAAGGCCCCTGTGACCTTGACCTTTGACCCGGTGACCTCAAAATCAATAGGGGTCTCTACTAGTCATGACTAACCTCCATGCCAAATATGAAGACTGTGGGTCAAAGGAATCTTAAGTTATTGGGCGGACAAGCTTTTTGAAGTCAAGGCCCTTGTGACCTTGACCTTTGACCCAGTGACCTCAAAATCATAGGGGTCATCTACTAGTCATGACTAACCTCCATGCCAAATATGAAGACTGTGGGTCAAAGGAATCTTAGTTATTGGGCGGACAAGCTTTTTGAAGTCAAGGCCCCTGTGACCTTGACCTTTGACCCGGTGACCTCAAAATCAATAGGGGTCTCTACTAGTCATGACTAACCTCCATGCCAAATATGAAGACTGTGGGTCAAAGGAATCTTAAGTTATTGGGCGGACATGCTTTTGAAGTCAAGGCCCCTGTGACCTTGACCTTTGACCTGGTGACCTCAAAATGGATAGGGGTCTTCTACTAATCGGACTACCTCCATGCCAAATATGAAGACTGTGGGTCAAAGGAATCTTAAGTTTTGGGCGGACAAGCTTTTGAAGTCAAGGCCCCTGTGACCTTGACCTTTGACCTGGTGACCTCAAAATGGATAGGGGTCTTCTACTAATCTGACTAACCTCCATGCCAAATATGAAGACTGTGGGTCAAAGGAATCTTAAGTTATTGGCGGACAAGAAAAAACCAGGACGGCCGGACGGACAAGCTGATTCCAGTATACCCCCCTTACAACTTTGTTGTGCGGGGGTATAAAAATTGGAAACAGCATTTTGGTACAGATTTTACCTGTAATACCATAATAGTCTTTGACCTTTGTCAGATTGTGCCAAAAATAAGTCAAATCTTCCACTCTACAGAGACTACCTACAGACCAGGTCCGATTTTGAACTCCAGGACTTTACCACATCACAACCCCGTGTATGTCGGGTAATACACACTATCCTAATCACCCTATAATAAAGCCTGATTAAATTTACTAAAATCACTTGCACCTGCTTGGATAAATAGTTAACAAGAGAGCAGGATGGCCCTATTTTGCTCATCTGGCAACCATTGACTATATATCATGTCAACAATAGCAGAAAGGTTTATTTTTTTACCTGAGGGGTCCTGACTTGAAAACTACTCATAGAGAACCACTTAATAATTTTACATTCCAAATATCTAAGCCCTGAGCCTTATGGTTCTAAGCAAGAAGAGTTTTGAAGTTGTGCCTATATAAGCCTATGTAAAATAAAGTGACACCACAGGTCGGCTCAATTTTGACCCTGTGGTCATGATTTTCCTGAGATCATGATTTGAACAATCTTGATAGAGGTCTACTAGGCAATGCTAAATGCTAAATATCTAAGCTCTGGGCCTTGTGGTTTTCCTATATAAGCATATGTAAAGCAAAGTGACCCCCAGGGCAGGGTCAATTTCGTCCCTTCGGTCATAATTTGAATGATTTTGGTAGAGGTCCACAAGCAATATAACATGCTAAATATCTAAGCTGTAGGCCTTGTGGTTTCAAAGAAGAATATATTTAAAGGCTTTCCTATATACATGTAAGCCTATATAAAATCAAGTGAGGTGGGGGTCAATTTTGACCCAGGGGTTTTTTTTTTAAAGTTTTCTATGTAAGCCAAGACACTGCTGCATGTCAATAGAGAAAAGGGAAACTACTCAACACTTGTCAGCCTGGATAGCTCAATCGGTAGAGCACGAGACTAGTAATCTCGAGGTAGCGGGTTCGATTCCCTGGGCTGACCAACTAAAATTACTAACAGTCTTTCGGATGAAACTTAAACCAAGGTCCCATGTAAGGGTGCTTTACACCTGACATGTTTAAAGAACCAGGGGTGTCTCTGGAATTGGGACACTTTCTGTATCTTGCACTATCCTCCAAAAACCTAAAATAACTAACCTCTTCTGGGGGCGTTGGTCATATGGGAAACCTGTATCAACGATAAAACCCTAATATACAATATGATACTCAACACTTTACAAATGTCAGGAATTTGCATTATTGTCTCCCTTAGCTACTGTTATGAAATAGCTTGTTACACATGTGGGTCATAATTTTCAAGATTTTTGAAGTTTTTCATTTCCATTGCCATGGCAACCAGAGTTCTGCATGGAATGGAGTTAATAATTAATTATTTGAACAACTATGAGAGGGATTCATGCAAGGGACTTCATCAGTATTGGCTTAGTTGTTTCAGAGGTGATGTCATTTGAAGGAAAATGTGAACTGACGACGGATGACATACGACGTACGCCAGAGGGTGAGCAATCCTACTTTGTGCCAGGTGAGCTAAAAACACAAATGAAAATTAGTAAGTTTATGCATCCCTAAAACATGTATACAAAGCACTAAATGTTCATCTAGTTTATAGCATGTACCCAGCAACCTACAGTATGTTATGCCTCCCTCGTGATTTACCTGTTGCAGTTGTTGGTGCTAAATTCTCTGCAATAGCCGTGCTCTTTTCTATATGTTTTTCTGTTAAAACTGTTTCTTTCAAAGCATTTGTGTCATACATTGTTCCTGTAAGCTTATCTTCAGATGATTCAAGTTCTGTTTCTACACTAGCACTGTCTTGTTTAGTTGCAGAAAACCTAGAATTTTCATCTTCTTCTACAGGCATTTTCTCACCCATCATTTTTGGTTGATTTGAATCTACCGTCACAGTGTGAAGAGGTACAACAGTCTTACTTACAGGAGGACCATGCCTTCTGTCCAACACAGAATCTTCACGGTTTCTACTTTTTTCAAGTCTAAGTTTTTTCCTCTCTTTCCCAGTCAAGTATCCCTTAGTTGATGCTGTATCTACATTAGATGTTGCTTTGATTTGTTCAGTCATGCCAGCCTGGGATAAAGTGCGCACTGTTGACCTTACATTTTCTAAATGTGGAGTTGCCCTGACATACATCTCATTTTCCAAAGTTTGCTGTTTATTAAAGTCATTGTTTTGATCCTGTGTTTTTGATGCCATAATTTCTGCCACTGGTGGTTCAGTATTATCTATAGTGATTTTCAAGCTTGGATCATCATGCTTGTATTCAGTCTTTGGTGCTTCTTCCTCATTATTACTTTGAAATGCATTAAGCTCTTCATCACTTGGAAAATCATTTTCATCATCAGTATCACCATCAACTTGCATAGATGGTGCTTTATTTAGCTTATCTTCAATTACTTTTTTCTCAATTTTCCTTATTTGTTCTGAAACTGTCTCTTTCTCTTGTTCTCGAGCATTTTGTTCAGGTGTGTTTATTTTGTTCAAAAATTCAGATGGAGTCTCCAAATTGTTTTCTTTATTTTTAACAGGCAATTGTTCTGCAGCAGTCTTTAAATCTGTATGGTCTAGAAAAGTTCCTTCATCCTTAATTAAATCAACACTATCAGCAAAGTCTTGTATTTGTCCTAAATCTTTCTCTTTTTTGTCCACAATATTCACTTCATTTGGTTTAATATTATGATTGTCATGAGCAATGTTTTCAAACATTTCAACAGCTTCCTCTTTAATAAATTCTTGCACATTTTGACCATGTGCATTGAACTTCTGTGTTGACTTTAAATCTGCTTCAATATTTTCTTTTCTTTGAATATCAAATATTTCTTCTTCATCTGACACTGTCTTTATATTACCACTGTCAGCTTTAGTTCTCATATTCATCTGAGTTTCTAAATTATTATCACTGTCAAACTTTTTAGAGTCTGATGCAGGTTTCATATTTTCATAAGCTTCTAAATGTACTAGATTTTCATCTTTCACTGATTCTAAGTCAATCTCAGACTTCAACACACCAGCCATTTCCACATCAGCTTTTTCTTTCTGCTGAGCAGCTTTAATCTTTTCACTTAATCTTTTCATCTGGTCAATTAAAGATTCATCAGGATCTCCAGATTCTTCAAAGAGTAGTTTATCATCATCTTTATGTTTTATATCATCTTCATCATAATCATCATAATCATCATCATTTATAGGATTATTTGAGCTATCAACTTGAGAAGCTAAATGTGATGGGGGAGACTTCTGGTTAAGAGGGATATCATTATCATTTTGAGGTAAGGAATTACTACTAGGTTTCCCATTAACCTGATCAGAATGAGCATCTACTGGCTGACTATTTTCATGAGACGAAGAAACATGCTTAACATTCACATTACCAATGGGGACTTTCTGATTAACATTTATACCTGTTTTATCAACAATGTCTTCATTTCCAGCATCCTTTTCATGGTCTGATATTTTGCTATCCTTTTCACTGGACTGTGACAATTTCTTATCTCTATTCTTAGTGTCTGTATCACATCTTACACCACATATTAAAAGAAACGTTAATACTATACAGGCTCTGGTAGTATATGCTGCCATTTTCCACTCTTCCTAGGGCTGAAGAATAAACTTTCTCTGGAAATAAAAAAGTAACAATTAAATGTACATTCCTTTGTTCAAAAGGGAAAGGTACTAAACTGTTATGCTGCACATTTGTTATTCAAAGGGCAAAATTGTTTATATATATTTAAAGGAAATTCAAATTGATAAAGTTTTTTTTACCAAAACTGAACACATACATTGTACAGGTGGACTTCAAAGTGATATTACTCGCCAAAGTGACGGTCATAATTTTGACAATAAATCTCTAACAGAATATACAAAAAGTAAAAATTGTCATCATAATGTTGCTTAAATGTGATTGACCCCCTTTAAAATCAATCTCTCCAGTGTAAAATATGCAATATATTTCTTATCAAATGCATCCTTAAAATCACATGCTTTACTGCTAAAGAATTTTACCATGGTATTTCATCCACAAACCCATTAATTTTGCAAAAAAATTCCTTGCATTAGTCAATGGGCTGTCCTGCACTGTATATCAAATTTCTTGATTAAATATTTCACTATCCGAAAATGTAAAAAATGCTAAATCTGACAAGTTCAGCTGTATGTTGGGAGAACAAGAAAAGCAACTAATTTTTCACATTATTCTACCTAAAGAATGTAAGAAAACTTACAGATTCACTGGATTATATATTAAGGTAGATGACTGTTGCATTTCAGTTGTGAACAAGTTCTACTGATTTTTTTTGTATTTTTGCTAGTGACCCTGTGGCCTCGGTATGATCTGTTTAGGAAGTGGCTGCTCATCCGGTAACCGGACAACAGTTACTATAATTTTTTCTAGCTGTCCTATAACCGAGCAGCAGGATATCAATTTCTTTGTATAAGAGTTCATCGTGACAATGCAAAAGCAGTAATATAGCAAAATGGAGAGATGTTCATAAAATTAAAATGATATGTATGTAACTTGATTAAGACTTCAAGCATGTCTCCTGCATGATTTGTTTTTTTGCATGTCATATACCTATATAAACTTAAAAGGTCCGCGTCTATGAACAACTGTCAAAGTTCGTCACTGCAAACATCGAATAATGTTCTGTGAGAAGGTTTGATCTCAACCTCAAAGCCGCCCTGCTTGATTGGTCAGGCTTCACGGTACATGTTTGCTCCTGGCAATAAACTATTATGTTAGTATTTAAAGTAAAACTTAAATGTTCTGTCTGTATTTAATATACAGTTTGACCCCGATTATTCAACAACCTATTATTCATATACCTGGTGTAATCCGAAGACAATATTCGGTCCCGAAATGTTTTATATATAAATGTATATAAAAATAAACGGGTTATTCGAAATGGATTTTACAAATACCTGGTGTTATTTGAAGTGTTTTTTAGTCCGATTGACAATGTTTGTAAGGAATTTCACACCCATTATTCGAAATGCATTCCAATCAAACCAATATTTACTGACACGCTAAACTCGAAAAACGACACGCGGTCGGCGCGTTATATGTCCTAAGGTGTGATAATTACATACTCGGTTTAATACCAAAGGCATAACTTTTGTTTTTGTTTGAAAGTCGGTTAAAGATGTTCACCTTTAATTTCGAATAACAAACTTGTGACTACCAAACTACCATGCCTACCTGTATTTATAGCATGACTTTTAATTTAACTGTCAGAAGAAAAATGACTTCTACTTATGTAGAAGTAATTTGGGTTGAGCAATCTGGCAAAGGACCCAGTAATGGGGGGATACCCAGATCAGCTGATATCTTCCTTTCCATTTGTACTGAGCAATCTGGCAAAGGACCCGGCCCCGTGGGGATACCTATAAATCAGCAACGAGTGGAAAGGGTTTAAAAAGGAAAAAATAAATTAAACGTTTGATATGATGTATTTCTGTTTTCCTCTCCTTTCATCTAAATGATATAATGCAATGCATATTTACGTTAAGCGTACGTGATAGCTATATACATGTATATATTTACATAACAATCAGCTCAGGCCATCTTCGGGACTTGGATTATTTGAACCAGGAACGTAGAATATAACGTTGATTCTACGTTCCTGTTTGAACCCATGTATATTTATATTCGAAGTAAAATCTTGGTCCCCAGCACTTCGAATAATCGAGACTCGACTGTATATTAATTCATTGTCCTTTGACATTCAGATGTCACCATTATTTGATAATTTGATACAACTGAAATTTTGATAGATCAGTTTCTGATGTATGCATGTGATGCCTGATGTGTGTATGTTTCACTTGTAAATAGAGAACATAACAAAATTGAAAAGCGTTAATTGACGTCCTATTTTTAGACTAAAAAATATAACTGACGTCATCAATATTGACGTACGTTGTGTACGTTTCTAAGCAATTACACATATTTTGACGCCATATTTGCCCTGATGAGCATGAAAGCGAAACCGGTTGGCAAATAATAATTTAATTATCTCATGGACTGTGTTTTTATCTTTTAATATATATATATAACTGCATGTACTGGCAAGCAAGGAAAAGCTGGTTGATTTTGCATGTTTTTTTTGTTTTATTTTAGAAATAGATGAGACAAAATAAAAACGTCGACTATTTTGCAAATCTTGGCCTTGGCCTTGGTCGGTACAGTTCGATTTCTAGGTCATACGTGTTTTTGTACTTTTAAAATAGACTGCTCCAGTGCCCAGGTAAGTCGGGTCAATCAATTTTAATATATACCAGTAGTTTTCGTGGGAGAGTATCGTGCAACACTAGCCGTGTGGTTATAACCAAGATAATTGAGCGTATAACATTGTATGTTTTACTGAAAGTTGCTGGTTCAAGCCCTAGTACAACCATATAATTTTTATATATATATATACTTATCTTATTGAGTTCAATGAATTTATATCCTCTTTATTTCCAATAAAAGGACATAATGTGTTAGCTTACATGTACTCAGAGGAGATGAAATGTATACGATGTATTATTAATTTTACACAATACACACACCCACTAAGGAAAGAATACAAATACAGTTGTTG
Source organism: Saxidomus purpurata (assembly GCA_022818135.1). Lineage (NCBI taxonomy): Eukaryota > Metazoa > Mollusca > Bivalvia > Venerida > Veneridae > Saxidomus > Saxidomus purpurata. The sequence goes on along the minus strand of JAFMSR010000001.1, from coordinate 64,559,788 downwards.
TCAAAGGTGTTAGGGAAGATATAGAAAACGCATATGACTTTTATCAAATATAAACGTAGGTCGACAGTGCATGACTTAGGGCTGGTCCGTTGGTCCGGGTTGGGCGTTGGAGTGGTGTCCCCACTGGATGGCGAAATCTAGAATTTTGTCAATGGTTAACTATTAACTTTCATATTTTATCAGCAAAAGAAACGTCAGTGTAAATTGTTCTGATGTATTGTTCCGATGGCAAAATACAACCACTGAAATTACCATTGCCTTTTATTATAGGAAAAGTGAGCGATACATCATATCTAACCTAACTTTTAAAACGGAAGATCTTCAGATCAAAGAAAGGCACGCAAATACTGGTATTTCTACCTTGAATTCATTCTATAGCTTTGACAAAGAACCATTAACGAGTTAAAATAAACCAGAAAATGTAACTGAAATGACGTATATTTTGCCGTGTTTTGTATCGACGTCATGTGTTGTCGCTAAAGAGACTATAAACACAAATAAGATGAAATGTTATAAGATATCTTAACAAATATATAATACATACATGTATTTTGTAAGAGTTAAGATTGTTTCAAGAAAACATAATTATAAAAATAAAAATTGAAAAAATAATATTGCTTAGTCCAGCGATCGAACCGCGATATACATGCGTAAGAAGCCATCACCTATACCACTACGGGTTGTACCGACTATACCTCGAACGAGGATGGTGGACCTAATAAGCACAATTACATACACCTATACCACTACGTCTTTGCTTGTGAAGTAGTGACAAATCTATTGATATACTAAATATATTGATCTTTATATACAACAATGCTTCACTCCCTAAAACATTAAATAAATGGAATGGCCCATGTTTATAAACACATTGTTTACGAAATCGAACAGTAGAGGTAACTTTTGTTTATATTGGCCGCGCATGCTTGTAAATATGGGGCCTTAAAAGGGTTACTTAGAGCACATGAAAAATGGGCATTACTGCAGGAAATATCGGCGGCTTATATTCAGCTCATGAATGTCGTGTATAGCACAAAAATATTTGAAAAGCATTAAAAATAATTATTTCTAATGGCTTTTAAAAAAAAATTGTCTTTTAGAAATGATATTAAACTGCAGCTTGGTAAGTAGGTCTATATACCTACATGTGCCGGGAACCAGACGTTTCGGCCCCAGTACGTTTCGGCCTCAAGAAAATTGTGATGATGTTTCGGCCACATGACATATCGGCCTCACTTAACGTCCATTTCGGCCCCAATTCAATTATAAGAGTCAACTATATCACGGACATATTTTTTTTTGTTTTATTGTTTGTGTCCGCAATTTAAAGATGATATGTTAATGCATTTCGGTTCCTTTGATATAACTTATTAATAAGTGGAACAATTTCAAAGGATAATAGGTAATTAATTTAATTACGTGAATGATTAGGTGATTATGCATGAAAAGAACCAATTTGTTGATGCGGCGGCAATATTTCGGTTACTTTGATGCAATTGATTGATATTTGCGCTGAAGTTTATTTAAAATTTAATGAATTTCATTGGTGTTAAAGTGAATTACTCACAAAAGGATACACGATTGTGACGATAAATAACTCGTATTGAAATTATAATAAAATTCCTTAGACTCAAGTCAGGTCAAAGAACCTTTATTCACTCATTTCATTACAATGAAATAATGTATTACAATAGTATAAAACTATGAGGCTCATACACAATTATGGTAATACAAAACATTTCGATGAGTTGTCGTGTCGATCTATTGTCGTGATGAGTTGTCTGGGGAAATTTTAAATGTGAGCCTGGAACTTTGTATTTTTGCTGCTTCTGTGTAACGTCTTTTTTATTTTTTTTGTTCAACAGCAATGAAAACGTTACTGCACTCGCTCTATAAAATAAATAAAGAAAGAGAAAGAGTTTGATTTCGTTTTTATGAACTTTATCAATTCTCTATAATCATATATTGATAAGTAATCATAATTTTCTTTTTGACATCTTTAAATTTCTCTAATTATCACCTGATTAATCATCGAAAAGTCGGTCTGTGCACACGTGCGTGTCATAACCACTTTAACTATCATTAATGTTTTAAGTAACAAAAAAACAAAAATAATATCAAACAGGGAATGCCACGCACCAAAAACGCAGCCTCCCAAAACGAACCCCACATCACCCAGAAGTGCACACCACCAACACACACACACCGCGCACACGCACACACACCACACACACACACCATCATGTACACACACATATATACACTACCAACACCCGCTAGCATACAAAGCAACCCGAACACGAGGCCCCGAACAATTAAAGGAACACAGTGGGGCACCGCCTTGGAGCGGTCAGTGGCAAAAACACCACTGGGGAGCTTAAACCGGTTTATGGTGCGCACCCAACCTCACTCTTACCCCCACCATGTTCCAAAGTCACAGGACAGTGTAAATAAAAGTAATCCTCTGCTAGGTGAATCTCTAACACACGCAATGGAAACAAAGGCTGGTATGTAAAAACAAAATCGTGTATAAATATATAAAAAGCAAACCTTGAGAACCAAAAAACGTATGTACTCAATGCCTTTGCAGAAGGCAGAGCACCAAGAGAAACACCCAGAACCAGAACAGAAGAACAGAAGTTAATTTATTACTCTCAATACATATAAACAAAACATGGGAGTTTCAGTTTATCATGATAAATTAGTTATTATGATATGTAAATACAGTATGTTCTTCTTTTGTTTTGTTGTGTTAAATATTGTTTTGTGCATTTCTGTTATTTCGTATAATAATCTTTTGTTTTGTTGTGTGTATAATTGTTTTGTGCGCTTCTTTTTTAAATAGAAATCTGTTTTTAGTTATTCTGTTTCTTTTTTTTTCATGCAGTTATCAGTTTTCCTATGTTTACATACAATGTTATATCTAATGAAATAATGATATGAAAGTATATACTACTTATGTTTTCATATTCTTCGCTAACAACTCAACTGAAAGGCACATCGATTTCAATTATCATTGTATTGATGCACGATGTGTTACAACGTTAGAAAAGAAACACTAGCCGTTTAAAACCACATAATATGTCATCAGCTTTCTGGGGCCGAAATGTCATGTGGCCGAAACGGCAATGGGGCCGAAACGTCGAGGCCGAAACGTCTTTGTGGCCGAAACGTCATGTGGCCGAAATGTCATGGGGCCGAAACGTCTGTAATTCCATGTGCCATTGTTCATTTGTTGCAAGAAGTAACCGTACTTAAAAACGTTTTCTACTTAGTCAAATAGATGCAATTATTTTGCTAAATACACTGCATAGCCTCCAGTGCTAACATCAGATAAGAACTCTCGACATTTTTCCGTGTGTTTGTTTGGCAATATACATAGTTCCCACATTCACAATATTTACCTCCCTTGCTCTGAATTGGCAGCCATTTTGAATGGCAAAACTGATAAAGCATTTATAGGAATGTTTCTCAATTATGTGATAATTAAAAAAATACCAAGATAATTTATGTGTGACAACCACATTTTCTTGAACCTGCTGAGTCATCTGCCCATATCAGCATCATATATTAATTATGTTTATAAATCTGAGTAGTTTGTAATTGTTAAGTAGATTGTTCCCTATTAATTTTAAGAGAAATTGCCATACAAAATGGCTGAAAATTCAGAACAAGGGAGGTAAATATTGTCGATGTGGGAACTATGTATAGCCTATGATTTCCCTGCATTGAGCCCCCCTCTAACTAAGGGGAAATACTATAGGAGGTTTTAGGAATCCCGATATGACGTCATTCCTGCGCATGCGCATTGACTGGCCGTCAATTGATCGGCCAAAATGAAAGCGAAATAGAGCATTTGACTGTACGGCAGTTTATATTTTAGGCTATAACGTTATTAAATGACACAAAATCTAGTTTATATGCAGTGTCTGTGTTGCCGTGTCTATGCCATTGATGCTTATGTATAGTTTTCATTATAAAGTCCGATATGAAAGTGTGAATTTTAACTGAATCGGCCAAAACGAATGTAACTTGACAATGTCCCTTTCCCTAGGCTAAGCTACTTGTTATTCCTGTCGAAAATGTCCTCTATTTTTTTTTTTTGAATTAGCGCCGATATTCATTATTTTCACATAGTGCTTAGTATATTTTGTTGCTGGACATAGATGGAAAAAAATTGCTACGGTAAAGTTCTCCGCATTACTTAAAGATGATCCTCTAATTGTACATAATACATCTTGTTAAAAATTTTCAGACAATTTTTGCCACAATTTTTTTTATAAAAACATGATGTTAATTTGTAAATTATATACTTTGTTTAGAATGGTCAAGGCTTTATTCGGCTATTTTCCCTATTATATGTCTCTAATTTCAGTAAAAAAAATAGTCATAGAAATCATGCATGTGTCTGTAGAGCGTTATAGATGACCACTTTGAATGAATTGCATAACGTGGCATATGGCACACATCAAGCTTTAATTGAATCATTCATCATAACATTTTATGACTAAGTTAAATGATACCCTTGATATACGGATGCAGATAAGACAGAATATTTTTGAATTTCAGATAACAAAGTTTCTTTTTATTTTAGAGGCGACAACAAATGTCTGAAACAAAAGAAATTTTAATTCGATATTTTGAAGTCTTTGTTTTCTTTAAGTTTGAGGTTTTCCACTTATCTGCATATACTTTGTTAATCTAACAACATGCCATCAAACATATTAAATTTTTTTAAATAAGGAGTAATCGCAAGGTAAACTGGCGTGTGGGCATTTCAAGCAAGCAGTTGCTCAGCTAAGATATATACGTTAATTAGGCATTTTTTATAATGTGTTATTGAATTTTTAATACAACAGTTTTTTTGGAAGTGTCACTTTCACATGTGTCCGTCGCTGTAGATGTCATGGACGTTGATTACCTACCACGGTGCCCAGCTACTTCTATAGTGTATACATACTTCCGTCATTATATCAAAACAGGGATATCTTTTTTTGTCATTTATTTTTGAGACATACATATGCATTATATAACCAAACAATCAAAAATTACCAAAGGTACCAGTAAATATGGGAGTCTTCCTGGGGTCTTGGCAACTTACATGAGGAAAGATCTCACGATGTCCGGGACTATCATAACATTTTTAAAAAATAACAAAGTACTTTTAAAGTAGAATTATGGTCTTGTATAATATTAAGTGTGCTGGTTTTGAAAAAATATACCACAGAGAAAAAGGTAAGATGAAAGAGAATAATCAGTGAAGGAAAGAAGACAAATGAAAGGTGAAAGACGGGAAATCTCACAAAGCCTGATCAAAGTTAATTCTTTGATTATAGCAACAACTATCAAATATATATTATATAAGAAATTATGTATTCACTTCCACTTCAAACCTTAAAACAAACTCGATAATATTTAGTTTATTTTGGCGATAAATAATGTCTATGCTGTATCAATACACGTTCGGTATATGGCCGAACTCAATACAGTTGACGGCCACGCTATTTTTAGTAACGGAAAATCCCGGATGTGACGACACACTAAAACCTCCTATACAATCAGTACAAATTACTTCCCTTGAATTGAACAGTCAAATCATCCCGATATACTAGTGTACGGTTTGAATATGTTCTAAATACCTTTTTATTGCGTGTTGAAATGTATTTTAACATGATTTTCTAATGTTTTTAAAAAATTTAAGAAATATTTTTGTGCGGAAATCAAAAATTGACAGCCGTCACATGACCCCCCATGTGACTTTGTTGACAACATAATTATGTCAAGGTTGCGAGTAAGATGAAATAAAAGTAGATATTTCAGTAAATATTTAACCTCGTTATAACACGGTATCGGGTCCAACACAATAAAAGGTGAGACTGTTTTTTGCCCCCCCTTTTTTTAAAAAAAGGACCCCCCCCCCCCCCCCCCGCGGCCCCCCCCCCCCCCCCCCCTTGGTTAAGTCCCTTTTCGTACCACCCCACTTTATTTCAAAAGTATTAGAGGTATGGCTTGGCTTGAAACTTACCATACTTGTTTACCATCATAACCTCCATCTACAGACAAGAGTACATAACTCTGTCAAGGTTTTTGACAGAATTATGGCCCTTTTTGACTTAGAAAGTGTATTCAGCTTGGTTAAGTTTTTCGTACCACCTCACTTTATTTCAAAACCACTGGAGGTATTGCTTTGAAACTAACCGTACTTGTTTACCATCACGACCTTTATCAACAGACAAGAGGACATAACTCTGTCAAGGTTTTTGACAGAATATGCCCCTTTTTGACTTAGAAAATACATTGAATATGGGTAAAACCACTTATTACCTTAACCCTTTGAGATATTGCTTTGAAACTTTTAATGCTATTTCACATCATTACCCCCATCTGTACGCAAAGAAGGTAACTCTGTCAGGTATTTGTTTTAAAAATTAAGGCCTTTTATCAACTTAGAATCTTGGTTATGTTTTTCCGTACCAGTCCACTTTTTGACTGAACTGTTTGAGATATTAATTTGAAAGTTGGAATACTTGTTTACCATCATGATTCCCAAACATGGGGAGGAGAAGGTAATTCTGTCAAGGATTTTATTTGAATTAAGTGGCCCTTATTTGACTTAGAAACTCATTATAATTTCCACTTGTTAACTGGACCAATAGAGATATTACGTTGAAAGTTGTACTCACGAACCATCGTAAAACCTATCTGTACATATAAAAAACTCTTCTTGATTTGTATTTATAAATTCCTAGTTGAAGTCTTGTGTGCTATTAACTGTCAAAGTTTTGTTTTATTGGCAAGCACTAAAAAAGTCGAGCACGCTGTCCTACTGACAGCTCTTGTTATAACGCGGTCTGATCAACGGCCATTGTTTTCTTGCATAAAGATGTAACGCGTATACCCCACCCACCCAACTTAATTAAAGCATATTGATGTTTGGCACACATTATGTTTTTTATGTAATCAAGTGGTTAAATTGTAGAAAATAATGATGTTATGGAAATAAATTAGTTAATTAATCACGAAATTAAATATAAAAAAAGAATAAATCTTACGTAAATATTTGCTATTGAAAACGAAAGTACATCCATTTTCAGAAACTGTAAACTGCTTAAATTTTTATATTTTATAAATGTTTGAAGATGTACTTTTATTTGGTAGAAAAATATATAGAATTGACATTATGAACGATATCTGATAAAATAGCTCTGAATTCGTATTACATATCCCTCAGGGATCAGGAAAACCAAAAATTTGCCGGTCTGGACCGATTTTCAACTTGCTGGACCGATTCACGTCACCAAAAGTTGCTTAAACATCGGTCCGAGATTTTTTTTTAAAAGTCATAAAATCGCTCAAATAAGACAAAAGGAGTTGCTTGTGTAGTTACACATAGCATCTGTGTTATTAGCACCTATCCAATACCCCAATAAACGTGTCATGTTAATAACCTGCGGCGGTCTTTACCTAATTGGTCCTCGGGCGTCGCTAACACATTATTGATTAAAGGATTTTATTAATGTGTCTGCAGCTCCGATTGACTCTATGCCAGGCTGATTGTCTTTAGGCCGCTAATCATTACCTACACTTTGCCAACACTACTGGTCATTATGGTTTAATTAAAAACGATTTGGTCCACGTGTACTTTTGACCGGTAAGAAAACAGTTGAAAGAAATTATTAAAAAATAAAACCCAAGAGTTAATTTTTATTACTCAAATAGTTCCGGCTATATTATGTATCATGTTCGGGCATTCAATGCCTTTCAATTTATTGTTGAAATGGCACAAGGCAACATATTTGCGATGTTCAAAAAATCAAATGACCGAAATGGCAAAACTTTGTGGGGGTGACTTTGAACGTAATCAGTTCTAATCGAAATTGAACACACTTTCAATGATAAAATCACATGGAAATTATTATATTTATTTATGAAAACTGGCTCGATATTTTTCTTATTACTAAGAAATTCCGATTCTTATTCCTTTCTGGCGAAAATTATGTAAAGTTTATCCCTAAGAAAATGGAACGCTCCAAGTGAACGGCGCATTTATTTTATCGACTCGTGAGATTTACTAATCAATAATAATAGAAGATAAACATTTTCGTTTTTGGAATCCAAAGGAGGCAACTAAATACTAACCGTTCCATGATCATGCACAACAATGGAAAGATGGTTGAAAAATATATAAATCACGTACAAATTTTTCATTTTTTTCTATCATTTTTTTTTTTACGTTTTTGTAACTTTTTTTTGGGGGGGGGGGGAGAGGGGAAGGGGGGGAGGAGGGGAAGGGGGGCGAGGGGGGGATTTGACGATGTACCCTCGACATGTCCGGACCGATTGAGATTTCAAAATTTCCTGATCCCTGATATCCCTTGACTATAAAAGTTTTGTAATTGATTGATTAAAGTTCAGGTAAGCCAACAACAAGATGTGCAAACAAATTTTAATTTGCAGGATTTACAAGTTATTGTCAAACAAACAAAGGGACCACCTTGCGAATAACGGAGCCGTGAAAACATCATCCGTAATTATTTTAACACTTCTGTGTTAATTAATAGACGCTTTGAAAAGCGTCTATCTGACAATGATCAATTAACAACCTGCCGAGTTGTTTATTTACATTTTCGAACATTCGTTTAGTATGGGGACAATGCTATTCTGGCAGAAATGATTTTGGTCGATCCCAAAATTTTTGGGAGCCAAGACCCAACTGCGGTATACCGGGATTCGCATTATAACGGCGCCCGCTATAATGAGGTTGCAGTGTATATCTCCTGATAGGGGTAAAAACGTAAACTTTTTTAAAACCTTGTTTGCTAGGAAAAAGCGCAAGTTATTTTTTTCAGTGGGTGTTTATATTATTGTAAGCAATTTATTAAGAATAAGCAAATTTCATGTCAATATCTTATTGGTAAAAATTTGATTTTTTTTTTACCAACTGAAAAACCAGAAAGTGATGTTTTATCAGGTCTGTATAGATCAGGTAAATATTATGTGAACACATTAGCGCTTTTTCGTTGAAAAAAAGTTATATAAAAAATTGTACTTTTCTATTGTTAACACTTTAGCCCGATAGGGCTATTTTAGCTCATTCGATCGGGAGATATGCTCAGTCTGCTAGGTGTGAGAAACCACGTCCTGTGCAAAATCTATTACACTTATTCTCCCTGACCCAGTAAACAGTGTAACTCATTAATCCCAAATATCGATGATGTCATTTCATTTGCATACTAGAAGTTTTCACAGTACGCTGTCAAAATCTCTTGCAACCTGTAACATTCATAAAAATTGTATGCAATGAGCGTTTTAGGTAAGAAGACATAATTCTGTATAAAATTCTATATTTAACATGGAATTTTATGGATGTCTATCATTTCCAACTGAATGTGCGGTGTGCCTTTCTTTCATCTTGTGATCCTCAAATTTGTCTTCTGCTTTAGTATCAAAATTAAGACCGATATAAGGGTAAAAATTACCCAATACCATATTTTTTTATTTTAGTCCCATGGAAATTTGTGTGGAGGAGATAATTTGTTATTGATGCACCGGTTACTGGTACAAAAATGACCTTCAACCTTGTTTGTATACATGTTAATTTGAGGCCAAATAGCGTACGCTGCAAGTTTTTTTCAAAAGTTTTGATGGTTGCACGATATTGTTGAAATGACAATCTACTAAATATTCTCAAGTAACTATTATATAAACTGAAAAATGATTTTGCAACTTTTTTTAGCATGTTTACATTAGACCAACGTTTACTGGGTTAGGAAGACTACATCCCAAGCCCAAGAAATTATCTATCTATCTATCTTGTTATACTGCCTCACACCTCTCACAAGTATTATGGGCAGGGTGCACGCCGGGTGTTAATAAAAGATAAACTACTGCAAGATAGCTCCCACAGTCAAGAGAAACAAGATGGTTAAAACTGTTAAAAAAAGTAAGAGTTAAAAACAACTGTTGTATGATTAATAATTGATTTGGGCCACTGACTGCTTGAATGATTCAAGATCAGGCAGGATCGCAATATGCATGGGTAATCTAATCCACAGGACTGTGATATGGGGGGAAAAAACAGAGTACTTAAAGAAGTCCAAATTTGCATGGGTTTGGTGGAGACTAAAGGGGTGCATATATATGTCTTGTTAACCTGTTTGGGACTTCTAGGTAACTGGGCAGGGAGATTGCTACAAGATTGTAGTATATTTAGTAAAACGCCTTGCCTTATAACATCAAGGACAGTGTGAATCTTCAGTGCTTCACATCTGGCTAATGTCATCGTCCTGTTTTTATTTTTAACAAAGTTGTATATAGTACTACTTTTACTCTCTTAACACATGCATATCATGTATCATGTAATTTAGCATTTTCTTTCAACAACTGCCCCCACCTCCCAGTTATGATCAGAAATTGATTGTTGGGAGTATCCCCGTAGATGTAAAACATAACCAATTTGGAGGCTTGACACCTGTTCTCAAGGGTGCTCCATCCAAGGGTGTTCTGCAGGTCTGTCACACTGGAATAATCATTTTTTACCCAATCTGATTGTGCGTCGCTGGACCATCTCCAGCTTGTGAATATTAACCTGGGTGTGTGGTGACCATACAGATGATGCATACTCTAGTTGTGGTCTGAATGATGTTTTGTAAGAGAGTGATTTGATTGAACAAATTGAACAGTTTGACAATTGTCCCAGAGTTGAAAGCTTAAATTTCACATGTAAGACATCTGAGAAAAGTAAACCGGCTTGATGTGAACTGACAGGGGATGAAGCATAAATAATGAACTTGGAAGTTAAATAAATTTTTTTTTCAACAAATTGAAACTCACGTTTTAACAAGCTAAAAAATAGCCTTATTTTGGCTTGCTTACTTTGAACGTATGTTACCACGAAGTCGCCCTTGGTCTTGTGTTAGTGTTAAGAGTTTGAATATTGCTACAGACACTTAGCTTTTGCTTGACGACTAGAATTTTGACACGTTAATTTCCTGTCTGTTTCGCTGTCATCCATTTTGGATGCTCTGAAACGCAACAGTAACAATGAGTGGCTGGGTTAAAATCCAGAAGACCAATCAGCAACACGTTCTCTTTCGTCGTATTAAAAATTAACTCAACGAAAATGAATGTAACCACCGTACAAAAAATACAAACAAGAACTATCTCTCGCCCGCCAGTTAAGGATGCAAACTACCTTGGTGTTGCCATCAGCCAAGATCTCAGCTGGAATACACACATCTCAAGAATAACAACAAACGCAAACAGAACACTAGGCTTCCTCAAACGTAACATTAAAACAAAACATGAAAATATTAAATCACTCTCTTACAAAACATTAGTCAGACCACAATTAGAGTATGCATCATCTGTATGGTCGCCATACACCCAGGTTAATATTCACAAGCTGGAGATGGTTCAGCGACGCACAATCAGGGTAAAAACTGATCACTCCAGAGATACCAGTGTGACAGACCTGCAGAACACCCTCCAAATTTGTTGTTTTACAAAATATACCGCAATCGTGTAGCAATCTCCCTGCCCAGCTACCTAGAAGTCCCAAACAGGTTAACAAGACATAGGCACCCCCTTATTGTCCTCCAAACCCATGCAAACTCGGACTTCTTTATGTACTCGTTCTTCCCCCATACCACAGTCCTGTAAAATAGGTTACCCGCGCCTATCGCGATCCTGTCTGATCGTGAATCATTCAAGCAGGCAGTGGCCAAACTCAGTAATTAATAGTAAAACGGTTGTTTTTAAACCTTTGATTCTATTACTATTTTAACAGTTTTAACACACACAATTAACAACACAGTATTAGACATAACCAGCCTCTTTAAAGAATGTTCCATGAAGTCATTTGGAAAGATAAATGTACGTAAGCACACGAATGACATCACAAAGAAAAAAACTTGGTTTGACAGAAATTGTCAAATTGCTAGAAATACGTACCACAAAACAAGAATGCTATACAATAAGCATAAAACGCAATACTATAAAAGTCTTTTAAAAGTAGTGAGTAATCAGTATAAAGTAGCTTTACGAAAAGCTAATTACTCTTATAAGGCTGCAAGAATTGAGAAATTGCGAAAATTAAAAACGAAAGATCCGAAACAAATTGGAACATTCTAAACACACAAACAAAACAATCAGAACCTATTGCTTCTCTAGATGACTTATATGATTACTTCCGAAACATTAATGGAGGTATTAACGAAGAACATACCTTTATAGGTAACAACAATAGCAATAACGATGAAGCAAATAGCAACCATAATAACAGCCACAAAAATAACAGCAACAATGTTATGAACAACAACAACAATATCAGTAACAATAATTATAATGATAATGTTTACAACAATAACAACATAAACATAAACGATGAAATAAATTGCCCTATAGAAGAACAAGAGATTATACAGGCAGTGAAAAGTCTAAAAAAATAATAAATCTCCCGGAAATGACGACATCATTAACGAGCAAATGAAATATTCACTGCAATATATGATACCAATTTATAAGAAGTTATTCAATATTGTCTTTTGATACAGGAATAATCCCTGAAACTTGGACTGTAGGAATTATAAAACCTTATATATAAAAATAAAGGGGATCCGAAACAACCGGAAAACTATCGACCTATCTCTTTATTAAGCTGCCTTGGTAAACTATTTACATGTATTCTAAATAACCGTCTGAACAAATATGCAGAGAAAACAAATCTGATACACGAAACACAAGCAGGGTTCCGAAAAACTTTTCTACTGTAGATAACTTTTTATTCTTAAAAGTCTAATAGACTTGTACATTCTGAAAAGAAAAAATTATATTGCTGTTTTGTCGACTTTAAACAAGCTTTCGATTCTGTGTGGCGTGTCGGGTTATGGCAAAAACTTCAAAGTGAAAATATTAATGGCAAATGCTTTCAAGTAATTTACAGTTTATATAATAATATAAAGTCAAAAATTGTAACCTCAGAAGGATCAACACCCTACTTTTGATTGTTTAGTAGGTGTACGACAAGGAGAGAACCTTTCTCCTTTCCTATTTTCTATATTTTTGAACGATCTAGAACAATTCCTGAATGATAGAAATGTAAGTGGAGTTTCTAAAGATTACACATCAGAGGGTACACGTAATTTCTTGAAACTTTTTATTCTACTATACGCTGACGACACTGTATTATTTAGTGATAATGAAAACGATCTACAGCATACCTTGAATATTTTTAAGGAGTATTGCGATAGATATAAACTTCAAGTCAACACCAGTAAAACGAAAGTTCTGATATTTAGTAAAGGTAGAAAACCGAGTAACACTAGTTTCAAAATTGGAGACACGCGCTTAGAAATAGTAAATGAATATAAGTATCTTGGGCTATTTTTCTCAAAGAGTGGTAATTTTCTTAAAACGAAACAATACATAGCAGGTCAAGCTACAAAAGCCATGTTCTCCCTGTTAAGAAAAATAAAGTTACTCTCTCTACCTTATGATATGCAGTTAGAATTATTCGAAAAAACAGTAAAACCAATACTACTATATGGAAGTGAGATATGGGGTTATGGAAATATAGATATCCTAGAAAAGGTACAATTGAAATTCTACAAATATGTATTTAACTTGAAAAACTCAACCCCCCCTTCAGTACATGATATATGGGGAACTGGGCGTAATTCCCATTTCCATTCACATTAAAAATAGGTTATTATCCTACTGGGCAAGACTCATTGAAAATATCGAGAGTGAAAGAACAACTAAATTAGCATCAAAAATTTACAAGATCAACATTCAGAAAATATTATTAAATCACAATGGCTAGATAATATAAAATACAACTTATGTAGTATTGGTTATTCCGGAATATGGTACAGCCAAAGTTTTATCGATAGCAAATGGCTTATTAAGTCTTCTTTACAAAAGCTTAAAGATATATTTATTCAAAACTGGTTTTCACAAATGAATAACACTTCAGCAACCAACAATACAAATATTATAAAACTAACTTTTCACGTAGCGCATTTATCAACAAACTACCACACTATCTTTTGTAAAACACTAGTTCGATTTATGACCAGAAACCACAAATTACCTATAGAAACTGGCAGATGGAGAAACATACCACAGAATGAAAGAAAATGCATAAATTGTCAAGAAATAGGAGATGAATATCATTATCTTTTAATCTGCCCCATCTTTTAATATCGATAGAAATAGATATATTGAAAGGTATACACGAACAAGGGCCAAATATGATCAAGTTTATTAACCTGATGACAACAGATAACTATACAACACTAAGAAATACTAGTTTATTTTGTGATAAGATAATGAAATATTTTAGAAACGTTTAAATTACAAATGCTCAATTTCTTTTTGTTTTCTACTAAAAGTTGATATAAAGATATAATTTTATACATACTTTACAGGTGTCTAAATGATGTATAGACAAAGGGTACTACATGTACTATTTAATATATGTATAAACTGTAAAATCTCAATGATAATTGAATGTTTTCGAGTACTCTCATGTATGTATCACAGACATCGTATAATTGATGCCTTTAGCAGTCTAATTAATCTTAATTTTCGATTTTTCGATTTTTCGATTTCAAGGTTAGACTACTGGCAAGGTGACAGAGATATATTCGCATTTAGACATGTATGACAATGTCTAGCTCGTCTAAAGCTTTCGTATTTCGTAGACAGCTAGAATATACTAAGGCTTTCCTAGACTACTTAGAATGAGACCTTATTTTTGCTCCTCAATGATTATTTTGCACATTATAAAATGTGTTATTTTACAGTCAAACTTAAGACATTATATATTTTATTAAGTACGCTATTCTATCTGCACTTATTTTTGCGCCTCAATGCTTACTTACGACTTACAAAATGTGTTAGTTTAAACATTGTAAATCTTATTAAGTTTTTTAACTGCACCTGACTTAGTTTAGAGTTAAATTACAACTATGTGTATAAAAATACTTTATATACTTGTAACATATGATGTAAATAGACCCCCGTATTGGTGGTTTATTGTTTAATATTATCCACTTATGTATAATACTTACGATTTATGTAACGATAATCCAAAATCATAAGCATAAGCACATTACCTTCCCAACACTTTGACCTAAAACAACTGCACGAATGATAAATTCAATCATATTTTGACTACACAAGTGTGCTCAAAATAAATACAGCACGAGATTTTCATGGAAATGTCTAATCTTATGACGCACACAATTTATGAAATAAGCGAAAAATAACCATAGCTGTAACGATATTTTTCAATTAGTAAATATTGTAAAGGTAGACTTTCATTAATAAACAAACAAAAAAACTTTATATTTGATAAAAAAAAATGAAACTATTGATTTATGTACATGTATATTCTCCACTGTATAAATTCAGAGAATGTAAAATTGTGATATCCCTGTACATAGATTTGTTATTAGTAGAGTATAGTCGTTTTCCGTTTTGTCATGTTGATATGTTTTGTATATAGATATGTATGTTGCTGATGCTGCCCGTTTTATGCGGGACTCATGCATATTTGTAAAATAAACTTGGAAACTTGAAAAAAAAAAAAAAAAAAAAAAAAAACAATTTTGATTCGCCTAACTGGAAGAACTATCTTGCAATTATGATATTTTATCTTTTCTATAATACTCGTGAGAGGTGTGAGGCAGTATGACAATCTCCAAAAAGGCGACAGGTCAATCCCTGCCAACTATAGGCCCAGCTATGGACTCAGATGTCAATCATTTAAGTGGATTACGAGTTTTTCTAGATAGCAGACTCGAATCAGTCCTAAATGGCACAAGTTAAGATGTTTTTCTTTTCTCCTCCGGTGTTCAGCAGGGGCCTGTACTTTAACCGCCGCTCTTTTTAGCTAATATAAATTGCATCCAACATAATCATCAATTTTAAAGTCCGCCTCTTAAAGTATGAACTGAAAGTGAAGTCTTTGCTGGTGAAACTGCAGTTTACTTAGCCTTACCATCTGCAAACCGATCGGTCATCCCCCAAAATGAGACCAAAAGGTTAAAAGCGTTGGAGTTGGAGTGGGACATGGAATTCAACCCCTCCGAATGTCAAGTAAACCACGTCACTAGACGGAAACAGTGGGCATCGATAGCTAGGTGGTGAGGCGTTCGCCTTCGAAACGGGATCTCCCGGGTCGAATCCCAGCCCGCGCACGAGGTGTGTCCTGATGTTAAGACACTGATGCTACATGTGCCTCGGTTTCACCCAGCTGCAAATTGAGCAGCGATGAAACTATCGCACTCTCGCGAGCGAGCGTGATGACATCTGGAATGAGTGTTCGAGAACGATACAATAAGCTCCAGAGCTTTCTTCGTTATCTAACTGAAATAAATTCGTATAAACTAAACATATTATTCCAACCCAGTATTACTTTCACTGTATCCTACTGGAGTCTGTAACTTTGGCTAGATTCTTTCGCGTGGATATCTCAAATATTCTGTCGTGGGACGACCACATAAATAGGTCAATTAAGAAAACTATAGTCAGACATTAGGGTCTCTATCCAGAAACATCAAGGTCAAATCCGAACACCTTAGTCAGTTGCTTACCAGACCCTAATAAGACTCTAGCTGGAATATGGCTCCCACGTATGGCTACCCCATAACCAAACCGTCACAGACCAGATTGAGGGCGTCCAGAGAAGAGAAGAGCAGCTCGAGGAAACTGTATGCTCTACTGTTATACTTGTAAAGCTGCAGCATTTACACAGTTGGTATACTGATCATTGCAATCAAAATGGCGTATTTGGCACTGGCACATAGAATCTAGAAGTTTTTTTTAAAATGGTGAAATCAAATTTTATTGACAATGCGATCGTGTTCAAAAGTTATTTGACCATTCATTGCCTCCTGTTTCACCAGTTCTCACACTGAAATAAACGAACGTAAAGTCTAGCAACTTGAACCCACGACATACTGCTTCTATTTGCGTGCACGCACAGCAAGACCGGGCTACAGTTTGCAGGTTCTTGTTATTCTATCATGCAAAAATGTTTCGATTATGTCAAATTCAATACATTTTTGTAATTGTTTAATTCAATGACAGCTTTATAAATTCTAATAGATTTGAGACAGTTTTCAGTGTACACCACCGTAGTTTTAATATTTAGGCAATTAAAATTTAGATTCTATATGAACCAAAGCGTAGGCAAAATAGCAAATATAAATTGACAGTTTATACACGAAGCTGCAATCAAAATTAACTGGCACAATGATTTTTGTGCTAGAGTGAAGGGACAAAACTCGTCCGATCTTGTGCTGAAGCAAAAAGCAAAGGGGCAAAACTAGTCCCATCTTTTCGGGAGTATATAATTTAATATTTTGTTTTTTAATACAATTATCAGGTGC
>JAFMSR010000001.1:64449889-64537389 GCA_022818135.1 Saxidomus purpurata | reverse complement strand
CTTTTACAACCAAGTTGAGTAAGAATTAAATGCCCTATTGCTATTCATGTATGTAGTTCGTTATGTGAAACCTTCACCTCTGACTTGTCTGGCTAATATTATCCATCAAAGGTCAGTTCGAGTCCCCGCCATGACAGCTGTAACAATTCCTCCGTATAAAAAGAAACGCACCGCTGAATTGTGCATTGTATTTTATACTTTTTAAAGTAGTCAATACTGATTAACCACATGTAAGCACTGGCTATACTATGGAATCATAGTTATATTTTTAACGGTAGACCACTACCAATTTATGAAAGACTCAGTGCTGTTACGTATTTCTGAAATGTCGGCCTCTGTCTTGTAGTGAAATAAATGTACCATTGGCCGAAATACAAGGAAGATTAGTTGGTAATACACGTGTTCAGGATATTCGTTTTTCGTGCATTAGCAACGACTATCTATTATTCTCAACAAATATTGCGTACGCAGGTATTCCAACCTTGTTTAATACGTATGTAAAGAGTTCAATATCAGTCAGTTTAAAAATTTGAGATCAGGCTCCAAGACCGAGCTACGTATTTTCGAAATAGCATGAAGGGATTGTATCGATTGGGACGAACCTCGGGAAATGACTGAAATGAAGCTATCTTTAACATATCTATCAGTTTAGCTATCATTTCTCAGTCTACACAAATAATCTGTCATAATAAAGAAACAAATCCGGCTGTAATCCTTTATCTTTTTTATTTCAAACCACATTTTTTTACCATATTTGTTTTCATGCAAAGCAACTTTTTTAACACAATTACCGAAATTTAAATGATATGACTAAACGAAAATGTAAATGAAGCTGTACCATGATATGAGTAATACACATATATTACAAGGTAATTTGTATACTGTATCATAAAATTGTTGTCTGACGTAAAACAAAACAGGGTTTAATTGTTTCATACTGATGTGTCATTAAATGACCAGGTAACTCATAATGTGAGTGTGATGCGGGATCAAGTATGAACAAATCAACACACGTAAAAACACATAAAACGGTAAATATTTAACATTTCGTCACGCAATGACCAGCGCATTTTAATGCTTTACTCATTTGAAAACAACTGGCTGATTTAGTAAGTCAGTGGCTTTTAGACCACCACAAACCCTAGACACATTCCCTAGATTTAATCGCCCTCAAATCACAAAATCCGTACAAGTTACTTAGTACAGTCCTATACTGTACGTTCAATATGTAAACTCAGCTGTCAATAGCCGTGATGTCTTTATTCTCTCTTCAGACATCTTATATACAGTTCGATATGTTAACCTCCGTACATCTGTCATGCAATTATCTCATCAATACTTTTATCACTATAGTCATTAAATACCAATTAATGCAGTCTTTTGTCCATTATGAGTTTAATTGGGAGTAAATGACGGATACTTTGACTAGAGAATGACACGCGTTTTTGGCACTGCAGAAAGTCCACACAACGGCATAACATCTAAAAAATGGACAAAATATCTTCATGCTTTACAACTGTCCATATCTCTTGTCATAGCGGACTTCAAATGGCACGTAACATTTCAAATAACTGACAAAATATGTGTGTTTCACAATTGTCCATGTCTCTTGGCCAAACCGACTTCGTATGACACGTAACAATCAACTGGTTGTTCCAGATAAGTCCTTCTTAGTACCAGGTAAGTCTTCAGCCCTTAGTTTAAGTTTAGTCCATTTCTTTCGAACCACTCTCTGTTTTGAGTGTATGCTCTCGAAGTCCGGTTTCCCTCTGACTTGCTAGATTATTCCGTTTGGGATAACAGAATGCGAAATAAATCACATGTTTTCAATGTTCACCTGCCAAGAAGTTTGTGTACAATGTTAGATTTTCTTTTTCTGCATTTGAGTGCCGCATGGACAACCTCCGTGAAGACTCTTTTTACAGAATTATGATGTTCGATAGAACACTCTATGTACGACGTAGCACCGATAGCTTTAGCTAAAGCTTCGCCCTCTGTTTCGGAGACCGGCATGTCCGAGTCGTAGCCGGTTGTGTTCCGAAGATCGGTTTGCGTCGCAACTAGAATTACAGGCTTCTTCCGAGTCATGTTGGGTTTCATCTCCGGTACCCAGAATTCCTTAACGCTCTCGAATGAATCTCTGTCGACAGCAGAAAAGCAGACGACAAATACTTCACTGTCTTCGTACGTGAACTGACGCAGACTTGCATAGTCATGCTGAAAAACAGAGAAAAGGGGAAACGGTAAAAAAAAACCTTAAATGTACATGCATCAAAAAGAAATATTCAAAGATGCAAATATTGTAAAAAAGATAACTGATCTGTTTGTCAATTTAAACAAATATATAAGTAAAATATAAAATTTAGAATACCAATTTCACGTTATGATTATTATTTCTTAAATTTTTATTTATGTCAGATTTTCATCCATAAAAGTATGTCAAAGTGCAAACTAACCTGTCCGGCGGAGTCGAAGATGCTGACAGTGTATTCGTCCCCATTCACATGAGCCTTTCCCGCATAATTATCAAACACTGTAGCAACATAGTCATTTGGTGCCGACAGTTTAGCGAAAGCCAAAGACAAGCATGTCTTTCCAACCATTCCATCACCGACGACAGTACACTGGATCATATTTCTGGATTCTTTTGGTTTATCCGTTTTCACCACCATAATAAAACACAAATCAGTAATATAATTAATTCAAGTTCACTAATATTATTTGCTACACTTTGTGACACTTTGTGAAATTTAAACAGTCAGCTGATTTAACAATTGAAGCAGTGGTAATCGCTAACGATAATGAAAACACGGTAGCGTTTCACGGTATTTATAAAGATACGGTGGTCACGTGAGAGCGGTGGTAGGAGGTTAATATGAAAAATCTTATACTTGTTAACCTTCAGTACAGCTGACTACCGCTATATGAAATACAATCAAACAACCGGCCTCCCGCCAAGTAGCTTTAAAACACTTGAGTAGATTAATCTCATGGACTTGTCACAGAGAATACGTATTTTGAATAAGGGTGAAAGAGAATTAGCAGTACAGTTCATAGTGACACAACCAAGAGAAAGACGAACTTGTTAGTTAGGTACAAAATGACAAGCAAACCATCCTCCGTATATATTGGTCCAGAGTAAACAATGACAGACTAAAAAAGAAGATGGTCACTATCATAGGGTCTGTCAACTTATATTTGGTGTTAAACATCAATCATATAGAGCGAATCCGTGGTTAAGTGGTATGGACCTGTAACCCAGGGTTCGCAGGATTGATACCAGCACCATCTATGACTAACGGTATTTCAGACAAGGATCCGTGTGTCCGTGCTATCTACAATCATACGCTACTAGACGACATGAATGCGTTCTTTAGCATTCTGGCATTCGTCTCAGCAGCTTAAGGTGTCGAGCCTGAAGCATTTATTCAAAAAAGAGTTCTACATTAGTTTGCAAATATTCTAGAAGAAATGAGTAATGGCGAAAAGTCAACATGTTTGTAGTTACTGGTAATAATTAGGCACGTACATAAATGACAGTTATGTCGTTTTCTTTCATTAAATTTTGTCAAGTGATTACAGATGTGCGAAGCAAAGGTTATAGTCCATCTTTTCGTAAAGTGGAAATGAGAGCAATCGACATTTGAAAATGGGACAGTTTCGGGCGTTCTTACGATTCTGTCAGTGAAGGTACCTGTTGAAACCAGGAACGTTTTTTTCAGGATATTTCAATTAAAGTAATTAACTGGTATGACTTGTCATTTCTCCATGCATAAAACTTGTCGCAGTACTAAATTCCTTTGTTGTAAAGCGAGTTCAGACAACTGAGATGCCGCCTCACCGGATACAGCGCTCAGACCAGTTGTCAACTTTTATTTCACAACTACGTAATTTTTTGTCTAGCCGAAAAACGTAAAAGACGTTTTCTGAAGATACTTTTATCTGATAAAATAACGCACAAAAATATTTTTTTACATCTGTTAAGCAAGTACTAGAGCATGCATTTTACAAAGCAATGTCATTACATTGTCAAACATGACTTTATAAAAAAAATTGACTACTAGTACAGTTTACTTTCACGATATACTTATTATAGAACATATATTTGGATAACAATTTATGCAGTAATAACCGGAGATTCGACCGACAGACCAATTGTTACAGGTTTAAAGATAAAATATAATTGTAACAGTTCTTCAATACATTGATAAATCTTATCATGAGCTTGTGTTTAGCAGACTAGCGGTCATCGGTCTTCTATGGAATTCTAACCATTCCACTACGTGTTATAGACAGAGCTTAATTGGAATGTGGGTGACATCCAATAGTTCAACTTCAAGCAGTCTAGATGACAGTTTGAAACCATTAAGTGCATTCGTAGAGAACACGTTCATAATCAGCCAGATTGAATATTCAGCAAATATAACAACATTGTCTGTAGATTTTATAATAGCTAAAACAACATAAAGCCTTTGATAAATATCTTAACATCGCATAAAATACTCCCGCCGAAAAAGAATGTTTTTATTGTAATCATAAAATGGTTTCACTTCACGGCTCGAAGAGATTAAATTTTAAAAGATAAGCAAAGACATTAAGACGTGTATTAGTATATTTACATTTTTCTAAACAAGTGGAAAAGTCATCCGCCTTTACCAACTGTAAACTGATATAACATTTGAAACAAATATCTTAAAATTGCACTTGCTTGTAACTTATCATGTATCATTTATTTTAACATATAGAAATGCAAAACATACATTTTTCGACTGAAAATAATACAGCTATGATGGAAATTTACAATTCCGCGATTTGAATGGTTTAAATATTTTTGTATTCATACACAATCATGTATTTATTTTCGATTGCGAAACAAGATCTTACAACTTATAATAAACGTTCTCGAGACTCGCTCCAGATGGTTTTTGGAATTACCAGTGTCTTGCCTAAGCACACTACCACTACTTGACACTGGTGGGGATCAAACCGGGAACCTTCCGAATCATAGGCGAACGCGCTACCAGTCCTTAATTAACGGTTTAGAGATTAAATTCTAATCATTGCATAGTTTTTGAAACTCAGAATTAGCATAGAATATTTCCATTTACTTCTTCTACCAAGGCATATTTGGTCATAAAAACATTTTTTTTCATTTAACAGTGGTTTTCTACTTTTACTTCAGCAGTTCAACAAGTAAAAAATGATAAGGTAACAATTGTACCGGAGGATATTCAGTACATCTTCCCTGTCTTTTGTTTGGATAAAAAAAGAGTAAAATAGTATAAAATTGTCGCGTCATGACATCGTGTCATTTGTTCACCATTTTAATTCCCCATTCTTTTCCAATTTTACATACGGTTGCTTTTAGTAAAGTCACGATCATAATCGGAGCTTTTTTGTTTGTATTATTTCACAAAATTCTTTAAAATCTCTGTCATCGGTGTACCTTTTGTCTTTAACAATGACCGCCTAAATTCGTCTGCTCCCGTGTGTTAACATCTCGTGGGATGTTAGATGTAAAACAGTCATGATTGCGGTTTACGTCAGACGCTAGTCTCTGTGGGCTTATTGCTCGGTTCAAGTACAGATGAAGAACACTAAGTGCTGCCTCTTTTCAAACGCTAGTGGTCGACTGAATGCACTGTAGGACCCAGATACATTGTAGTAGCTGACATTGATACCATTTATAGAACAATACTATTGTATGCTGTCTAGAATGCCATAGTATAGAGGTTACGTGACTATCTTATGTATGACTTGTTTCAAACACAGGATCGATGTTTTACCAACTGATTAAGCCAAAGGTAAAGTTTGGAGCAACTGGGCTAGGGACTGGGTCTTTTACATGTAACAATTTGTCAGTCTCATCTTGGGTATGTCCTACAACACTAAAATGCTAAAGCACGTATCCAAAGACTCTATAGAATTACCATATCTGGATAGTGTGCCAGCCAAGTTACATCCCATGCACGCGAAAAGGGGTGTATCCGACTGTACGTGACTGTTTCTTTAAACTCGGATGCAATGCATCCTCTTATTAATAATGTATTTATTTTATTTATTTATTTATTTATTTATTCATTCATTCATTCATTCATTCATTCTCATTCATTCATTCATTCATTTATTTATTTATTTATTTATTTATTTATTTATTTATTAATAAAGTTGTTTGATAATTAAACAATAACATTTTTGATAAAAATAATTCAAATATTCGCTTGTCTTGACTATTTTAGCACCTACGTGTGCAAGTGCGTTGCATTACGAGGCAACATTAATTTAATGTACATTATTGTATTTAACAAGACGATTATACTCGTGTTACATGTCATAGGACATACCGGCTGCTAAGACATGAAAGTTAATATTTCATAAGACAATTGAGTATTGTTTAATCAAATGATCATATCATGTGATTGTTGGTTGATCACATTACGGGTGTCGGTATCATGTGAACACACTGTAAACAGATAGCAAATCGACCCAAATGTGACCGCACAGAGATACAACCCCTGCAAAGGTGTGTTGACCAAATGGGTGTATGATGTACCTGCTCAACTAATTAACAATAAATTGGTTAATTTGAGCCCTATAATTAAGTGTTTATAAACCCAGTATATATAAAGATGTGTTTCATATTGCATTAGTTTCATTGGCTTTTGAATGTCAGTTAATGTTGCAAATGATGAGCAGAGAAATTGGAGCATGTATGATTACGCGCGATTACTCCCGCCATTTTGCACTCTGTCATTAAACATTTAAGTCTTTGATCTTTTCAGTCCACAACTTTAACACCATGCAGTTATGATGTCTATTGCTACGCTATATTTTGAAGCCTGTAATTTTGTCATCGCTAAGTGAGTTGCACTAAATTGTGCATCAATAACATGTGCATAGTCTTGTCCATAGTTAAGGATCCTTTCTCAAGCTTGCTTAACAGTCGGAAAGGATAAACAATATTTGATTTGAAGTATACAGATAGCACTTGCGACTTTATTTGTCTGTTGTTTTTTCACTGGTCCTTTGACATTCTTGTCGGTAAAGCATACTGCATTTCATGTTGAAGGAGACATCATTTTCCTAAACTGCCTTTGTTTATGTTGATGTACTACTAGTACTGTTGTAGCGCAACCACGATCTTAATTACGGTTAAAAACTTAGCGCCACTGACACGGCTTAGCCGAACAACTTAGAGTCGAACAGGTTTTAGTCTGAGCTGCAAATACAAGTTCTATACTGTTATGTAGTGTTTTAAAGCAACCTGATTCTCGGACAATCTGGCATTCAGTGATCAAGTGAAGCAATCACACGCTCTATACTCAGTGGCAAGCCTTTCTTCAAGCTGACCCTGTCCACAAGGCCGTCATCTTAATCAGGTGTACTCTTATCAAGACAAAATCATGTGAACAACGAGGCCGCATGATATTTGTTCATTTGTTATCTTATTTATGTTAAATCAGTTTCATATCTGGGCTCCGCTGTACGATAACCTTGGCCGAAAGTTGGGTTTTGTGAGAGAGATGATTCCAGTTAGTCATTGAATCAGGATTCTGCGTTCATCAGAGTCGGAGTTACATTACAGTGGTTGTATTTTTACTTTATTCTGTGTAGCAAATATATCGGTTTATCAGTCTTTACATTTCATGGAACGGTCAGAAATTCGGATTTCGCCCAGCTTGGCCCATCTCTGATAACATTAAGGATGACTTCGCGAATTCCAAACAAAAGTCAAAGTTATTAAAAGTCATGAACTTTACTTTATGGATATTCATCATTCTCTCTCATTTGGGTTATATAAAGTATAACGGTCCGATCTCTGTATTTTTAGAATATATATAGATGTATCCCGCAGATAATTTTGAAAAAGAGTGTGGCCTTGACTTGAACTGAACCTGTTCTCAATTCAAACCAAATTTATTATCGAAAAGGAAGCTCGTAAACACCTTACATAAACTACTTTAAGCATACATTGAAAGGTTAAGTACGGGTGAATGGTGCCATAACATTTGAGATATATACAGCATATTAAATTACCCGTATCGCTAAAGTTTAAGTAAAATAGCTTAATTGGCAAAAAAATATCCGAGACGATTATCGCACTAGTATCATTATTTTGTTGTCTCTTTCGTGTTTCATTTGACACTTTCGTGATTGTACATTCAAACAACATTGCAATTTTTCAAACCATTAATTTACGTAAAGAGATACATTAAACAAAGTGATGCCCCCCTCCGCCCTCACCCCCCAACTCCTGAAACGCAAGAACAATATCGTTGGAAACGAAAAGATGCTCCTCTAAGTCCTCCGCCAGAGAATTTGCAAAAATGTTGTTGTATTGTTGTTTTTAAGTTACTTTTAGGTATATTTGCCCGAACAACAATTCAATGAAGGCAGTTAATAGTTAAAACTACTAAGCAATAAATAGAAATGGTGCTTGTACCGTGAATGAACCGTTTTCACAATGTCCTCTTTCATTGTGTGAAGTTTCAACAAATGGCTTCAGCAGTTTTGAAGATATGCTCCGGAAAAAGACGACGCAACGAAGGGGATAGTTAAAATGAGACAGTAGAGTCATGATTCTTGCACTGTGCAATTCTCAATGATTCTTTTCACTGAAGACCCTCAACGTTATCTGAAATCTCAACACATTTAAATAAATTACATATAGTTTTCTTCATTGCAATAAAGACATGTAACAGTTGGCAAGATCGTCAACCTTCTGAAAGACTGGTACAAACGCAAAACAACAAGTTTATCCTCTTATATATATCATTCAGATTTCTCTTTTAAGCTGTAATTAAATTAGAATGATGAATCCCGTTAAGCAGGATTTTGTTATAAATAGCAACATTCTCCGTACAAAAAGTTTGTTTACGCATTGTAAATGGACATCATCAAATAGTGACCCGCTCAATTAGTGATAAATGTTCTGGATGAAGTTTATGATCCAAGGAAATATCATATTATATTATTTTGAAACATGAAACAGCAAATTTTCGCACTTTTGCTTTGTAGTTGAACTTCGCTATGGGAGGATAAACAAAAATATGAACTAGAGGTGATCATCTGTATGATATATCGCATAAGACATATCATATTTTGAGGGGGTTGGGTGGAAAATGTACAAAGTTCCCAGTGATTTGTTTCGTGTAAACAGAATAATAAGCCGTGTTCTACTTAGAAGTTAAAGGCAGACCCGGCGGTTACATCCATTACTGTGAACTTGATCACATGTATTGGTATTTATATTTATTGATTAACGTTGCTTAAGAAATAATTAATGTGCCACTGTATTTCATCGTTGAATGAAATACAACCAAGGAGTTCGGATGCGTAGAAATCACGAGTGCGAATTACTGACTGTATTTTATTCAACTATGAAATACTGGGAGGAATTGATTATTTCGATTCTAACAAATCATTTTCTTTGAAAACTGCCCCGAACTTTCTTGAACGCGTAGCATTGCAACTTTAAAAACACGAAATGCAATTGGACGCGTATTTTTACATAAGTCACGTCCTTGTGTCATTTAAAGAACGTCGTCTCGGAAAAATGTGCTATATTTTATCGTAAAATAAAATACAACTTGTTCTCTATAATTATATTTATAAGGAAACGCAGCTACTCGTGTAAGGACATGTGCATTGTCATGCATACGTGTATTATTATACATGTTCAGAAACTTCTCTGAAATATTTCCTTAGGTTCTGCCCGTGTTGTAAAGGAAAGTTGAAGTAGCAATCAAACTCCCCAGAGTATGATTCGAACCTGCAACCTTAGGGTTAGGTTTCCAGAGCTCTACCCCTACACACCATTACTGCCAACTAAACAAAACATGTATGACAGGAGACGAACTATCGGACCTCTATAATATCTGATGATTTTTAACATGAAACCTTTTTTTAATGTTTTATTTGACAAGTTCAGAAAAATCTGTACTTTTTGCTGTCACGCTATTTCAACAGTCTATGCTTTCAAGTACTCGGTATCTTATTTGTACAACCAATATAGATGAAGGGAGACAACCCATATTTTTTAATTGAATAAGAATGGACCGTATAACGAAAATCTCTATCAAATCAATTAAGAAGCATTAATTGTAAATATTCTGGTATATATATATATATATATATATATATATATATATATATATATATATATATATATGACTTACAATGTTTAATGTGATGTTTGAGTATTCTATCATAGTCTAAGAGTTTAGTTAAATTTTAAGGTACATACCGTGATAAAGGGGTCGGTCATATTAGTCGCGAATTCGAAGAATTCCGTCTCATCAATACTAGACTAATTTTCAAACCGATAAATAATAAGTTATTTGAAATTACTCGTACACTGAAAAACTATACTCGGTGCCATTCTCCAACGAGGAGATCCTCCAATGTTAGCCATATAGGTATAGGGATTGACGTTATGTTTAAAATATTGTTTCATTTTTATAATAGAACATTTGTTTTATTTTTTCTGAAATTTCTGAAAAAACATTTTTGAATATACAAATGTAAAAGATGATAGCACCACGCCGATTTCCCGTTTTAAGAGTGAACAACACGTACTGTGACGTAGAATCATAAAGACATCATTCTATATCTTAATGTAATATGTATGCATATTACGATAGTCTTATTCATATTGTGTTGTTTTACTTGTTTGAATTTGTTTTAAATTGTTTAAGAAGGCCTCATTGTATATAAGATTTATCACCTATTAGTGTCTGCACTTAATATTTGTTATGTCTTAATGAGTTCCTTCTGAAAATAAAGGATTTTTTATTATTATTATTGAACTCGCCCTATCTAATGGGAGCTGTCCCCATTTTCATTATTAAAGATTATGATAAAAACGAAACTACTAAGCATTGTTTGGGTACATCATATGTCTACGGTACTTTTTTCTGAACTCGGTCCACAGCCATAGAACCATGAGGTATGCAGTCTTTTGAGTCCTTGAGCTGCATTAAAACAGGGCCCTCCTATTTGAAAGACGCCGAGTAAAATCATGCTTAACAAAACAGTTGTCATAGTGCATATTGGAAAATTCCATGAAGTGATGAATTTATCAATATTTATAAAACGCATGTCTTTGTTGCTATACTAGTCCTGTAAAATCTGAATGAAACATGCAAAATTCTATATTCTGACTTGAATTGCATGTTTATAGTCACGGAAGCGAGAAGACAAAAGAATATAAAGCATACCATCGCTTAGCCTAAAATTCGAATAAGGAAACTGACTTTAATTTTCACCGCAGAATCATTAACCTCAAAATACCTCAATTGTGAACAGACAGTATTGTTTTATTCAGTCACGTGCAAGAATACGCATTTTTAATATTGCACAAGTGTAAGGAAAAAGATGGTGTCTTAACGTTTATTTTCTCTTTTACAGGTGAAAAACTGCTTTATTCGGCCCGGTTTCTTTACAAAGAACAAATTACTTACAACTTAATTTATTCAAGTTATATTTATATGGTACTCAATTGTAAAATTAACATTTTTTCTGTCAACATTATGCTCGATTTTATAAATAGCATTACCGTTTGTAAAGAAATGCGAAAAGAATAAAATCATTCAGAATATGTTTGATTGATGTTCGTTTGAGCAGGTTTTAAACAAACCAAAATCGTGATTCTGGTTGTCTCTGTCGCAGTTAAGATGGAATACAATGAAGTTCTTGATGTCTTGGGCGTTAGAAATTATGACCATGCATGGTATAATCAACGTTGTAGGGTATGGGAGGGTACCCTTCATATACCACGCGTAATATCAAGTTACATTGTCCAGTTACTGGTTATACAGCATGTATTAAATACAGTTTCAGAGAAAATCTGGCATTGGGGAAACTAATGTTTCACAAAGTAACAGAAAGAACAAGAAATAAGTGGACGTTCTCTTTTTAGTAAGGGTTTGAACTTGTGTAACGGATGTTAAATATCACTGGGTCATTTTTTTTTACAGAACTCTTGATGACCGTGACTTACATTTGAAGTAATGGATGTATAAAACAAGTCCGTCTTGTAAAACAATGAAAAATAAATGTTTTGTCACACTGAAATACTGTTTTCTCTGTCGACACAGTGAACATACTTATAATTCTGGCTGTAAACGAGCACAGTTAAGGAAATGTAACAGGTTTTGTGATGATGTATTCTGGTCGTTTACTACCACCAGTAGTAGGATATCTTATTTTATACCGTTACTGACAGGTTTTGTACTCATTATGAATTTGTCAGATCTTCTTTCATCTACTATACAGACGAAAATGTCATTAAACTGTTCCATCTTTTTAATTTATTTGTCCTTTAAACAGTCAACAGTTCCGCATAGCGAAAAACGGATGTTTTGTTCAGGTTATACCAGTTTAGGTGGTGTGAAGTTTAGTAAGTCACCTTCCAGTAAGAAATCGACTCGGGTGTCGAGATGTCTATCCGGTGAGTGGACTTGTCCAAGCCTTAACTAGTAACTTCTATTAGAATAAAAGCGTAAATTCGAGCGACCTGTAATTAAAGGAGTATGTGTTCGTGGTAGAAAACGTTTTTATAAAATGAAATTTTCGCATCCTTTATCATGTTATTGCACATAAATGTAACTTTACTTTTGAACGTGACAAAAATAGACGTAGTAAATGTGTCAGCATGAAGAGTGGTATTATTCCTACTGGTATGTGAGGAGGCAGACATCCACTTCTACCTGTGCAAGCTTGAGAAGCATACGATCAATATGCAACAATCACCAAGTCCATGCCGGAATCTGCTAGGATTAATGTTGAAATGTCATTAAAACAGTTATTATTTGTATATTTATGTCATGAATATGATTAAAGATTATGTATTTAAACATATGTATGATAGTAAATCATGAACAAAACAGAAAGAAAATAATTGAGCATGTATCGGTTAATCTAGAAAGGGTTCTCTTATTATCATACCGTTAACATCAAGACAGTAAAATAATTTCTTTTTCAACACTTTTTTAGATTATGTTTTTTCAGCATGACCATATGGCCAGAGCATACATGCAAATATAATGTATAAACGTGTGACATAATGTCAAGTGTCAACATGTACATTATACTACAAACTACAGCGTGAGGTACTGAGGTATAATTTTATAATATAAACATATTGATTTCTAATCTCAAAAGCTTTATGTGCGAATATAGCTAATTTTGTTTTTTAGATATAGGGATGGAGAAAGCAATCAGCAATCGTGTCACGGTTCCGGATAATGTTTCAAAGTTTATTATTTTCAAACCAGCAAGGTCATAGATAAGACCCATGTGGCAACCTGTGCATAATTAAAATGATATGGCGGATGTACATCATGATATATACTGATACAGTGATTTGAATGAATCCATGTTCAGATGATGACATTAACAATGCATCACATATTTATGAACATACCTTAACACACATACAATTGCATATTTCAGATTTTCATTTTGAAAATAAACTAATGTATACTGCAGTAATGTGAATAATGGAATAATTTCCAAGAAGATCTGAAAAACACTACTGCGTAAAATATCGATGCGAGAACGGACACGATGCTGCTGACTTTGTTAACTCAGAGAGGGTGATTAAAAGAAAGACAAACATCATCATGATTAAAGTTAAGATCAGGTTTTATTCATTCTATTATTGAGAGAAACTGAAATTGTCACAATCGTAATTTTAGTTTTACTCCTGCCTCCCCCATACCCCGCCATGTATAAAACAGAACTAATTAGCACGGGTGTGAGTCCAGCATCTAGGCACGTGTCCGTCTTGTTTTCCTGCGGCACAAACTTAAAACAACTGTTTTGAACTATGCGGTCTTCTTGATAATACATGTACATTGTATATGAAATTGACCAAACTAAGGCTACTGCCTGACCAGTGCACTGTTTCAAGCATACATGGATGGAACAAGCCAAACTACAGTGATACCAATTCCCTTATAGATGATCGTCATTATTGTCAAACATTTGGATTTAGCAATTTATTAAAGATTTTCCACTTTGTGGGCAAAAGCAAAAATATGTTTAGATATTTCTTTCTGTAGTTCTTCTTTCGTTGCTTTTGGATTGTCGTTCACATATTTTGCAATAGCTGCGATAGTTTGAGCTCTCAGTGCCTCCACGTCCCTCCCACCACTCATCCGCTGATAAATCTCGTAACTGAAAATAAATATATATATAAACGTATAATGATAATAACAATACTATTAGTTTCTTCCATAAGCACGCGGTTTAGATCGAAATATCCGTCACTGAGGGTAACTGATTGGCGGGAACGAGGCTCGAAACAGTTACCAAAAGTGACGGATATTTCCATCTGAACCAAATATCCCATGGAAGAAACTTTTTCTTGCATACCGTCTTACACTTTAAAATATATATTTAAATACATACTTATCGAAATGATGCATTTTAATATACAAACAAACGTTATTCAGATGCTGTATTTGGGCAAGTCACGTCATAATAATGTTTGTAACGTTACGTCACAAGTAATTAACGAGAGTCATCTTATACGGGGGGATGGGGTTGTATGATGAGATTTTCCAGCAATGGTAAATCTGCAGATATCCAGATCTGGTATGCAAGAAAAAGCGTATGTCTGTGTACAAAGTCGTCGTGATTGCATTTCTTTTATCATGCATTCAAATGTATGAAGTGATTTTTCGCTCATAATGAGCGTTAACATAAAAAAATTGCCTATTGCAAATGTTTTTTTGAAGGTTAAACAGTTTGACTAGGTATCATTCAAATACATTTTCAACTTTTTAGTCTGTTTCATGTACTATAAATTCTGTTCACGACTGACATAGATTCTACTGCAGTAAGGTAGGCATACGTCCAAGTTTTACATTGCCCTTCATTTCGTGAAGTAAATTCCTTTAAATTTAGACATTTAGTGGTACGATCCTAGAAATACTTCATGTGAATTTATAATGAACAGAAACTTTTGGAACGTACGGACAACTCAAAGTGGTTCCCAAAGAAGACACACGTAAATATATAATGCATTGTATCTGTAAACCACATATTGTATGATCAATCATTGATTAATGACAACGTTGTGCCACTGGGAAGATAATACATAGAACATGAGTTATTGATTATAACCGCTTTGAAAGAGAAAAGATCATTAGCCTGCTGGTAGATGTACAGTATGGGTTGGAATCAAATCAATATCGACTGCATGGGCACTCACTGTATAAACTGGATGCAATCCTGTTCAAAAAGTTTTATATTTCTGTGACAGGCCTATTTTCATGTTATATCTACACAATAGTGTGTAAGCAATCACGTTTTACTGAGTGATAACCGAATCACTTCTATGCATATACATATACAATGTTTAACTATAATCTGATGATAAATTATAACTGCCCTTACGAGTTGTGGGGCTCGTTTTGGGGAGGCTGCGTTTTTGGTATGTGGCATTCCCTGTTTGATATTATTTTTGTTTTTTTGTACCTGTAGACAGCATTTCAGTTTCATGGATAACGATAACAGATATACAGTACACAACTCAAGCCACATACCCTAGTCTAAAGGTCGCTACTTTTTCGAACATTGCAGAATCGCCGTTGACAGCCCATTGCAAAGAAGCGATCGTTTCGAGTATATCTGCATTCCCCAAAGAGCTGTCATTCAAATCCATTTTATTCCAAATGAATTACATATACTGAGTATATTCAATTAACTTCTTATGTTCAGCATAAAATATTTCAATTGTCGATTTCGTAATCCCACTTGCAAACTTGATGGTAAAAATCTATACCATACCCTTAACGAGATACAAATTCAGTAGGTCTGGCTTCCAAAACTCTAAATGCCGCTATTTTTATATTTTGTTTTTCATCAGGTGCGGCTTCTGTCAAGCATATAAACCGGGTACGCTGAAGTTGTTTTAGCTACAAATTCAGTAGCTTTGAACAAGAAAATTACACATAAAATTGAGATTTGATAATCAAGATAGTACAGTGTGGTGATATAGAAATACAGCCCGCCATGTGGACTTTGAATGTTGTATGGAATGAAAAAGCAATTCAATGCGGTGGCTGTGACTTATTTGTGGTTCATAGTAAATGTGCAAAAAATGGACCAAAACATTTAGTTATTTGGTTAAACTAGTGTTAGCTGGATTTGTAACAGCTCTGGTATATCTAACCTTTCTTCAAGTTTGTGTATTGACTTAGATGAGTTTGGCACAAGTGACGAATTTGATAAGCTGCTCTCAGATGTCAACACTAACTCTATATAGCTATGAATAATCAAACATCTACAACATTGAGACCACCCAAAAAGTATTTTGAGATGAACTGAACTTAATTGTTATTTCAAAACATGGTAGGCCTAGGAAGGTAACTTGAGAGAAATTCAGTCTTCAATTGGCGGATGGTGACTGTGGATATTCTTTTCTATCTAGTACAAACTAGTACCTGGAATGTAGTGTAAAAGATAACTGGTTGAAATTCTAGAAAGCCTTGTTTTCGGCTAGGAATGAGAGAATTCGGTTTAACAAGAGCTGTCCCTCACAAGTGACGAATGCCCCCGAAAGAGGTGCCTCACAGTCTGTGTCCTCTCCATGTGCTCAATAAATGTGCTATGTAATTTTAAAATCCTTCCATGCATGACAGAGTAATCATGCATACAGTATTCCATTACTTTAAACACTAAGTGTGACCTTGACCTTTGAGGTAGGGACTTGGGTCTTGCCTGGACACATCCGCTTGATGTGCTAGACATTCTTGACAAGTTATTTTAAAATCCTTTAAAGCATAATAAAGTTATAGTCCAGACATAAATGTATGCATATATACAGGATTCCATTACCTATAAATTCTAAGTGTGACCTTGACCTTTGTGGTAGTGATGTGGGTCTTGCACGCGACACGTCGTCTTGATGTGCTAGACATTTGTGCCAAATTATTTTAAAATCCTTCAAAGCATGACGAAATTACGTCCGACACGAATGCGTGCATATATGCATATATAGAGGAATCCATTACCTTCAACTCTAAGTGTGACCTTGACCTTTGAAGGTAGGGACGTGGGTCTTGCAAGCGACACGTCGTCTTGATGTGCTAGACATTTGTGCCAAGTTATTTTAAAATCCTTCAATGCATGACAAAGTTACAGTCCGGACACGAATGTGTGCATATATGCTATTAGAGGAATCCATTACCTTCAAACCTAAGTATGACCTTGACCTTGAGCAGGGACGGGGGTCTTCCACGCGACACGTCGTCTTGAGTGCTAGACATGTGTGCCTAGTTATTTTAAAATCCTTCAATGCATGACAAAGTTATAGTCCGGACACGAATGTGTGCATATATAGAGGATTCCATAACCTTCATACTCCAAGTGTGACTTCACCTTTGAGGTAGGGATGTGGGTCTTGCACGCGACACGTCGTCTTGATGTGCAGACAGCGTGCCAAGTTATTTTAAAATCCTTCAATGCATGACAGAGTTACGTCCGGACACGAATTTGTAAGTGGGGCGCACGGACGGACGGA
The DNA here is from genome assembly GCA_022818135.1 of Saxidomus purpurata. Classification (NCBI taxonomy): domain Eukaryota; kingdom Metazoa; phylum Mollusca; class Bivalvia; order Venerida; family Veneridae; genus Saxidomus; species Saxidomus purpurata. The sequence goes on along the minus strand of JAFMSR010000001.1, from coordinate 64,519,856 downwards.
CAGACGGACAGATGGACGGACGGACAGACGGACAGACGGTGCGATTTTAATATGTCTCCCTTCGGGAGCATAAAAAGCAAGGGACATACCCTATACTGTCAAACTAAATAACCACAAAAACATAAATAATAAAATATTCGGAAGTATTATAACTTAACGTTTTGGGGAGGCTGCGTTTTTGGTACGTGGTATTCCCTGTTTGATATTATTTTTGTTTTTAACCTCAAAGTTCACTTTTCAAGACTAACCCGTAAACAAATATGTCGTTTTGACTAAACCGTCCATGAAGACTGCACCGTTTAAAGCACGTTCTAAATAATCCAACCTTTCTCCAAGAAAATAAAGGGATATATCATATTCGCCCTGGAGACAGTAAAAAAGAGGGGGTTTCTACATTGTTAACTATCAATTCTAGGGCCCTACTTAGCACTGATCAGCGTCTAAACCGTATTTTATGGTCGTCTCCTCGATTCGATTTTAAAACGGACATCATGTGTGCATATTTTCAGTATCTGTACGAAGGTTTATTCTATTCCGAGTCGGCGTGGACCAAATTTCACTTTAATAAAGTGGGTTAAATACTAGAAATCAGCTGAAGTAAAGGACACCCACCTGCAGCATGTTTCCGTGTCAACTACACCGTTTCGGCTACATGACAGTGTTCCAGTCATTACCGATACAATCAGCAATCTGAATAAATGTTGCAGTACCGTAAAAACAAAAATAATATCAAACAGGGAATGCCACGTACCAAAAACCATTCAATACTCTATGTAAAGCTGTTGTAGTACAATTAATAGATGGTTGCAACTTATTACAGAAGGCCTCTATATTGATTTATTGTGGTATTGAGGCATTTTTCGCCATATGTTGTTCTTTAATCTTTTATTTATTTATCATTTTACGTTCATTGTACACATTGTCTATGTTTCGAGAATATAATCTGCTAGATGTAGGGTATGTCCCTTTAAAGAGAAAGCCAGATATGCCATGGTTAAGCAAGGAAATTAAATGCTTTATAAAGAAAAAAAGATACTTTAATCGTGCTCATAATTGCAACAGCAGTCAGGATTATATGGTAAATCTTTCCGTGTGAAAGTTAGGAATAAATTACATGGGGACTGCCATAAATATGTGAATAACCTACTAGATTGTACGCAGGATAAAGCTTAGAAGAATTTCATGAAAAACACGAAGTATTGGAAACAAGAAACGAAAATGCAAATGAAATCATTGCAGACACTCCGAAAACGCCATCCTTTTGAATAGTCAGTGTTTACTCGTGACAATATGAATAACTTTCCCCACAAGCGTTTTCCACCATTATACACCAATGAATGAGATCAGCATTAATAACAATGGAGTTAAATAGTGTATTGATATGTTGAATGACAAAAAGCAAGTGGACCGGATGGATTATCTATAAGAACTTTGAATCAGTGTGCCGCTTAAGTCTCGCCGCTCCTGACTGCTATTTACCAACAATCTCTTATCTTCAGGGGATATTCCCTTAGGCTGGAAACACGCAAATGTTGTTCCGATCTTCAAATGGGTAGACAGAACAAAACCCGACATTATCGTCCAGTTTCATTGACTGTTGTGATATTAAAAATGATAGAACACGTCATAGAGTCTCAAATCAAGAATCAGTTGGACTCTAAAAATACTTCATGAGAATCAACATGGTGCCTGCGTAAAGAGATCATGCGAATCACAACTGATTTGGTAACTAGTTTGACGCAGGCGAACAAGTCGATATGGCTATCGGACTTCTCAAAAGCTTTTGACAAAGTTTCACATAGTCGCTTATCATCTTTTTTATGCAATACAGGGCAACACCTGAGCACGGACTGATTTATTCTTATCGGATAGAAAACAACAGGTACACTGCAGTAGTTGACAATGCAACCTCAGATATATCATCAGTCACATACGGAGTCTTGGACCGACATTGTTTCAATATATATTATTAACAATATAGCAGATGCCATTACATCTACTATCTGTCTTTTTCCGGATGATTGTTTCGATATAGAGCAATACTGAATGAAACAGACAGCATATTACAGCAAAAGGACCTTCGCAAACTTGAACGTAGGGGTGACACTTGGAAAATGGAATTTAATGTGAAAAATATGCGATTATGCAGCTATCTACAGCATCACGCAAAAAAACTTCTGATTATAAGACGAAAGGTGATTCCCTCCATATCTAGCATAAAACTTAGTGACACTTTGAAATCTAACACACACATTGATATTGTTACCGAGAAGGCTTCATGAGTACTTGGTTTCCTGAAATGGAACTAGAGTTATTGCCCCTCAAATCGTAAGGAGAAGGCATATACTAGTCTATTGAGACCAAAATTAGAATATGCGTCATCTAGTTTTGAACCCATACACAATTAGTCTAGTGGAACACATTACCATCACACCGCTGTCGCTAATCAATCTCCGGATTTAAATCAGCGCAGGCTACATTGATGTTCAAACCTGTTTTAACCATAGGCCTACTTACAGTTTCCCTTCTACACTACAGATAATACGTTGGTACCGGTTTCCCATATGACCAACAAGATACAGAAAGCGTCCCAATTCCTTTGATTTGATTTGAAGCAAATTTTTTTATAAAGGTCCGTCCATGGGAGCATTTATATTAGCTTGTATTCGTGAATGAGACCTCGGCATGTTTCCTATCATGCCTATACCTAGCAAAATTCTAGAGACATCCCTGGTTCTTATACATGCCAGGTGTATAGCACCCATACATGGGATCTCCGTTTTTAAGTCTCATCCGAAAGACTGTAAGTAATTTTAGTTGGTCAGCGCCGGGAATTGAACCCGCTACCCCGAGATTACAAGTATCGTGCTCTACCGATCGAGCTAACCGGGCTGTCAGAGAAGATATTAAGAGGGAACCTTTTTTTAAGCGGGCCTTTTTCGACCAACACCGTATGGTATAGGTTTTTCGTCAGCTGGAAGCTTGCAGGTGCTCGTCAAGCGTTTCCTTATACGGAAGTGATTTACATTTGACACAATTTCGAAATTCCTTGTTTTCGTCAGATTTTCGTTATAAAACAGTTGAATTTCTCATAATTTGCTGTCCATTTCAACAAGAGAAATGGATATGAACGACTGGTCATTAGGAAATGCAGACATCCTTCAAACGATCGCCACTTTGCAGTGGATTCAAAAAGGCGATTCGGCTATGTTGGAAAAAGTTGCAGGATTCAGACTCGGGTGTGTGTTTATCTATTAATTGTGGCATATTTATGTAAAATTTCCATTTTAACTATTATACATCATAAAAATATGTAGAACTGGGAAGCTATGACCATAACCAGTACAGAGAAGTATGTTTGGAAACAGAGAGCATAACATTATACAACGGTGCCACCTATTCACCTGTCAATCAGTCCAAATAATTGTACTCAAAGGGTGAATATCGTTATATTTTTTGCTAGGCGCAATACAGTCTCAGAGCGCATATAACTATAAAATGCCCGTTTATAAAATGGGTCTGCGTTTGGAGTCAAATTATTGAGACTACTGTCATAATGCTCCTACATGAGCAAGTACAGTATCTATAGATAGATACTGGTTTTACTCTATCATGTTTGCCTGCTCTGCTGTACAAGTAGTCATTAGCCTCAATATTTTGACTGCAAGACCGACCCATTTTACAAAGGCGGCAGTCGTATATAGCAAAAAGCCCTGGCGTACAATTAGTTCGGCTGATGTAGTGCTGTGACCATACCAAAACTCAACTGAACCGGATGAAATCACACAAAATGTAATCAAAGTAAACAGCAGCCTAAAGTTATAATCAAAATAATTATGTGCCGTTTTGAGCAAATTCTGAGATATTTTAGTTTTGGGTCAGAATCTCATTATTGTGGAAAAAGAGATATTGCCAATACAGGGTGTTCAGTAGACCCAAGCTCCCAGGTTTTGACTCATGAAAATTTTGAAATACCTGTATTTGACCCGCAATAAAAATGCCCTACGAGTCATATTTGACCTGTAGGAATTTTCATTCATGCGTCAATTCCTTAGCCTACATGTCAATCAACTTTTTAATTCCAAACACTCAGGCCGCATCAACCATTTACGCGACAGAAAGTAAGATACTGAGACAGAGCTTGTATTTTACAGTGTTTTAATCTACTAGCTTTCAGTATTAAAATCGCAGACATGCGAGGTCACGAAAATATGACAAACAGGAAACACCGTACATTTGAGCCTGGGAAAGGGATCAGCTGCTAGACCTAGCTAATTTAAGAATTTTTCTCGAAAATACAACAGTAAAGCTTCAGAACACAAACTGAAAAATATGATGTGCAAACCTAGAGTACAAGGCTCGAAACTCTATGACCCATCGTCCAACGTTTAAAAATCTCACATTGACTCTTGAAAATTTAATTTTGACCCTTGAAAATTTAGGTTGAAGAGTCAATGACCCTTGAATTTCAAAGCCTACCGGACACCCTGCCTATACAAAAAAAACACAGTATCTTGACTTGCTTACAATTAGTTGGACTACCTAAAGTTAAGGCTTCTTGAAGATTATTTTTGAAAAATAAGAAACCTCATTTACAGCGAACTGGTACATTTAAAACGCTGTCCCCCATGTGTAGCGTATTCTTGTTAATAAGACCTTGTATAATTTTACTAACTGCTAAATTATCAATATGGTAGAGGCTTCTGGATTTCCAGACATCAATCTTTTTCCACTGGAATCATTTCTCTAGCTTGTGTATTGCTATAGGCTTGAATAAAAAGCAATCAAACTGATTTGGTGTGAAAAACTGATAATACATATATATTAGCTTGACTAGGTTCGTACTAATCTATCCATCTTGAGTTTGATCACTCAATGCTAATTTGAGAGTCAGTATAACTATTGGATCAGATGTCTGTGTAATGGGTATACGTTTGTGTATTGATTTGATGCATGTATAACATTTAAATGCCTGATCAGTCATAAATATTGTTATATTGAAGGACACTTCTGTTACTACAATACCTATACCAATCAATGGTTATGTAATCTAATGTTTTTTTAAATTATAGAATAGCTATGGTTGAAAACATGTGTAAGGCGCGAAAATCAAACAATGTTTTATTATCACTATACAGCACATGGTATGTTCGTTTACAAATTTATATAGATTGCAAATCTTACAGTAATAGTTTCCTGTATCTATTTTCAGTTATGAGATTTATCAGCGGATGAGTGGGGAGAGAGAGGTGGAGGCGCTTAGAGCTCAGACTATCGCAGCTATTGCAAAATATGTGAAGGACAATCCAAAAGCAAAGAAAGAAGATCTGCAGAAGGAAATAGCAAAGCATATTTTTGCTTTTGCTCACAAAGTGGAACGTATATAGATAACTTCTGAACAACCTGACACAAACTTTTTACCTCAAATACATCTTGGTTTTTTAGAAGTCTGCAGAGCAGATCAACATTTTAGAAAGTGAAAATCACCTGACATAACAGCACTGTAGGACAAAAAAAAGAAAAGAATTTAGACGTGCAAATATTAGAAGGGATAAATGGCTGATACATTCGTTACTAATGACTGTATTCTCGAGTTGTAAAGAAGGTCTTGTTAAGAAATAACATTGTATGATATCATTGCTTATTTCTTTAAAGTCTGAAAACTTAAGTCCATTTGTAATACTCAAATGAGCATAGTAAATCAGCTAGTGTTTATTTACACATCTATGGAATGATGTAAATATAATATTTGTGTAGATCTATGTAAACTCATTTTTACAAATAGTGTAAGGTACTGTATTGTAATTCCATTGGAGTAATTGAAGTATGCAAGTCAATAGTAGTTCTGTATAAGTAATACCATAGATAAGTTAATGAAATTTGCTGTAGAAAACAATTTACATCTCAAAAGTTAAGTAATGTCTTCCCATGTGTTGGTTTAATCCGAGTCTTTAAGATACAATGTCATGTAGTATTTTTATCTGCATGTGTTCTTTGTGTAAAGTGAAAAAAAATAATGATAAATTATATTTTTTAAATATTTTTCATTATACATAGAATTTAAGATTTTCATTTTTACATCAGCAAGGACAAAATATCAATGGCACCAATGTTAAAAAGGTATTGATTAATTTAGTCAACACGAGCTGACTTTGACCTAAAAATAGTTATGCACTTATTGCAGTGATTTTTCAAGCTTTGAGAGCATCTTAACAACCTTTTAAAGCTCATATAAGTCACAGTGAGCAACTGACGACATGCTAGCAGCTGTATTATATACTGGTATACAGAACTGTTGGCATATGCTATAATAGGGGCGAGTATGTGTACAATATTTGTATTGTATTTTGATCTGTATTTTCTATTATTTTATTAGATACAATATAGCATAAAATTTCATTTTGATATTGTGACATATATATATACATGTATTTCTTCATTCTAAATTCTAAGTAAGTTTTTATCTTTTATGAGTATTGTATGAAAATTAAACTTTTGTGTTGAATTTTAAATTTTATGGTTTTATGCCAAATCACTGACCTCTGCAAACAAGTTCAATAAAATGAGTATCCCTTGCAAAACAGGTTCAGATAAATACAGAAGGAAAACGGTCCGCACCTTGGGAGCTTCATCTGAAGCAGTTTGTTTTCTTCCAGCCAGAGTTTTTTATTTTGCGTGTAATTAAATTCAGAAGACAAGGTTTCAGACCTGGAGGGGTTAAATTTGCTAAACCTCTCTGCAACCAAACCAGGTCAGTTTCTTAAAGATTGGAGTCTAGTTTTAGCCTTTTCTAGAGTCAATGCCGAGGTTACGCTCATCTGCTTATAACTGAAATATTGTTGGAACAAGCATTAATCCAAAAGAAAAAAACTTGTTTTAGAGAAAGTTATGTAGGGAAAACAGCTCAATCCCACTGGGGTGCAATTTTTCTTACAATATTATTTTAAAAATTGAGTTTCATTGGGTGATTATTTGTGACAAACATACTGTACACTAATTCTGACGACCACCAAGTAGTAGAATTGTTAAACAGAGTAGTTGAGGTGTTGACATGGTCTGTATTCAACACAGATTTTTTTTCTTACAATAATACCTGCCATTTGACAGCTGCTGTTGTTTTAAAGTCAAACTAGCAATTAAGAGGGCTAAGATGTGACCAAAATCCAACCCTCAACACAAACATTCTGTTTGACCTAGACATTCTAACCAATTTACGTGATGATTGGCTATAAAATGCAACACTAGAGTATCAACAAGGTTTTCCTTAGAATTAACATGGTGACCTAGTTTTTAATCCTAGGTGATCCACACAATTCTCGTTGATTGGTATTAAATGTGGACTCCAGAACATTGAAAAGGTATTAACTGGATATGTTCTGGTGACCTAGTTTTAGACACCAGATGACCCAAATTAGAATATGATCTGGAAATCATTGAGACAAATATTCTGACCAATTTTCATGAAGATTGGATATTAAATGTGTCCTCTAGAGTATTAAGAAGGTTTTCTTTGATTTGACCATGTGACCAAGCTTTGGATCCTATTGGCCCAGATTTGAGACAAACATTCTGATCAATTTTAATGGTTGGGAAATAAATGAACAAGATTTTTCTTTGATTTCACCATGTGACCTAGTTTTTTAAACCCAGGTGACCAAGATTTGAACTCAACCTAGAAATCATTGGAAAAAAAAACTGAACAATTTCCATAATGATTAGGTGGTAAATGTCACCTTTTTAAAATACACAATGTTTTTCTATAATTTGACCTTGTGGCCTAGTTTTTAACCCAAGATGACACATATTTGAACTCTACCTAGCTTTTTTCAATACAACTTTTTTGACCAAATTTCATGAAAGTTCAGGTGAAACATGCAGACTCCACTGCATACACAAGGTTTTTCTATGATTAGACCATGTGACCAAGTTTTTTTTACCTCAGAAGTCAGATGCCCGTATTCAAACTTGACTTGGATTACATCAAGACGATCATTCTGACCAATTTTCATGAAGATCCAGTGAAAAAATGAAACCTCCATTGCATACACAAGGATTATCCATGACTTGAACGGGTGACCTAGTTATTTCACCTGAGATGACCCATATTCCTCCTCAACCTAGATTTTATCAAGGCAGTCATTCTGACCAAGTTTCATAAAGATCCAGGGGAAAATGCAACCTCTATAATATACACAAGGTTAAGTATGGGCAGTCGACAGACACCAGGGGATCACAAATAGCGCACCTCAAGTGAGCTAAAAATCCATCATGGATAGCATTCACTTTCAATAGATTCAAGTTTGAATAACTGTTATCTTCAGTTATTGCTGTACATACCCTCCAGTAACCAAGTTTCGTGATGTTTAGCAAGTAAGGTTCACTTTCAAGAAGAATACCGTTAGTACAAAAAAATAAAATGAACAGATCAATATGTATTGTATGCATGGGTACATTATACATTACATACACCTTAGATGCCTACCGTACAGAGAGATCACAATTAATTACACTCTCAGAGGTCTTGGGGATGATAGTTGGTGAATATTGTCCATATTTAAAATTTTACGTTTTGCTTGGGTTAATTCTATGATAGTACACAAAGAGAAGTTGTTCGCCTCCAAGAGATATACTAAGCCATTTTTATTATCTGAAGGGAATTACTTGAAACTTTACAAAAAGACAGAGGACATTGAGGTAGTGCAGTGCCCAAGAACCATAACTCTATCCTGCCTAATTTTTTAATCATTCCCCTTTGTTACATTTTCTTGATTTTTTTTGTCCAGAGCACAACTTCAAAAGTACGGAAGGGAATTACTTAAACTTAATACAGTGATAGAGTACAATGAGGGGAAGTGCAGTGCCCAAGAACCATAACTCTATCTTGCCTTATTTTTTAATTACTTCCCTTTGCTACATTTTCTTGATTTTTCTTGTCCGGAGCGTAACTCCAAGAGTACTGAAGGGAATTACTTGAAACTTAAAACAGTGATAGAGTACAATGAGGAGTAGTGCAGTGCCAAAGAACCATAACTTTATCTTGCCTAATTTTTTAATTTCTCCCCTTTCTTACATTTTCTTGTCCAGAGCATAACTCCAAAAGTACAGAAGGGAATTACTTGAAACTTAATACAGTAATAGAGCACAACGATGGGAAGTACATGCCCAAGAACCATAACTCTACCTTGTCTAATTATACCACGCCAAATACTAATATTTTATTAAATTAGAAACTATACCACATCCATTCCTCTCACCTCAAATTTCTTGGTCATAGAGAGCACTTGGCGGGGGGATGGCCATGTTTAACATGGCTCTTGTCTCTGACAGCAACTTGACATTTCTGAAGTTGGCTTCCGAAGTATGACGTCAGTACTATAAACTGAAGGTTGTTAGTCAAGAAGTAATGCATTCTTGGTTTATTGCTTAACATAAAACTCATGAACATTGTATTTGTAATCAGCACAGTAGTCTACATATTATTAAAATGGCTTCTTTTAATTATATTAAACATTTAAAGGAATAAGCATATAACAATTTTTAGAAGTCTTGGGGTAGTGTTGTTGTGTCTTGGGATTTACAGACTGACCAGTAATCAGTTTAATAATTTCCACACAGGCTGTGGCATGATAACACACAAGCATACACAGGGTAAACTCATAATTGTTGATACTTAAGAGACTGATACAAAAAATAAAGGTAGAGATTTGTCTGCCAACTGCATGTGAGATTTTGACTTCCTTTAATCAATGTAATTCTGTCAATGATGACTAAAATGATGTTAGCTGTCAAATAATCAAGTATTTAAAATACTCTATACACCTCCGTAAATTTAAATTAGATAAACATTGAAAGGCAATAAATATTCTGTGAAGTCACATGCATTTACAATAACTCCTCCATTGATGAGTGCTGTGCCTTTCCTGTTAAGTATGTACAAATGTCATACTGTTTACATGGTTGTCATTTCACAATCTACAGTCCTTACTGTGTAAGACAAATGATCACATAGCACAGCATAATTTGTTGTTACTACACAGCGTGTGTCACCTTGATATTGACCTTGATTCTCTCTCGTTCTCTTTCATGTACTCCTCATATAGGTCTCGGAAATCACACACATAGTTGTATTGCTAAAAACAAAAGCAAACTGATCTTGTACCAGAACAAAAAGTGGTCTCATCACTACACATATAGTCATTAACACAAAGTGCATTATGGGCAATTTTATTAAAAAATTTAATTGAAGTTAAAGTGCAATACTGTCAAACAATACCCCTTTCATTTTTGTGGTAAATGAAACCATAACTACCTGAGTAATCAAAATACTTAATCAACTAAGTTAAAAGTGCAGACAGGGGCAAATTTAGAACTCTACAATACATTGACTGGAGCAATACAACTGTCAAATTAGAAACATCATTTATAGAAACAATGAGACTGCGGTTACCAAGACAAAGAATGGACAGCCCTAACTCAGCAAAATTACAGAAATATAAAAGCCACCACGCACACGGCAGGGACTGACCTATCTGGCTCAGATTAAATGTTCCCTTTAGTTTTTTCTGTTTCAAACTTTTACCTTAACAGACTGTATAGCCCCTGGTCCCCTCAGCTCCCTTATCTTCTCTATAGCCTTCTGTGGGTCCAGACTCTCATTTACCACCAACATTGCACATACTGCTACTGTAATACAACAACCTTCTGCGATAATAAGTTGACTATTACAGGACAATATTGTTAGAGATGTAAAGAACTTGGAAACCTTTAAACAACTGGAATACATCTTTTGTATTTCAGTTACCTGAGCATCTTACTAAAGATCTGTATCAGTATAAACAAAGCAAACAGTTCTATGAATGCAAATAACCTTAACCAAGTAAAAAAAACAATTTGTATTTTAGAAAGAAGAGAGAGCTGTTATCAATATGGAATTAGAAACAACAAGCACTATATTGTTACATTGCTTGTCTGTGATGGAAAAGCAGGCAATATGTAAACATTACAGACTACATTGATGTGCTGATTTCTATTCATAGTTTGTTCCGAAAGCTTAACATTGGTTTGCATGGCTCAAATATAGAAAGTGGCACTCTTACCCAAACACGATCTACCTAGTCCACCAAAGCAGCTGAAATAGATATGGGATGGTGAAATATGAAATAGTGAACATTATACTGCTTCTTCCAGTAAGGCCAAAAAAAAATATATGTATGTTTCCAGTGACCCGACCTACCCTATTTTTAACCCCTGACTCTAAACTTTTTATTGACAAAAAATTTTTTGAGTACGAAATAATTTGAGAACGAATCATTCGCGGGTATGAATCATTCGCTGGTTCGAATTTAAATGAGGATGAATCAAAGCAATTTGGATATCCTCGGTTTTTATCGTAACATGCTGAAAGTAAACTTGTAGCGAGCATGTCGATGACAGAATTAGCTTGTGTAATAAAAGTAGGAAGCATATACATCTACAACCATCTATGGCTCTATATCGCTCACCTTGGTACAAGTCCACTTGCCTGGTCGAAGATACCTCTTTGTAAAACAAGTGACCCCCCCCCAGCGGGCAAGGTCAATTTTGACCCCAGAGGCATAATTTGAACAAAATTTGAAGAGGTTTACAAGGCAATGCTACATGCCAAATATCTTAGCGCTAGGCCTTGTGGTTTCAGGGAAGAAGATTTTTCCTATATAAGCCTATGTAAAGCTAAGTGACCCCCGTTCGGGGTCAATTTTGACCCGGGGGTCATAATTTAAACAATCTTGGTAGAGGTCCACTACAAAATGCTACATGCCAAATATCTAAGCTCCAGGCCTTGTGGTTTCAGAGAAGAAGATTTTAAAAAAAAATCCTATTTGTTGCCATAGCAACCAGAGTTCTGAATGGAATGGAATTCTTTTAACAATTGTAGTAGAGCTTCATGCAAGGGATATTCCTGCATAGTTTTATCAACATTGTCCTGGTGGTTTCAGAGGAGATGTCATTTGAATCAAAATGTTGACAGACGACGGACAATCATCAATTAGAAAAGCTCACCCGGGCATAGCCAGGTGAGCTAACAAAAAGCTGACTTAGAAACACATAAAGGGGCGTAAAAAGATAATTTATGAATAGAGCTCTTTTTTTAAAAAATTAACAGGTATCACTACCTCATAACAGTACTGTTGATACCAGGTCACAATCATTGAATGGAAAATACCACCAGGATGCGGGTTAAACAGTGGCTTTCATACTTTAATATCTATCTTAGAAAATGATTAATCAAGATCCAGGCTACAAATGACTATATTTGGGAACAACTGCTTACTGTACTAGTGGTTTTCTTCCATTGCGTACGGACACTTGCATCTCATCAATCATCTTCAGCAGACTGCCCATATTTGGTGTCTGACCGTCAGGGAACGGATAGTGATGTACCACAATGTCTGCACCAGTCAGTTCATTCAGCAACCAAGGAACACGATACTTGTTTAACTCCCCCTTTGTACACAATGAAAATATTTCATCTACACCGTCCGAAACCAAGCACTCTGTAATGACAAATGTTTGGTCAGTTAATTATGTGGTTCCAATTGTTTACATGTTACAGTCATAAATCAAACCTCACATAGGATACCCCATATTATAATCTTAAATGTACAATGGCAAGATTTCCTTTCAAATTGTTTGACAAATTAACAATTTGTTGATTCAATTGTGTAACATCCAATAGCAGTTACCGAACTTTATTGAAATGTAGTAGTAAAGTATATTTTCCACTGTTACTTTTGAAAATTAATCTGCTTCTTACTAAGTACAAGTACAGTCATCCTGTGTCTGGCAACCAGTCTATGGAGTAGCAGATGGCTGCTTATCAATGCATTTATTCCCTAACTGGCCCTTTTGGGTACCACAAAAATGGCTGTCTATGACACTCAACTGTTTCATCCAGGTGACTGCATACACAGGTTTGACTATAACCATGTATGCCTAGCCCTTCTATGTTATAACTACCAGTACATCACACTGAATCTTATTTATCAGAGAATTAGACTGAAGGGATACACATACACAGAATCCACACCGGTGAAAAAACTGAAATAACATTGCATACATGTTAAAACACATCTTTCTGAAATTACACAACTTCTGTATACAGTACATACACTTGCACATAAAATATTTTTATACCTACTTATATCATTCTCTAGACTTCTCCAGGTATTCTTGAACTTACAACCTGAAATACAAGTTACAGATTTACAATAACATGAACTTTGGCATCACCAATTTCATGTCAAAATAAACTCACTCTTCCCAATGATGAATTTCTTATTTGCAATTCTGATGTTTAGATTGACCTAGTCTAGTTAGTATAGAGCATATACATTCTTCTGCTTGTATCTTTCCAGCTGAACACAGTAGTAATACTCAGTTTACATACAAACCTGTACTTTTATACATTACTATCTTCTAGTAAAATACCTTTGTCTCCAACATCATGTTACATAAACACAAGACCCTGGCAATATTGTAACGCTTTTGTATGTCATCAATGATCATGTATTTTATCAACATAGAATGCAGTTTTTGTTAGTGGTGTTGTTGAAGTTTGGTATAGCACAAGAATTCTAACCAGATTGCCATTCTTGATCTCGGTACAGGTAGAGTTTCACTGATGCCTTCACATACTGAACCTAAATACAATGTAGCAGCTACATGCACACTGTCACTAAGAATGCAGTAAACTGTCGAAGTTTCAAAGACTTATCAGTATGACTGCATGAAAATACACCAGTAAATCTTAATAAATCTATGTCAGAGAATGCTTGACTTCCCTGCTGTATAAATAGAACAGACATTTCTCTGTGTCACCCATCAATGAGTCCTACTGTACCTGGTAATCCACTGATCCCAAGTTTATCTTCTCCATCACCTGTACCCAGTTCTAACCTGCATGAATAATTAAAATTAGCACGCATGCAGGATCATTAGTATATCGTATTATAGTGGTTTCACCCCCTAGTTGTTTCATCCCTAGTCATTTCACCTCCCAAAACCCTAGATGATTAACCCCCCAATATAAATATGAATTATTTGCATTGTTTTTATTAAAAATGAATCTATTTGTTTTATATCAAAAGACAAGAGGGCCATGATGGCCCTATACATGTACTTCTCACCTGAGTACAAGTCCACTTGCAGGATGGGTGTGGTCAATTTTGTCCCCCAGAGGCATGATTTGAACAAAGTAGGTGGAAGACCATTAGACAATGTTACAAACCAAATATCTAAGCTCTAGGCCTTGTAGTTTTAGAAAAGCACATTTTTTAAGTTTTTTCAATACCAAATGACCCCCCTGGGAAGGGTAAATTTTTACCCTGGGGTCATGATTAGAACACACTTTGAAGAGGTCCACTAGACACTGTTACACACTAAATATCTAGGCTCTTAACTTTGTGGTTCTGGAGAGGATTTTCCTATATATGTCTTTGTAAAACAAGTGACCCCCTGGGCAGGGCCAATCTTGACCCCAGGGGCATAATTTGAACAAACTTTTAAGAGGTATACTAGGCAATGCTATATGCTAAATATCTAAGCTCTAGACCCTGTGGTTTCAGAGAAGAGGATTTTAAAGTTTTTCCTATGTAAAACTAAGTGACCCCCGGGTCAAAACTAAGTGACCGGGCTATTGAACAATCTTGGTAGAGGTCCGCTACACAATGCTACATGCCAAATATCTAAGCCCTAGGCCTTGTGGTTTCAGAGAAGATGATTTTTAAAGTTTTTTCTATTTTTTGCCATAGCAACTAGAGTTCTGCATGGAATGAAATTCTTTGAACAATTTTGGTAGAGCTTCATGCAAGGAACATCCCTGCCAAGTTTCATCAACATTGGCCCAGTGGTTTCAGAGGAGATGTCGTTTGAAGCAAATGTTGAAGGATGACGGACAACAGACGATGCATAATCATCCATACTAAAAGCTCATCATGGCAAAGCCAGGTGAGCTAATAAAAACAATCAAATAAATTGTCATTTGCATACTTGGATGTTAATGTGTAGGTCTGTAGGAATTTCTCTTGGTTTATAAGTTTATACTTAATGAAGTGAGTTCACCTCTTTAAAACCATAATGCTAAGTTTTCTTCAGCTTTCAGTTATTATTTAATTGGTGGCATTATAAGACACTGTAATCATGGTAATATGACATCCATTGTATATAAATCATAAATATTTGAAGTTCCGTGTTGAAATTCATATTTTTTTTATTTCTATAGTATTTTATTGGTGCCAAAGTGAGTATTTCTTATAAGCTGTTAAATAGTTTGTAAAAAAAACAAATAAGGAAAAGGACAATGGAAAGAAAAATATTTTTCAATATTCAGCGCAATAACTTTTTTATCATTTAAATCATTTTAACTTTTTTTCACATTTCATTTGTTTTCAATCAATAGAAAATGAATTTATTTCCCAATAAAAACTGCTACTGTTTTATTGGCCTGGGGACTGAAAGTCCCCTAGGCCTAAGTTAGTATACCATAATTTCAAACACCGCAAGAAATTTAACTGTGCTATGTGCGAATAACAACTGTAAACATGCGCTATGCGAAAGTAGTGCAAGACAGACCAGATCAATCTTCTGTTTGAATGTCGCATATGATAAGAACATATTACAAATAAAAACAGTACATAAAACTTCAAACGACTGCAGGAAGGTATATAGCTTACGGGCTGCATTACACATTTTTTTCTGTTTTAGAAATTAATGCGCTGTTAGCTGATTATGGAAGATAATCATATGCATATCAGGAAAAGTACGGATATTTCTAACGGAAATTTACTAAAACGCTAGGCTCGATATAAGAGTTTGTAGTTTGATTTTCAAATTTCCGATGTTATTTCATTGACAACTTTGTTATTTACGAACGATTACATATATATTTACCTAAAAATAAATGTCTCTAAAAAACGATATAATTTACGTACATTCCCGAGAAGGAACTCACGTGATCAAAATCACCCGCCATTTATCGAGGACGCTGCATGTCAAGGCCCAGCGAACGGTTTCACCGATTACAACTACAAGGTAACCCAGAATCATTTTTGGTTTTCTCTGTTATACACATTATACAGTACTATATTTCATTGCTGGTATTGCTTTGTTTATTTATGTTTCAAGGTCTTGTCCTTGGTACACAATAATTCTCAATCCACATCATCAGATCATTCGCTTGAAGTTGTACAAAGCGCAGATCGAATTATTTTTATTGGCTTAAACATTTTATAATGTTGACTATGTGATTATTTTTCATTTAACGTACGTTTTATAATAAAACAAACTTCCCTGCCACCCATATATTTGTGAATCATTCATTCTGTGTCATATATTGAATTTCGTCCTCTGCACATTTCGACCCGCGCTTTAGGTATGGTTCAGTGCAAAACACGTCTACAGGTCAAAAGCTATTTTTCGGGCAGTTAACCTATAGCCCCCAGGCCTTCAGCGCTCACAGCGCTTTGATTTTGGGAATTCATGTGAAATTTTTAAAATGCTAAATGTTTGTTAAGTATTTAAAAAGATGTAGATACTACAATACATGTAGTATCTAATTTTGATTCCAAGCAAAATTTATTGTCAGTGG
Organism: Saxidomus purpurata; assembly: GCA_022818135.1. Taxonomy (NCBI): domain Eukaryota; kingdom Metazoa; phylum Mollusca; class Bivalvia; order Venerida; family Veneridae; genus Saxidomus; species Saxidomus purpurata. The sequence goes on along the minus strand of JAFMSR010000001.1, from coordinate 64,503,232 downwards.
AACAAATTCCTAAGACAAAATACATTAATAAGATTACATATCTAATAGATATATTAAACCTTCAAGTAAACAAGTTTATTTATTCTTTTAATTTAATTCAAGGACTAATTCCACTACTGATACTTTACTAATTCAACACATCTTTAATATATTAAATTGAGATTTTTTCTTTCGCCATTTTCAAAAAAAAATATGAGTGGAGTTTTCTTTTATTGTTTTCAAACTTCATATCACAATCAATACATTTTTCTAATCTCATCTTATTGCTACAAAGTAATGTATTGACTAATTATGTGTGAAATGCTCTATTGTTATATTTGATTACTGTGTGATTACACAACACCTTCAGCAATAAATATAACAATAGAACATTTCACACATAATTAATCAGTATTGTACCAGGCTTCTTACCCACCCTGTGTATTTACAAGATGTCCGGACACATTTTGTGTATTTCATGTATTTGTCAAATTGTCCACGTACTTATTATTTCACTTTTGTGATTTGCGTGGTTGTATTTGATTGGTTTGAACACCAACGGACTTCAGCGTTACGTCTTTCTGATTGGTCTTTAAGTTCCATGGCAGGAATATTTTCCTATAATATATCGGACCATTCCGCCTTGGAGCGGGGGAGTCAGACTGTCGTCAAAGACGTTACAACTTCTACTTTCTTTACTTTTTATTATGTACCGGTTATAAGTACACTTTTGCATTTTGTAGCTGCTGGGGATGTTTGGTATATTTATGTTCAGATTTCATTAAATAAATGATGTAAAAATTATTTGCTCTTCATTTATGTAGAGTTTTCCATTCTCTGTGGAACTAGTGTTCCCACATTCACAAGAGATTTTATAAAACCCCTTCACGGCCGTTATAGTATATTACATTTTGGGGGTGAAATGACTAGGAGTTGAAATGACTTAGGGTGAAACATCTAGGAGGTAAAAAGACTTGATACCAATATATCATGTATAGTAACATTTACATTAAAAGCTACATTGCTTAATATAAACATTTCAATTTTAACACTTAATGCTTGCCTGGTTATAGTCTAATTAATTCAAGATTGAAGCCAGCACAATATGTATATACAGAATCGGTAGCTAGCTGGTTTGAATAATTAAATTCAGTTCCTTTAAATCATATGGCTAGAGAATATCATCATGATCATAGAGACATACCATGACAACTGAAATGGAGACAGATCTACCTCTCCTTCTTCATCATCTGATGAATCAAACCCTGATTTCTCCTTACTGTCTGTGTCTTCAGCAGCCTGCATGGTAAATACAAACTAATTCTGACAAGACATGTGTAAACTGTTAACAGGAACGTAGTATTCTACGTTCCTGCTGTAAAGGAACATTTTTTTAAATATGTCCATTGGTGTAAACCTGGTCAGTGTGTATCTGACTTTCTTAACAGTATATGAATATGCAAAATCTAATAATATGATGCACCCTTGGTCCCGAATCTACTGAATCCAAGCGTCAGTACGAACATAATTGAGTACGAATAGCAACACAAATTTCATCAAATTTCACTTTTGTCAAAGCTTATATCATTGGCACAGTAAATTAAGAAATTTTATTTTCATATTGATTTTACCATTTTCGGTGTCAGTACCATTACGGACGAAGACGAAAAATGCTAATATTCTAATTGTGTTACAACTTTCGTTTCAACTGAATAGTGTTTCTGAGAGTTACTTCCCCTTTGCTTTTTGAAGTTACCGCCGTTACCGGAAGAGGTTGAACGCTACTAATAAATCTTATGACACACAGCTCAAGTTACTTCCCCTTACAAATGTTATTTAAATTCGATGTTATAATTAAGGGATGAATCGCTATTGACCGATAAAAAACAGACGTGCTGTTTTGTTGGAATTTGAAAAAAGGAACGATTTGAGATTGATTGCACATTTAAGGTAAAGATCTAATTCCCATCTCTGTTAAAGGGACGTATGCCTCATTTTACCACAATTAATCAATATAGAGGCCTTCCGTAATATATCGCATCCACCCATTAATTGTACAACAACAACTCTACATAGATTATTGAATGGTTTACGATACTGCAGCATATCTTAACCGCTGATTTTATCGATAATGTTTGAATGCATAGCTGAAAGTTTTAGACCAAGTAATAATACTTGCAAAGATTGAAAATATGTAAAGTATACATTACAATACTACTACTACTACTATAATACCGGTAAAAATCATTATTGCAAACATAAACCAATGCGAGCTTTGAACTGACCGCACATATGTTTGCGTATGGTGACCTTATTGTGGGAGGAAACCGGAGAACTCAAAGAAAACCTACCTGTCCGATCTCAGTGGTGACCATCTACCATCTCACGCACTACCAAGGACGGTGATCAGTTCCTGGGTTGCATTGCGCTAAACAGACAACATGTGCTAACAAGACAGCCTGTACATGTAAAGTAGAAATATAAACAAATAAAGTACTAAATATAAATCACACAAGTAACCTACCTAATTGAGCACATGGTCTCCCATAAAATAGTAGCAATACATGTGGATAACCTGAAACTCTATCATTATTAAATGGAATTCTGGTGGTTCCGTACCACGGTGGTTCAAATTGCACATTTTACGGTTTGAATCCCCCTTTTATATTAAATGTTGCCTTTGTTGTATTTTTTAAAGGTTTTATAATTAAAGGGATTTTTAATACCATTGTCATATATCTTAAAGGAATTACACAAGACAATTACAGAAAGATGGTGCGTGGTGAAATGCATATTGATTGAAGCTGTAACGACTATATGGTTCAGTAAAATCGGTTGAATTGAAGTGAACACATTCCTGTCTTTATTTTGTACAAGAAATAAACATGTCGAATCATCTGTTCTGAACTTTTAATTATTTTTCAGCTGTAAACAAACGACAGCTTCAACATCGATTCACCAACCATAGATTTGTCATCGGCGGAGCCAACATCATATTTCAACGGGTCAATGGCCGTGTAGAGGTTAATGTGTCTGCCGCTCATTCCGGAGGTTGCGGGTTCGATTCCCACTGGGGTCACGACCGTACCTCCCCACATGACACCAGTACTGGTTTTTCAAGGAAGCGGACTCGAGAGTGACTCGATAAGCTGCAAGTTTTCTTCACAATCGGGCTAAAATAAATTAATATAAACTAAACTTATGGTAACTCTTCCAAACGGGTTTTCTTGTTTAAGCAGCACAATCGGGACGAACAGAGGACGAACTGCAGGACGCACGTACAACCACGAGCAAGATTGCGGATAGGCCCTTCGATATGTCTGACCGGGAATTTCAGCGTCCTCCTCAGATTCACGACGTGTATGTTATATTTACGTATTTTGTGTAAATTTTGAAATAACATGAACTGATTTCAATGTTTCTTAAATATTTCTTGCATTCTAACTTACTTTTATATTTGTACATCCGAGTGGGACGCTCCACTAAATGACACAGTTCCAGAACTCTCGGAAGTTCGATACGATGAAGTGGAGAATGATACCAAATTATTGTTAGCATGGTCAGTCTTGTTTTAGTGTATTTGCGTGTGTAATTGTAGATGTATATCATATTTTGGTTTCCCGACTACATGTAATATTACATATTTGTTTCGTTTGTGTTGTTTTTGATCAATTGATGAAATAGTTCCTTATTTTTTCGCCTTCGTAATAAGGGCTTTGTGGGGGTAAGAGTGAGGTTGGGTGCGCACCATAAACCGGTTTAAGCTCCCCAGTGGTGTTTTTGCCACTGACCGTTCCAAGGCGGTGCCCCACTGTGTTCCTTTAATTGTTCGTTTTGTCCTCGTGCTTTGTATGCTGGTGTGTGTTGGTGGTGTACGTGTGTGTGTGTACATGATTGTGTGTATGTGTGTGTTGTGTGTGTGTGTGTGTTGGTGGTGTGCACTTCTGGGTGCTGTGGGGCTCGTTTTGGGGAGGCTGCGTTTTTGGTACGTGGCTTTCCCTGTTTGATATTATTTTTGTTTTTTTTGTTTCTTTGTATTTTCATTAACATATTCATTTATTCAAAATATTTTATTTCGGCCAATCAAAGGTATTACAAGAAGAGTAAATGTTTTCCCTGTCGTTCGCATTGTATCTAAAGTATTGTATCCTGTCTGATCCTTATTTGTATAATGTGTGTTATATTTTTTCCCCTTTTTATTGTTACTTGTTGAAGCCACACTAATCCTCAGAAACGGTTGTTCTCTACCGTCAGAAAAACAAAATCTATGTCACATATACTGTACTGTGATCATTTATATACACAATGATTGATTAAAAACAAGTAAAGAAAATAGCTTGCATGAAAGATTGACCCAAAAAGCATACAAGTAAAATATTGCCGCTTAAGCGGCAAAAGTACACGGCTTAAAAGGAAAGGGGCTGTTCTTTTAAATAGTGTATGGGTGTTATATCTTAATTGTAGCAAATACCCAACACCTGTTATTATTTTGTCGGGTTTCAAGAGATCAGTCACCACGCTAAAATGACCCTTAGCCATTTCAGAAACTAAAAAAACTACGTGTTTACTACAGTCAAATATACAGTTTAACTCAGCATATATTTTAGCGTATTTATTGGAGTTTACTAAAAATCTAAACATGTACATGCTAAGAGGTCAGTTTAAACAGGGTCCGTATAGTTGTAATATACGGACCCTGGTTTAAAATCAACTGAAGTTGAAAAATTAATATGCCTTTAATATCCAATTTGATCTTTCATTGTTTTCAAATCCTGCCGCTTGCAAAACTTTTAAACCAGAAAAGGAAATTTAAATTCTCTGCTCATGCATTCTGTGGGTTTCCAGTAAAAATAAAACAAACGGTAACATCGATTCGCGAAACTTTGACTATCCCGAGTTTATGCCATTATTATACGAGAATAAACGAAGGCGTTCTATATAACATTTCTGAACGAGCATAAACACCCTGGACTCCAGTTTACAGTTTCTTAAGTTTTACTGTTTGAGTCGAAGTGTTGCATTCGTGTCATTAATATATAAATCTATATACATACACTAGGCTCGCTGGGACCTATGCTGTTAATATAAGCAACCTATTAAGTTTCCCGTTCATATGCATATCTAACACCTTTTCCTATACACTCTATACTGTCTGCGAAATCCAATACCCTTCTTTTTGTATATTGTCTGCAAAATCCTTCTTTGTTTATATTGTCTTCAAAGTTCGTATGCAAAGTATACCGTCCCGAATTCTATCGTCCCAATCCGATTTGCCTTTAGATGGACAACTCCCTTACTATTTCCGTGCTATCTTAAATTACTCTTTGTTGCAAGTTATTTACTGACGATACCAATGTTATTAGTCCTGTTAAAAATTGTTAGTCCTATTCATTTAAAGATTGTGGCAAAATTGCAAGTTGAGCTATACACTTAATGGTACGAAACAACAATGGGCGAAAAACACATGTTCAACGCCCAGCTTGCAGCAGAGAACCAGCGTCAGGTTCCACTCTTATCAAGTAAGTTTTGAGCAAAGTCGGAAACCATTGATCGGTCACGTGCTCCTCCAGCGTACATCTCATTGCGCGCTGCAATATTTAATACGGGGTGCGTAAAAGGTGCATGGAGACTTAAGCACTAGATCGAAAATATGCGTCTCTCTTCTTTGAAAAATTTAGGTACTTCTGAGATGAATACTGTAGACACAGTCTTTTTTTTCTTGAACGCACGAGTTGTCGTTCTTTATTTCGACGTGTCTCTCATTATTTAAAAAATGAGGTACTTCTGAGATAAATATTGTAGACACAGTCTATTTTCCTTATAGAGTTGTCGTTAGTTATTGTTTGTGTTCATAAAATAGTAACAATATGATGTCCTACCCCCGAATTTAGACAGTGACATTCATAAATCGATTCAGATTATTCGATAACAGTACATTTTTTAAACTACACGTCAGTCAGTAGATGTTGTGGCGTGTCAGTTCCTGCTTGTTTAACCAGAAGCTTCCGGGTCGTCTCGCACCCTTAGTCATCTCGTACCCTAATTGGTCAACTCGTACGGATCAAAAAGTCAACTCGTACGGATCAAAGTCAACTCGTACCTTCTATTTCAAAACTTCAGTTTTAACCAGGAACAAAATGGACTGATATGTAATTAAAGGTGGGGCCATATAGAATACATCACGATATTATTGAAATCGTAGTTATAACATGACGTTTATATATTGACCCAGTTGTAATTAATTTTTGTCATATGGCAAAATTAGACCCATCAGATATTTCATATGTAAACTTGATATCGGATTTTGTTATTGTTCACCGAAGCTGACATTGACCTCGTATGCATTCGGACATTCTCAAATTATCCCGAAAGTGTCAAGGGTGACAGGTTCACATAATTTCAGCCTAGGTCTATTTGGTAATTTGTAAGCGCAAAAAAATAGCTTATGTTTGCATTGAAAAAGGTTCCAGTATAAATTCCTGTCAACTATATCTGTAGATTTGAAATAATACGCTACCAAATAATAAAGCGTTGCAAACGCTTTTGAAAATCTAATATAAACATATAGTGTAGCGGTGCCGTAAAACCAGCACTATCAATCGAATTTTGCAAATTCCTACCTAGAGTTTTACTTCTATTGTTGAGTTTAGCCTTTAGTTTTTGGCCTGGGGACTGAAAGTCCCCTATGCCTAAGTTAGCATACCACATTTCAAACACTGCAGACAATTTAACTGTGCTATGTGCGAATAACAACTGTAAACATGCGCTTTGGGAAAGTAGTGCAAGACAGACCAGATCAATCTTTTGTTTGAATGTCGCATACGATAAGAACATATTACAAATAAAAAACAGTATATACAACTTCAAACGATTGCAGAAAGGTCTATAGCTGAAGGGCTGCATTACACAATTTGTTCTGTTTTAGAAATTACTGCGCTGTTAGCTGATTACGGAAGATAATCATATGCATATCACGGAAAAGTACGGATATTTACGGAAATTTACGGAAACGTACGGAATTCGATATAAGAGTTTGTAGTTTGATTTTCAAATTTCTGATGTTATTTCATTGACAACTTTGTTGTTTACAAACGATTACATATATATTTACCTAAAAATAAATTTCTTTAAAAAAAAAGATACAATTTACGTACATTCCCGAGAAGGAACTCACGTGATCAAAATCACCCGCCATTTATCGAGGACGCTGCATGTCAAGGCCCAGTGAACGGTTTCACCGATTACAACTACAAGGTAACCAAGAATCATTTTTGGTTTTCCCTGTTATACACATTGTACAGTACTGTATTTATATTTCATTGTTGGTATTGCTTTGTTTATTTCTGTTTCAAGGTCTTGTCCTTGGTACACAGTAATTTCCACATCATCAGATATCGCTTGAAGTTGAATAAAGCGCAGATTGAATTATTTTTATTGTTATCTCAAACAATTGATATTGTAGACCATGTGATTATTTTTCATTTAACGTACGTTTTATAATAAAACAAACTTCCCTGCCACCCATATATTTGTGAATCATTAATTATGTGTCATATACTAAATTTCGCCCTATGCACATTTCGACCCGGGCTTTAGGTAAGGTTCACTGTAAATCACGAAGGTCAAAAGTTGTTTTTAGGGGAGTTAATCTATAGCCCCCAGGCCTTAAGTGCTCACAGCGCTTTGATATATTTATGTATTAGTATGTCCTTTTTTCGACGTAGTCGTATACTTTTGATTTGAACTTCCGTTGGTATGGACGCGTTGCTAACCAACTTCGTTATAATGTGACCAATCAGAATCTGCAAATTATTGGCTAGCGTTTCGGTACCGGAATAAGCAGTGTACTGCCCGGGAGCCTTCTGAAACACAAAATGTGTATATTTTTTTATATTATAGTTATTTATAATAAATCATGTTGCAAAAAAAGAAAAAACAGAACACGTTATGTCAAGGTTTCTGGACAGTACGAAGATCAACTTTTGTATTCAACGAGGTGTTGTCCGGGGCCGGACATCTAGCGTCATTGATTATTGGCTAGCGTTTCGGTACCGGAATAAGCAGTGTACTGCCCGGGAGCCTTCTGAAACACAAAATGTGTTTATTACGTCACCTACGTCGACCATCTCTTTTTTAAAGATATTACTTGTTTAATTTCATTTTTTTTTTCAAAGGCAACTGAGAATGTGTTTGCAACAAATTTAGGAACGAAAATATTCAAAGTTAACTAGTATCCCCTAAAATTACGAACACTCAATATTAATACCAGTTTAATAATACTTAAAAATTGGCTGTTTAGTGTTTTAAAGTGGGCCGTTCTGTTCTGGACCTCTCTGGAAGTGTGCCGTTCTAGTAATAAACCATCTAGAATTAAATTAACCGAACTGTATTTATTACAGTAGCATACTTGTAGTACCACGATAAAATCGGAATTTATCAAAATTTCGTTTTATGTATATAAACATTATTCAAGATACATACATTGCTTTCAGTAAAATTTGTAAACACTGGCAGTATTTTTACATCCATGCAAAATGCTAAAGGTTGCTTAGCCACTCCTTATGTGGGACGGAACCTCCAATTTTGGTACATAAATGTAGTGGTACGTAACCTCAACGGTATAGAAACATTCAACATCCTTCAAATGTATATGAAAGTCAACGTAAAATTTGTTTTCCACAGAGGAGGAATTTGTTAACGAAGTTTCAGCCCAGTCCCGGACTGAATCTCATTACCTAAAAATGGTTGATGGTACAGCGAAGACTTACTTGATATATGTATCTGGGCATTAAGAGAACGTTTAATTTGCTTATTGAAAGTGACTGAGCTCATTACTTTTTTGAGATTAATCTAAACAAGTAAATGTTATTCGGATAATATTGTTGAGAGTTTGTCCTTATATTTAGAATTTTGGTGTCACTAAATTCCTAGAAATGATTTTCAAACAAACAACTTTCTAGGAAGTCTTTCTTCATTTATACGACATTGGGACCAGCCTACGAAAATGTCCTAAACCTGTCCATGCTGTAACCAGAATTTCCGGAAAACAAATGCAGCAAATCATCATCTAAAAGGAAATATCGTATGGGTAGGGGTAGGTTACACCAGACTATCATGTGACCTGCTGGCTAACCAAAGAAGAAAAAAAAAATATCAAACAGGGAATGCCACGTACCAAAAACGCAGCCTCCCCAAAACGAGCCCCACAGCACCTAGAAGTGCACAGAAGTGCCCACCACCAACGCACCACCAACACACACACACACACACACCAACACACACACACACGCACGCACGCACGCACGCACGCACACACACACACACACTAGCATACAAAGCAAACACACGAGGACAAAACGAACAATTAAAGGAACACAGTGGGGCACCGCCTTGGAACGGTCAGTGGCAAAAACACCACTGGGGAGCTTAATCCGGTTTATGGTGCACCCAACCTCACTCTTACCCCCACCATGTTCCAAAGTCACAGGACAGTGTAAATAAAAGTAATCCCTGCTAGGTGAATCTCTAACACACGCAATGGAAACAAAAGGCATGGTATGTAAAACACAAAAAAGCTCGTGTATAAATATATAAAAAGCAAACCTTGAGAACCAAAAAACGTATGTACTCAAAACATTCGATATATCAGTCGAGGCACTGCTACTTCCAGACAAAGTTAACCATGGGGAGATGCACGATGAAAAACGTATCCACACTAGCAGACGTTCTGGTTACAAAAAGGGTGGACTGTCGGGACAAAACCATCACCTTCGACGAGAATGGAAACTCCAACGGAAAACTCCTAAAAACAGTTTTCGAACTATGAAAATTTATGTAGACCATACTGATATTTAGGCAAGTTTTAGTCAGATATACTTTCAAATCTGTTTGATATTCACTTTACGGCAACAGGAAGACTTTCGTATTAGTGCAACTTATGTTGTTGTCATGGTATTTAAATATTTTATTTCAATATCTGAGTCTTAATGAAATTATTTGCATTATTTAGTATCATCAAGCACACATGTTAATACAAAGACAGATATTCACAATGAAATAAAACGCAAATGGGTTGGGCCACAAGTTATTTCAACTTAGCACTATAGATCTGTTAATTTATTGGGGCACATCCTGGAACTGGGTACAATTTTGTAGAACATAAAAGCTTAAGCAATATATTGGCTGAAAGGATTACCAAACTTGAAAGTTTTAGATCATATGCAGTAATGACTGGTAAAATAAGCGAAATAAGACATGTTGTAATCCTTGATTTACATATGGTTTACAATTTTGTGCACAAAAAGAGGCATTTTTAACCAGGTTTTCCGAAGGAAAAATCCTTGTTATTAGATTGAGGTATGTCGGCGGGCGGGTGGCTGGGCGTGCGGGCGGGCGGGCGGGCGTAAACAATTTCTTCTGTGCGCAACTCCTCCTACATTTCTCAACGGATTTCAACCAAACTTTCACAGAAGTATTGTCATGAAGTGCCCTGGCGCATATTGTCGGGGTTTTGTGATTTGGTCATTTTTGACCTAATTATGGCCTTTTGTTTTTTTTCACATATGTAATTATTCTGTGCGCGACTCCTTCTACACTTCTCAAGGGATTTCAACCAAACTTTCACAGAATTATTGTCACCAAGTGCCCTGGCGCATATTGTCGTGGTTTTGTGATTTGATCATTTTTGACAGAATTATGGTCTTTTGTTTTTTTCTTTTTTCTACATAATGTAATATATATAGAGAAATACATTCTGTGTGCAACTCCTACATTTCTCAAGGGATTTCAACCAAACTTTCACAGAACTATAATTGTGAACTAAAGAATTTTAAATATATAATGTTATGCCCCTGGTCGTCCGTCTGTCCGTCCGTTAGCAATTTTGTGTCTCCTTATTTAAGTATATATAAAAGGGAGAATACTCTGTTATTATAAAAGGGAGAATACTCTGTTATTACTGTCTATTTTTAGAATAGATTACCAGTCCTGTATACTTTGGAGTATTCTGTTACAGTAAGATGACAAAATTTCTCATGAGACCAGCGGTTCAAACCCCACACAGAGCAAGTTTTTTTTTTTTTTTTTCTTTCTTTCTTTTTTTTAAATAATTTTTGCCTGAATTATGGCCCTTTGCTTTTTTTCCACATATGTTATATATAGAAGAATACTGTCACGTGCCCACTTCCTCCTACATTTCTCAAGATATTTAAACCAAACTCTCACAGAACTGTTGTCATCAAGTGCCCACAGTTTTTTCACATTTGGTTCCCAGTCAGTACATTGAATGATTTCAACAAATGCAACGTCAAAGACATCCAGGCGTTTATGACATTGTGACGTCGTATTCCATATTACACAGAAGCAAACAATTATCCTCTATATTTCCTTGATATGGAAAAAAATACTTACTAACCAGGTTTTCTGAAAACAAAATCCTGGTGATTAGGTTGAGGTACGTCGGTGGTGGGCCGGTGTAAACAATTCCTTCTGTGCACAACTCCTCTTACATTTCTCAAGGGATTTCAACCAAACTCTCACAGAAGTATTGTTATCAAGTGCCCTTGGGCATATTGTCTGGGTTTTGTGTTTGGATAAATTTTGCCTGAATTATGGCCCTTTGCTTTTTTTACACATGTAATATATAGAAGAAGACCTTTGTTTCTTTTTCACATTATGTATATCTACTGACTTTAAAAACACATTTGCGCTCGGCCAGCAGACTGGAAAATGAAAACCTGGTTTTGTGACAATTTCCTGTCATTGTTGAAAAATACATTCATTATTGTACGTAAAATTAGTCCATTTTAATAATTAAAGGATGAAATAATCTACAACTCCCTTGTCTTTATTGCAGATTTATCTAGTTTCTTGATATATTCATCACTGACATAAGTAATTGGGATCTACTAGATGATTGTTATTCATCTTGATGTTTCAATATTATTATATTGTTTGTTAAAAGTACGCAGAATATTAGTAGTCTATAACCTCGTAGAGAAGGTACGAATTAAATGAGTACGAAAATATTTGTAACGAAACAACTTGGAAACACAAAATGGCGGATGAAAACAACTTTCCGGCCAATATTTAACATTTGTATAAGACACAATCGGCAGCACCAGCAGTAGGTGTTCAGTTTATTTTTGAACGAAGATTAATTTGTCAATTGAAATTAATCGTTCGTAATCCCTTTAGTTGTTGCAATGTTGGTGATCAATTAAGATAAATTGATGATCGAACAGGTGCTTTCACCTAGAAGTTCGTTTTAAGTTTATTATTCTGAAGATAAACTAATCTAACCCTGTTTACAAAAATTGACATTGGCTAAAACCTTTTACGTGAATAAAACGTATATGTTTAAGAAATGTAAATGAGACCAGCCACTTGTTCCCAGATGCACAAAATGCATTGCTATAGAGACAGTTTCCTTTGATCAAGCATTTCACGTGACTAAAAGGGCAGGGCTTGTTCTTAAAGTCACATAAAGTTTGGATCCATTCACGCTCCCCCAGACAGGTCATATGTCCAGCCTTTAAGACAGGTGATGTTGAGACCAAGGCCTGCTCCCCCAAATCGTTTGTCCAGTTAGTGGTCTCAATACTCACATTTTCGTAACAGAAATATGAAAGAGGATGTGATAGTATGTGTGATGGTAGGTTGTCATTATATAGAACAGGTCCGCGTACGTATACAGGAAAACCACCAGATGCCAACCCCTGTGGCTGTGCCATTGGTTCAAAAGCTTACATGAGCTTGTGTTTCTTGCTGATTGTATCTTTTCATCTTTACATTAGGATTACCAGTATTACTTCAGTTTTCAGTCATGTTTTGAAAATATCACCAAATACAACATGGCACTTTTTCAAACACATAATCTTTTGAGAAAAATTATGCTACAAACTTTGTTTTGTCGTGAGCCGCAACGACTAGGGCATAATTTTAATAAAAATGTCACTGAATTGAGTAAATTTACTTTCCTATATTAGTTTGTAAGTAATATAATCATATGTGATAATCCAAACATTCAAGGGTGGAGGGTAAAATTGGCTAAAATGAGCATCTATAATATTTGTTTGTCACATCGATGGAGTGGTAACTTAAAGCAGTAATTAATTTTGCACAGGAGGATGTAGTAACTGTCGCCTTTGACAGATGGTGGTTGTATACAAGTGATGGACTGATAGTTAAAAAAGGATTCACTGTATTTAAGACAAGGTGCATAACATACAGCTCTATGTAAATTTTTTACCTCTTTTTCTTTCAGATGTAGTTCATATCCATACTAGTGGACCCTCAACTTTGTAGGTGTGACACAATGCCAGCATTCATTGCTCCCATACAGCACACAAGAGCTGCTTTTTTGAAGCAGCCTGATGGATTGAGATTTGGCAATTTTGAAGGAGTAGTGCATTTACCACCTGTTCCAGTGGATAGGAAACTTGTCTCTCAAAGTTACTCAACTCTCAACAATCAGCAGATATACAAGACTGTTTGTGAGTGGTATGAAGCTTGGAGACCATGGCAGCAGAAAGTCTTACTGTGTGGAATTGTAGATAGGTAAGTGTTTTACTGACAGGAGTGGCGAGTATGAAAAAACAAACAAACAACATTAAATACTAAATACTTAATTATGCTTAATTGATGTCGATCGTGAACTGTACTGTTCATATAAACTAAAAATTGGTTTCCACTGTGGCACATAATTTGCTTTTGTTTTTGTAGTTTCTTATTGAAATTATAACGTTAGTTGTATTATATGTAAATGGTTATGTAAAGTTAACATTTACACAAATGATTTTTACTAATTTGGTTTGTGCCATTGAGTAAAAGTAGAAACCTGAATTAAAGACAATTTAGTAATTATTTGGTTACTTTGACTTTTTGGCTCAAACTATCTGTTTGAAAAAAACTAGAAGTATCATATTTTAAAATTCAGATGCCCAGTGCGCCAAGTTGATATGCTGGCAACAAGTCTAGAACCAGTACATCACAGGGACTACACAGTGGCTGTAAAACACTACTACCCTACAACACCACTGAAACATACCCATGATAAACAGGGTAAGAAGAAAAAGAAGAAGAAAGTTAAAAAGAAAACTGTTCAGAGTGAACATCGGGAATACCAAAGATCATTGAATGTTGATGGAACACTTGCTGGTGCAGTAACTCCAGAGTCTGATGTCGATTACCGAAAAGAAGTCCTTGCAGTCCATGATTCCAAAGATTTTCAGGACAGACTAAAAGATGGTCAGACACAAAGAAAGAAACAGTTATCTATGATAAAACAGGAGAAGACAAAAGAGTTTACTAACATTAATGATCAGCTCAATGATGTTGATGATTATGCAGACTCTCTTGCTAAAAGGATCATAGACGAATCCATTCCACAAACCGTACAAGTGTTTGATCCATCTGAACTGTATGCTCAAGACTTGGCCAGCAGTATCATGCAACAGGCAATGGATAACGTTGTCGACTACATGGATGAACGAGAGAAATCAATCCAAAAGAAAACAGAAAAAACAAGATTAGATAGACCAGAGTCTGTTGTACCTGATATTGTTAAACCAAGCGAAAAACTGAAGAAAGATGAACCAGTGATTGAAAGAGGACATGAACACATTATGACACAGTCTGGTCAAAGACATAAATATGATGATACTGAAACAACAACAACAGAAGTTAAGGAGAAAAAGGTGGATATGTCAGTTCTTGACAAGTACAAAAAGTAAGTTGTGTCTTTGTCTTTCCATGGATATGAAAAGAAAAAGATCTCTAAGTAAAGAAGCACAATTGATTTTGATAATAGTTTACTATGAGTATGATAGTGGTGCCATTACTTTGTGTGTTGCAGTATCAATTTTATTTTTAAAGACTGCTTTTTTCTTTACCCGGTATCTACTGATGTGTGATGATTCTTGAATTAGTGTAGATTAATTGTTGCTTGTGAGACTAGGGTGTATTGTTTGATACATGATTGCAAGCTTTTATTCCATCTATAATGAGACGTTAAACAATTAATGTCAAGTAAAGATTAAGTGCCTCAAGAATCAGGTTGGAAGCTAGCAGCATTTATAAGTGAAACATCTCTACAGTTGATTAATGTATGAATTTACTTCATAGCTAAATTTGTACTTAAAAAACCCATGCTACTCTTTTAAGAGATCTTAGTCAGGCACTGTCATAAGCCAGAATCAGCTGTTTATATTTGTAATTTTACAAGAAGGTGATAACACTGGTACCAGTGCAAGATATGAGTCAATGGTGATACAGTAAGTTATAGTACCATTTTAAAAACTGCTAACTAAAGCCATATTTATCATTGTTCAGGTTTAAACCTCCAAAAGAGGGAGATAAATTCAACAAGTTCTACAGGATGGAAGGACGACCAAAATCATTGGTACGAATTCTGCTACCAGATAACAATGAGGAGAATGATGAGCAGAGACCTGCTGAGAGCCCGCGGTCAATGGTATCTAGAAGTTTCTCAGCAGTCACACATAGTACACTGAGCAACCTCCGGTACCGTCTTTTTGGTTCCCGGTCATTGAAAACTCCAGATTACTTCAGGAAAGACGGAGTTACAAGATTAGAAGGTATTTTGAAAGATTAGTTAATTTTCTGTGAATATGGTGTAATGAAACTTTCTGGGGTAATATAATGATTATATCTGTAGCTTTATTTTACAGGCTTTCAATGGCTGATGGTACAATTAGTGATTTTTGTATGTTTTAAGTAAAACATCTTTTGGTCATAAATTTAAAGCACGTCTACACACAGCAAAATGAATATCTAACTAGTGTTGTAATAGTACATGAGTTACCATAACACAGTAAAATTGTGAATTTGAACATGTTGTACAGGAGGAATGCAGCATCTAAGGTCTGGTATTGTGAGAAGGCCCATAGGCATGCATAGTCTCCCTGTCCCTATCTCCAAGATGTATAAGAGTGTGAAATGGTGGACTGAAGCACCAGGAGATGGGAAGGTTCTTGTCTCGGCACAGAAACAGGAACTAGGCGCTTATTTTAAGGATCAGCTACAGCAAGTCTGGGATGTGAGTACATGTCATTTTCCGTCTAGTTTTGGCTCAAGATTTTCTTGTATATCTGTGAAGTGTTACTCCATGCTCTCTCTTATTCAAGATTTTGCACATAACAGGAATGTTTTGATTGTACTGTGTTTCTTGCACATAAAGGTTCAGAAATAAGAGAGCAGCAACTCTGAATTAGAATTTTAGTAATAGTAACCTACCTTTTGTAATGCAGTGGATGGAGTTGTGGGAAGACTATGAAAAGATAGCTTTACTGAAAGAGCTTATCAAGTTGTGTGGACCAGCGGACCTGAATTTCTTTTGCGGACATCTAGAACAAAAGTAAGGGCAGCCACTTGACAGCAAATTGTGCATAAGATTTGAACACTTACCTTTTTTCAGTTTTTATAGACCAATAAGAGAAGATAATTAGTAAATGCAACACATGATAACTATGGTTGAATTTTTTATTCTACAGAAAAAAAGGAGTCTGAACAAACACAGTGGCACAAATTTTGAAATGTTTCAATCAGTTTTAGTAATTCAATGAAAACACTTTGCTAAATAGTAAATAGAAATAGTTATGGTTTGAATTTTATAGACAAAAGAACATGAGTTAATGCAGATTTTAGTGATTTATTAATGGTTACTTTACAGTATGGTATACTTTTCAGACTGAGAAATGCTAGGGATATCAACAGGATGTCAGACAAACTGCTTCTCTACATTTTTTCTTTCTTGCCAGCTGATGAGTTCTCCAGAATCAAAAGGGTAACCATTCTGTGTTATATTCATACCTTCTTCTTTGGGGTCATTGATATTTTTCCATGATTTCTTTGCCACTTTCTCTGTATTGAGTTTTGCAGATGAAGATCATTTCTTGAAATGAAAAAGTTTCTCAACAATTCATCTGCCTTTTAGCCAGAATGTAAGATTTAAGAGTATGTTTTCAGGTGTGTAGAAGATGGAGATACCTGTGTGCCACTGATGATCTATGGATGGTGAAATGTCATGAATTAGGTGTGTAACAAAATATCTCCTTTATCATATATTAAAGATAAATTAACAGGTGGCTTACCTGAAACTTTTTTAAGACCATGTTGTCCGTATTTGAAAATGAATCATGATGTTGTAGAGTAGAGAGGTTGATGACGGGGCCTGATTTACTTAACATTACAATTGTTTATGTGCTTGACATTGCCCTGAGATAAATGCAATTTACCAGTTGCCTGTAGGAATTGTACATGTCTTATGTTTAAAACAGGATCAATATGCTTGACCTAAAAATATATCAATTTGAGCAAATCATTTTGCTAAGGGTAGGGTGTCGTTTTAAAATGAAACTTTTAACAGGTCTGATTTGTAGGATCAGATTTTTCAGTATCTCAGGGATTGTTTGAGTGTTGATTTTGTCCATAATCCATGTGTTGTTTCTGTTCAGGCCTTGCTGAGGGTATAAAGAACTTAGAGAAGATGGTAGTGAAGGCTAAGGGGTACAGAATGGTTATAGACTGGAAAATGGCTTATGATGAACTCAGGAAAATAACTTACAACATGAAAGTTGGAATGAAGAAGAAAAAACCTAAACCAGCCCCAAAAGGTAAGTTGAATGATCAAAGGAGGTACGTGGAAACAGTTATCAACAGTTTTTTTATGTACTTGTTTTTTTACTTGATAATACTTTTCAGTTTACTATTAGTTTTTTTGTCTCATCTACACATGTTCTTCATTGACACATGTAGCTTGAGTGTTATTTTATTCTTCTCTATGGGAACCATCTAGTGGCTACTTGTCTCTCTATTGTTCCATAAATACTTCCACTGAAACTTATCCTGTAAGGGCCATTTCTTAAAATTGATAAAAAAAAACCAGTTTGATAGGTTGTGATGTGTTAATTATTAGGACATTCGAACAAGTGAATTACTATTGTAATTGTAATTGTAATTCTAGGTCGAGGAGTTGAATTCAAGGAACAGCTTGAGCAGCTGAAACAAAGAGGTGAGTCTACATAGTGTTAACCTAGAGGGCAGCCTGTTGGAAATATCTTCTAAGTTATCATCCAAATTTTTCCCGAAATTGAGACAGGTGTTTCCATTTTGTATGGCGTATAAACTTTATAAAAGATCAGTCAGTAATTTTGTTATTGCATTAAAGCTCTCTTTAAATTTAATAGTCCAAATGTAATTAGGTAGACTGGTCTGTAATTGAGGAGGAAGTGACTATGAAAACACATTTGTTGTGAAAGTTACAATTTGAGATGTGACAATAAAACTTGCATAAATTCTACTTGGCAAATACTTGACTACCTTTGATCTACAATATAAGGACAGTTTTATAAATATAAAAAAGTATTTGAAGTAGTCTACCTGACATCTTTCAATTTAAAGTAGATATGTATGGTATTTTTTAAGAGACATGGTAATCTAGGAGATATTTTATATTCATAGGAATTAGGCTGCAAAAATATATTTTAGTAAAAAAAATATATTGATCAAAATAATGGAGTTCAATTTCGATCTCTTTTTAAAAGACTCCAGTACTTGATGATTGATATGTGCTGATATTTATTCACACACGGATTCAAATAAAGGAATGTGACAGTACTCGTTAGGAAGTTTTCTGTCTTAGTGTGGTTAAATGTGTAATAGGTATGTGACAACCTCACCTCCCAGACGTCACATATTCAAGCTGTAGCAGGGTCAGAATGGTGTTTCCACATCTGAATAACATTGTTTGAGTCTGTCATTGCAGAGATCCAAAACTAAATCCATTAAAATCAAACAGTATGGGAGTAGTAAGAAAATATTGTATAGCCAGTCTCATAATCATTGTGGTATTTAATGAATTAAGTTTTTTTCTGTGTAAATTACATAATAATCCAAAGGGATTATAAACTTTAAGACAATCTTAGACCACTATCCAAATATCATATTGCGATCTGTATGTCTTGAATAAACTGTATTGGTGTATATATATAGATGAGGATAAGGAAGAAAAACCAGTACATGTTGAACAAAAGTCGGTATTTCTGGAAACCTTTGAACTTCCAAAACTTGAGAAACCTCGACTAGTAGCATGTGAGTTACAATGCTGAATCACCGTAGATATCTGTCTGCACCACACCCTGACCTCTGTTCACTTTGTTTATATTGTAGGGACACCTTAGGGATACCTTTTAAGTTGCACTATGATTTTAATGTGTTTTACAGCTTTCCAAAGACATGTGATATTTTTACAGAGTAATATGTTATCAAAATTGCTTTCAAATTATCCATTAAAGTCTGTAAGAAATTTCAGCAGTTAAGTTCAGTGAACTATCCATTTGTATATCTGAATTGAACTGAGGGTCTTGTGTTCTTTCTTATTATACCCAATGTCTGGCAGAAGAAATGAGGAAAAATAACTACACGATCTTAACTTCACTATAGTTGATATATCAGAATAAATCTTCTTAGAAAAGGAAAGAGGCTTTCACTTGTTTTCTACAAGACTTATTTCGTACAAATCTCAAGTGTTTGTTGTCTTCGTTCAGATGAATGACAATGATTTTCTCAAAGGAATTTTAGTGATGTTAATACAAACTGACTTGTTAAAGAATTATGTCTCTTTCTCCCACCACCAATGTTGTGGGGAGGGGAAAGATTTATCAATGACTAGACATTTTTACACTTTGGGCCCGTCTTATCAAAAATCGTAACTTACGAGGTATTTACGAGACCCGTTTCTCGTAAGTCTGAAGATACGAGAATATTTACGATTCTCATAAAGTGTCTTATGAAAGCCCTCGTAAGTCCGCAGAATCTGACCTGATCGCATTTCTCGTAACTTTCTCGTAAGTGGTTAAAAACAGTGACGCAGTCTATTTTTATCGAACGGCGTGTAAATATAACGCGCACTTGCTCGGAAACAACAAACGCCGGTAAAATGTGAAACTGATCATTTTCACATCTGTAACTGACGTCCGTATAAAATATGTGCTGTTTATATGTAGAGGAAAACAAATAATATGTCTAGCCTCAGTAAGTAATACCAGAAACAACTATCATTCTTCAAAATCAAAAGCGAGGTAAGTTTGAAAGTGTCACAATTTTCGACCAACACAAAGTCGGACTGTTAGCCGAACATCTCTAGTAGAGACAAAACTTTATTTTACATTCGGTGGAATTAACAACTAAACATTAGCTACGAGTAGCTATTGACCGGCGACTCTAGCTTTATAGTGCATTTACATATATCCACATACTTTTATACACATGTTAAAATTGTTTAGGTCCCTATAGTCAAAATAATGAAATGACGTCTTGAGATTTTCGTTTTTGTTAAGAATCTCACTGTAACAGAGAAGAGGTATTGCCCATAAAAAAAAAACAATATCTCGACTTCTGACAATTAGTTGGACTAGTTTCTAAAGGCCTGTTGATAAATCCAAGGCGGTTTTAAGATTTAATTAATTTGTACAGTATACAAGAAAAGAGATGTTCAGTTTATATAAATCAACAAAAATATGTTGAGCATTAAGATAAGATATTATATTTAATCGGCAAGTCATTTATAATTAACAAGCTGTCGTGAGCTTTTACAACCGAGCATAATCTTACTCTTAGTCATGTTAGTTGAATATTTAGTCATTTCTTTTTCTAATATCAATGTTTTTCGGCTTCAGGTGTCTATAGGTTTTGGATCAATGGTTTCATTTAAAAATGTCAGATCCATCAAACAGGTCAGACAAGACAGGAACCAGAGTGAATGAATTAGGCTGGCCGATGAAGCCCTATCAAACTGCACAGAAACTGGCAATGCTTCATTCATTTTACTTGTGATGCGAGTGGTAGGTTTATATCTTTGAACAAAATTTTATACTAATTTATTCAAGCTCGATTGTGAAGAAAAAGTCCGCATCTGACATCATTGAAAAACAAGTGGCATTTGAGGAGGTACGGTCGTGACCCCAGTAGGGCTTCAACGACAACCTCCGGGATGAGCGGCATACACATTAGGCTCAACACAACAACCCCCTTTTTCATTTTTGAACATTGTAAATAATATACTAAATGTCTCTAACTTAAATAATTCTTAATCAAGCATTGAAATTGCCGTGAATATTTATTAGCCTAGTATCTGGGACAAGTTTGATAACCAGCTAAAGTGCAGGTGTCATTCTGGAGTTCTGGCACTTTAAATGCCAACATTGGACAACATTTTTAATTAAGTGTTGTCCAATCTTTTAACTTAAATCATTCCTATCCAGTTTTCACTAAACTAAATCTCGGCCAAGGTCCATAACCAGCTAATATTATAAGTTATGGTCGACTCAGAGTTATCGTCATTTGAGAGCCAAATTTGGAACAATTTAGAGCTGTCAATTGATGGGCATATTTTGTCATAGTAATTGCATTAAAGTTTTGTATTTATTTGATTTCAGAAGTGCCAACACAGAGAATGCTACAATATCCACCTTGAATGACAGCAGAAACCATATAAAGTTGTACTGTGGACAGTTTCAGCCTTGTGGAAATCTTATTTGTTGCGGAACACTGAAAACATGTACACAAACACAAAGTCCAGTGATATTTATTTTTGAGGTCTACAAATAAATTTAACGTAATTTCTCTTTGTATTTCTGTTCACAAGCACTTGGAATTGTTGCTTATTTGACATCAGTGGCTTTCATTCATATCTGAAAATGTAAAGACACAATAAAATAGGGGTAGTTGATGTTCATTTTGTATGTTACTCAACCAAATGGAAAAGTTATATTGTGTAAGTTACTGCCCTAAACTGTAAGCTTTTTAAACTTGCATGACTTTTAAACAGACAAATATTAGTCTTTCAATGCGGTAGCTCTCAAAGAATCTAAGCTACACTTGAAAGTGTTACATAAGCAATTGTTATGATTGAGTCATAGCCCATCAGTCATTTGGGTATATAGCCATATAAAACCAACCAATTGATTTGCTGATCAGTAAGAGTCAGTTGGTAAGCAACAGCCACAAAATGAAACAGTCGTTAGAGAAAGCCAGTCTATTAGTCAGTAAGAGGAACTTAGTCATATTTTATCAGTCAGCAAGTCAGAGTGGCAGTCAGTGAGTCAAGAAGTCAGCCACACTTGCGCAGTCAGTAAGACCAGAGATAGTCTATCAATATCATGATCAGTCCGTTGCAGTTCATTAGCAGTTCATTAAGGGGATGTTCAATCATAATTGATGACTGATAGTCAATCAGCAGTTCATTAAAGGGATGTTCAGTCATAATTGATGACTGATATTCAATCAGCAGTTCATTAAGGGGATGTTCAGTCACACTTGATGACTGATAGTCAATCAGCAGTTCATTAAGGGGATGTTCAGTCATAATTGATGACTGATAGTCAATCATTAGTTCATTAAGAGGATGTTCAGTCATAATATATGACTGATAGTCAATCAGTAGTTCATTAAGAGAATGCTCAGTCATAACTGATTACTGATATTCAATCAGTGGTAAAGTTAGGGGATGTTCAGTCATAATAGATTACTGATATTCAATCAGCAGTTTATTAAAGGGATGATCAGTCATAATTGATGACTGATAGTCAATCAGCAAGTCATTAAGGGGATGTTCAGTCACATTTTATGACTGATAGTCAATCAGCAGTTCATTAAGGGGATGTTCAGTCATAATTGATGACTGATAGTGAATCAGTATTAAGGGGAATACTCAAGTCATAATTGATGTCTTATGTTCAATCAGCAGTTCATTAAGAGAATGTCTAGTCAGACTTGATGACTGATAGTCAATCAGTGGTTCAGTTAGGGAATGTTCAGTCACACATTCAGCCTTAATTAATAAGTCAAGAGTCAGTCAATCAGTTGGGTTTAACACTCTCTAATTCTAACATCTGTGTGATCTGATCCATTGACCCTAAATCAATACTAGAACAGGTGAATCTTTGCATGAGGCACCAAATACTACCAAATATAAAGTATATTATGAGGAAAAATTAGCTGTAAAATTAATGGACACATGAATTAAAATTCATCCGCATTTCCTGCCCCAGCAACCCATCCATCCTATCACCTCTTGAAATTTGTCTATAATATCAATTGTATACAAGTACTTACCGTGGGGGGTTAAGGATCTTGGCACATTATCTTTCAACTGGCAGGCTGTAGGACAATCTCTCAGGCTATTGTGAATATAAAGAAAGCACACTGATGCTCACAGTTAAATGCAGCCATGCTATCACTCTTTAAAGATCTGTAAATAAAATAGTTAATAACAATTTGATTTTCCAAGTTATAAACATATGAAATCTGAAGAGTAGGAAGAATATTGTTCTCATATTCAAACTTGTTTAATGAGGTTCCAATGAAGTTTTAACAAACTTGAGGACAATGCCCCCATTATATGTTAAAACTCATAAACACCATTCTAAAATATGAATGGATAGTTACTAAAATTAATTTTCATATACTGAAATATATTTATTTTAAGGAAAATCTTGAAACAGAAATCCATTTGCTTGTTGTGAAACCCCACTTCCTGTCAATATCAGTTTCCAATACATGTCTTTTTCAAAATCAAATAGTGTTGAAAACATTAGCATAAATCTAAAACTGGAAACTTCTCATTTCCTCATTCTGGAATATAATTATCAAATTCAAAATATAAAAAAATGAACATATTCCTTTAACTCTTATCCTGCTGTGCAGTTTAATCATGATTCTGCACTATTTGAATATCACTGAATAAATTTTCAGTGATAACCTCTATCAACAAGTCATGGTACTGTCCTAACTGAAAGACGCAATGTACAGTAAAGTCCATTTAAGACATTAAGCAGGGTATTGAATGGTCAACAAAATTCACATTTTTTTACTTTGTGTTTGGAGGTCACATTTTCCTTGAAAATTTCATGATGTATGACAAAAATATTTTGGACATTATTAGTTATGTAAATTTGGGTAAAGTTGGTGTGTATCAATCACAAGTAATCTATCTGTTGCCAAGATTGGAAAAAAAGTATTTTATTGTTACAATACTGAATGGTATCAGACTGAAATTTCTTTTTGGACTGAAAAAAATGAAATCATGACACAAAGAGATTCATTATCTTCACTGCATTGTGCTAGAACAGTTTTGATCGGCTAGCTCAGTGGTTTGAGTGCTTGCTTTGATACCTTGTGTAGGCATGTTGGTTGATTATGTGGTCACCAAGCCGGCAAGGGGTTTTCTCCGGGTAATCCGGTTTCAACCACCATAAAAGACCACAACAACAAAGGTGATCCAGCTAAAGTTGTATAACTTGCATTGCAATCGTTATAAAACAAATAACTGTTTATTTTAATATTGTGGAATGTAATGACCCTTCTGTCTTGCATCATGATATATTTACAAGAAACTCTTATTAAATACAATGTACTTGTATCATATATTCAATGTACATAATTAAATATTTGTCAATAATTGTCAATAAAAGCAGTTGGCAAAATACATCATTTTTGGTCTTTGATAAAAACTTATGTTCACTGATTCAAGTGTCACATAGTGCCTCAGCAAAAAACATTTTGTACATATACACTTACAGAAGTGTAGCCCTTCCCAAACTTTGATGGGGAGTTGAATACCATTTAGTTAAATAATCATCAGACCCTTTTTCCTTTTAATTGTTCATAGTCACGGCCGACCCGGATGAACTTGCCAAGACTCCGGACAAGTGCAGGTTGAAGACAGACAGATACAGATACAAGGGAACCCTAGCTCGAATATAACAGACCCCTTGGTTCTTTTACATGCACGGTGTATATTACCAATACACCGACATGAGACTACATCTGGGTTTCTAACCAGTTCATCTCTAGATTGGTTGGAAACATTGAAAAGTGTTTCTGAAATTTCCAGTACCTCTGCCGAGATTTGTACCAGGGACCTCAGTATTGGTAGTCTCGAGCATTAAGCACTTGACCACTGCACCACCATGATCAGACCCTAGAAAGAGATCATATCTTTCAACAGAGTATATAACATACGTTTGTGTTTGGTAAAAGGTATGGAACATGGACAGTGAAATTTTTAGAACCCAGATAAGAAGTAACCAAATACCCACTGAGGAGAGCTGTGGTGTAGAGGTTAAGGTGTCTGCCGCTCATCCCAGAGGTTGCGGGTTCGAGCCCCACTGGGGTCACGACCGTACCTTCTCATATGACACCAGTACTGGTTTTTCCAGGAAGCAGACTTGAGAGTGACTTGATAAGCTTCAATCTTTCTTCACAATCGAGCTAAAATAAATTAGAATAAACTAAATACCCACTGGGTTTCTGGTTATCAGACATGGCTATTTCATATATATATATATATATAGTAAACTCCGTATATAACGACTCCAGATATAACGAAAATCCGAATATAAGGAACAAATTTTCTCGGCCCGACTTTTTTTCTTTCTTTATTCTTTATGAAAATGTTATATGGATATAACGAACTCTGAATATAAGGGTCACATTTAATGGTCCTAAGGAGTTTGTTATAAGTGGAGTTTACTGTAGCAAATTAACATAAAAAGGGTTGCCGGTGATACAGTATGAAGAAATTGTTTGCATCACAGACGGTGACAGACCATGCATGTTTCAAAGAACAGTGTTCATGGTTGCAGTTGACACAGACAAGAGCCAATCTCGCCTTTGGATCAGATTTCTATGATAATTACTGTATTTCAAATACCTTTGAGTATTTGTCTGTGCCAATAAAACTGATTTTAAAAGCCATTTGTAGTATGAAACAGAAAAAAACTCAAATTTGCAGGATAAAGGCTTTGCATGCTATGTCATTCTTTGACATTGTTGAATAACTAGGTAAGTAACAACCTATTCAAAGCCATGGCATAGACATGCAAGACTCAGGAAGCACAAAAAACAAGTGCTACTGCCGTTAAGATCTCAGGTGCACTGTACATGAAATACAGAATTTTATTTCATTTCTGTCAATTTGTTTAAAGAATGATTTATACTATTTATAGAGGCATATAAAATAAATTTCATTCCTTTCTTGTTTCCATACCAAAATGGTACATGGTACCAGTAAAAAGACATCAATCATGTCAATTCTGTAGGTTCCCTGGTACATGTACATGCTCTAGTTTAGGGTGTCTGATGGTTAAACAGCCTCTGTGGTAGAGTGGTTAGAGTTGCTGAATTGAAATCTCCTTAACCTCTAATAAATGATGCGGTGATCAACATTAATGGGCTATCAATCTGGAGGTCCCCGGTTCAATTCCCGGCCAGGGCACTGAAAATTTCCCAGCTGCCTAGAGATAAACTGGTTAAATAACAGAAGTACTCTCTCATGTATCGGTGCTATACACTAGCCACGTTATACACATGGCAATAATAGTCAGTTGTGACTGGTTGCCATTATCAGAAAATAAAAGAAATAAATAAATAGACGGAGGACAGTAGGCCCCAGCTGTGCTACTGACCATGCTGACCCTAGCCTAACTAATTGTGCGTCAGGGCTTTTAGCTTTATACGACGGCCGCCCTTTAAGACAGTAATCTATGTAGATCTAATATCAGTTTGTAAAATTGGTCGGTCTTGCAGTCAAAATATTGAGGCTACGACTGACCCAGTCGTTTTATGTAAGAAAGTTAGCAGTTTCTTTCAAAGAATAGGAGTCTAGTACTGGTTTTTCATAGGAAGATGGTAAGGTGAATTGCATGTCTGTAAAAATGACAAAATATGGTTGGAACACATATTTAACCCATACAACTTGTGAGTAAAGGACCCAATTTTTATTTTACAGTTAAAGTGTGACCTTTCTAATTTCACAAGTAATGTCAGAATTGTAAGTGTGTATGAAAGCCATGCAATTCGTTCAATTCTTCATTCCAATGATTGGTCGGTCATGACAACCAATGCTGCCACCAAAATTGAGAGAAGGTGGTGAAATAAAAGTTCGAGACAATATGGGTACGAAGATGCTTTGTATACCGGCATTTTCATAAAACAACAATGATGTAAAGAAGTATTTCCACTTCATTTGAATAGAATATAAGTTACCCTGGTAACGTAATCAATGGTACTGGTCTGTCAGCGCTGTTTACTGTTAAAAATAAGAATGTTTTTGCTTTAATTTACACTTGTTACTTTCACTTCCGCCTTCCCTCGCACCGGTTGAAAAGCGCGTGCTGATTCGTCACTTACAATGACGTAAGACCATGCAAACACTGTTGTGGAGCGTGCACGTCAATATTTTTGTTTTCTATGCATTTTTCTGCAGATATCTTGCCGAAAATTAGTTTTTTTGTGGATCATTCATGTTTGCCGCCATTTTACTTGCGATATCGTAAATATTTACGAGACCCCCGACCCTCTCGTAAAGTTACGAGAAAATTGCGAGGAAATTTACGATATCGTAGCTACGAGAATGTTGATAAGACGGGTAAAAAAGATACGAGAACGTTGCGAGACACTTACGAGAAAGTTACGAGAAATGTTTCTCGTAAGTACAATGATAAGACGGGCCCTATGTCACTAAAAGCAGTAGATACTCTTCCACTATAACTTTTGTTTTGTTGGAAAAATAAATGCTATTTAATTGCAAGATATCGGGATATCACATGTCTGTTGGAATGTTTTCAGCACTGTAGACCTCGTACCCTTGTTAGGTATAATGTCACTAAATCTGTTTCTCCTTCTAGTTTAATTTTTGATATCTTTATACCTATCATTCTACTATGAAGTTGTACATGGTGAGTTTCACTGTAAAATATTTCTAACCTACTTCAGATTGACTAACTGTGGTCTGTTTGGAAAACACACTTAACATATCTTTACTAATACTTGTTTATTGTTTGTTTATTGTTAAAATTTTATCATCACTTCTTAAAGTAATATTTCTCACCATTACACAAGATTTAGTTTTTTTTTAAACACAGAACTTTAATATTGTGATTTATGTACAAATTGATACCAAGCTGATTATCACTGTATTTAGCTTTTTGTCTTTTTACAGTTTTTTCGTCCAACAAAGTTATCTTAACTTTTAAGAAAGATTGCCTTGTTCAAAGTTAAACCTAATGTGATTAAATGTATTTTTTTCAGTTTAAACACATGTCATTTTAGTATTAGCCAGTGTTGATCAGTAGTGCTGGGATGAGTACACAGGTACCTGTGGTCCTGGACGGGTAGAGCATTTGTCTGGGTACAACATTACTATCTACTGGTACTATCCATGCAGAAGTAAAACAAATGTCCCAGCTCTACTGTTCAGTGCATTTATTTCAGTGTTGTCAAGTGACTTTGACTAAGAGAGAAAATATTGAAAGTAATAGGATATGTGTTTCTTCTTTTGTCTTGTTTCATACTAAGATGCATATTATGCCTGCCAATTATAAAAAGAAAATTGTTGAAGATGTTTAACATTGATCTAAATTAATTATCTGGTTTTAAATTAATCACTTAATAATTTATCAGCCTGAGGAATTATTTGCATGAAGAAGTTGTTGCAGTTTTTGTCAGTGCTTTCAGTGTGAGTGTGTTTGGTATTTCAGCGGCATGTTCATCATCCGACAGTCTGTATTCTGAGACAGATTTAGACACTTATGATCGACCTAGATTTGAGTTTAGAAATCGTATTGTCCCGTCACATGAGATCCGTAGTGGATCTATAACTCGGGATGAGCTCCATCAAATGATTAAGAAATTGATATTTGAGCCAGAAGGTATTTTATTTAAACTTGATGCACACTGCTTTTGCAGCACCCTGTTCAGTCTAACAACAAGGAAACCTTTGTCAAGTATAATCAGACCTCTACCGGTTTTATATTTCAGGTGTTTTGTTATGTAACATTTTCACCAACAGTACGTTTGCTCTAACACAATGCTTGTTTAGCCATGACTTGCCTTGTCTGATTGTGTGTTTGTCTTATGTTAACGTTAGTTGGGTCTGCAGAAACATTACTCTAGTTGATTGATGGACCATGTCTTTCTTTAATGTCTATAAACAAAACTCTTGAATGTATACAAAAAATTTATAATGCCAGATTTTCTATGCTCTTCTCATAAAAATGCATTTTCACGAAAGTGAAATCTTTCTCATCTTTCCTTCTGTTCCATGTAATTTTGAAAATTTCAATACTTAATTCAAGAATGGCCTGGTTTAGAATCTAATTTAAATATGTTCAGAGTGACTTACATTTAGACAGACTGTAGAATTGAAAGGATAGAGGTCAGAACGGAAAAGTTACACTGATGCTTAGACATATATACAGTCTGTTACTTTTTGAGCTCTTCATTAATGGAGGAAATGAAAGTATCTATCTATTTAAAACCTGCAACATAACTAGAGAAACATCTTTTAAAGTCAGGGTGTAATGATATGTATTATGTGGATGTGTGTATTTCTGTGTAACCCTGCTTGTTGAGCACCCTGTTTCACAATGTGTTTTACCTTAGTTCACCATTTATTGCACCACTTTATGTCATACTGTCTATGTTTATTTTCAGGCCAGTGCTAGGATGGTTCGTGTAATATATATGTTTTCATTACCTGCTTTCTAGAGATATTTTCCGACTCAGTATATACACGCCAGTTAGATAATAGACATATGCTAGTAGTGACAAGACAGAATATATTTTAGGTATTGATTGTGACAACAATAGTTGTTAAGACAATACTTTCATGCTTACTACCACCTGCCTTATTTAAAAAGATGAAAGACAAGGTAATGCTCTTAATTTAACTGTCTGCCGGTAATGCATTCATGTCCAGTCTTCAGTTTGAACTGTTCCAATCCTATTACTTCTGATGTAGCAATAATCATCATGGCTACAATGGCTGAGGAAGTTTATCATGACACATGGAAGATTCTTGATTCAGTACTTCTGACAGCTTAGCCTGTGTTTAACACTATCTTTGAGGCAGTTTCAGTCCTGCATGTATTTGGCAATGAACCAGTACCAATGTCTTCTCCAGATTTTGAGACAGTGTCTTCTGTCAGAATTTCCAGGTGATGTTCAATAACCAAGCTTACTCACCTTTAGAGTTGCTAGATATCCAGTGCTCAGATCACTGTTGCTTTAAATGAATAAGTTGTTTTCAGTTTGTCATTTTGTATGGCAATTTTACAATTAAACATTTTATTAAAAATTAACATAGACTTGTAAATGTGAAAAGATTTAATTTGCAATATGTCGATGATAGTACATTGTTTTAGGTAGACTTGTCGATTGGTGAACAGGCATAGTCTAGTGCTGTCCTGGTCATTTCAAATTTAAAATGACTGTTTCAATTAATAATGTTTTAAAACAGGAGTTGCTGTAAAAATGTAATCAATATTTTTACACAGAATATAGATATGTATAGGTTTAGATATGTATGAAATTAATTAGGTTAGATACATGTAAGTAGGGTGACAACTCAACCCTAGGGCAGACATCCTTTTGATCTCTGTATTGTTCTTTTATCTCCAGTATTGTCCGTAATTTTCGGCAGATTTTTTCTGTACAAAACATTGAGAAATATGATAAAATAATGAGAGATTTGTTCAGAATTTGTTTTAACATGCAGTGTACATGTACATTGTATACATAAAGGATATACATGTATGTTTTCTTTAAGTAATGAAAATCTAACCAGCACATCATAATAATGCAGAGTATTTTGGAATGTACATAAAGAGAGACATATGATCAACATATTATTTTACTGAGTTTCAAGTAGTTGTTTTTATTTTGACTGTATAATCGCATGCTTTTTATAGGAATAATGAGTTGTTAATATGGCAGAATTGTAATTAAAATTGGTAACTTATGCAGTTTTAATTTAGTAGTGTAAATACATAGTCTGCATGCGATATATGCTTAATATTTATTAACACAGAGAAAGAGAAGCAACGGGCAGCAAGTCGGGGAACACCTGTCATAGGTAATGTTGCCATGGTTACATGAGAGTGCTGCTTTGCTACAATAGTGTCCTTGTAGAGCTGATGTATTAATGCTTTATTAGTATATTTTGATGTGACTGCTTTGCATACATATATAACTAACCGCAGAATTATATTTTGTATAATTCCTTGACCTAACAAAAAATGTTCTTACATGCTTGTTCTTGTTTCAGCCTCTCACTTGGAATTAATATGCTCTTTATTTTCCTGCAAGTCACAGATGCATTATTCTGCTACATTTCTTTGTATCTTTCAGCAATGCATGATAAAGCAACTGGGTCAAGTTTACCTGTGTACTTCTATTCGAACTGTAAACTATATTTGTGTGGCATGGAATACAAAAGTGACATCTGTTTTCAGTTCTTTCACATTCTCTGAAATTGAGATGCATATCACTTTCCACAGTAGCTCTAACTCATTGTGTCACTTTCAAACTCATAGTATAAAACACATTGTATCACCCTCATTGTAGCAAACTCATTGTATCACCCTCATTGTTGCATACTCATTGTATAAAACTCATTGTATCACCCTTATTGAGACAAGCTTATTGTAGCAAACTCATTGTAGCAAACTTATTGTAACAAACTCATTGTATAAAACTCATTGAGGCAAACTCATTGTAGCAAACTCATTGTAGCAAACTCGTTGTATCAAAATCATTGTATAAAACTCATTGAGGCAAACTCATTGTAGCAAACTCATTGAGGCAAACTCATTGTAGCAAACTCATTGTAGCAAACTCGTTGTATCAAAATCATTGTATAAAACTCATTGAGGCAAACTCATTGTAGCAAACTCATTGAGGCAAACTCATTGTAGCAAACTCATTGTAGCAAACTCGTTGTATCAAAATCATTGTATCACACTGATTGTATCTATTACATTTTGTTTATTTCACCAAATAAACCTACTTAAACTCTGCTTACATTTGCTCTTTAAGAACTGTTGACTACCGAATATCCCTAAACAAACGAGGCACCTAGGTGTTCATTACAAATCATTGACTGTAGATATCTAAATAAACACTGTCCCCAGACACTATCTCACTGATTATTTTACAATTCTGTCACTGTATAAGTATAATCTAGTGACTGGCTGTACTCTTACCTGCACACCACAGTTCTTTGTCTGTCCTTAATCCAAGTTTAAATACTTGACTTGATCACAGTGCTAGTTTACGACTTCCGCAGGATTTTCATTGGCATGATAAATTTGCATTTTTTTCAAAGCTAAGATATTTATGTTACATTCTAAGACTTAACATTGAAGAGCTGTATTTTGGGAATTAAGAATAAATCTTAACTGTTGAATCATGTGCATTGGTTGCGTTTATATGTGAGCTTTAAATATCTATTAACATGCTTTGAATAAATCGAATGTGTCCAATGATAACATAGCTTATATACTAATCCAGCAGTTCCTGTAGGGATGAGACATTTTGTGTACATGTTAATATCTGATACCATGTATTATAGGAATATAGTGAACAGAAATTGTAAGTGTTGCTAGGAGGTTTACTCTCAGATTAATGAGATTAGTAGTTAAAATTATGATTATGTATTACCTACAAAATTAATATTCATGAAATTAAAGTTACTAGAAATACTATTCTACATTGTATAATACTTCTCTTTTTTGTTATTGTTTAATAAACTCTTTATATTTGTGTTTTGCTTTTAATTTCTCCTGTCTTTCTAACTAACCGGTGTACTAATTACATTGAGAAGTGTCAGATTGTCATACAAGAGCAAGGTGGTAAATGTTTACTACATGTATAAGATGTGACTGACTGACATTCTTCATGTTTTACAGTTGAGCTTGAGGTACACAGGGGAACATTGTCGTCAATACGCCGCCAGGAGAAGGATGATGATGCACAGAGTGTGGCATCTGAGGATCTCAGAGAATATGATGATGAGTATAAACTGCATTGGGACAAAAAACCAGGTATTGTTGTTCTCTTGTAACTGGCTTTATGTTTTACAATAAATTTAATATACACTCAGGCTTGTAGTTGACAGACAGGTAATGGATGCAAAGGGACGCTACTTGAAGCATACTGCTGATCTGAAAATGACTGTTTTGGATATAACAGTTATAGCTATCTCAGCAAAGTGCCTGATAAATCCAGGTACTAATGTATGTTCAGCAGAACACACAACAAAATTGTGACAGGATAGACAGCTGTGATCAATATGTTTTAAATTGAAGAAATAGAGCATTCCTATCAATTTGTTGGACTTTGTTTTGAAGTATGCAGAAAAAACTTCTTGTAAGTAATAAAAATAGAGAGAGTTTACTATAATCTAAATTGCAGTACAGGAAATTAACAAAAGATTTTCATTGTATTTGTTTGTTTGTTAATCTAGAAAGGAAAGCGGGTGTTTACAGCCTGGAACCTGTGCGTGCTGTATCTACTGAGGGAGGGGTTGAGATTTTATCCAAGTCTGAGGACAGGTTTGATAGGATCAAGAGAATGCAAGCTGGTCAGACGTAAGTCAATCACTAGAATATTTACAATGCTACTGCATCTTCATTGTAATTTTGTAGCATCACTGACTGTGAATTGTAATACTTCCAAAATTACCAGCAAACAATAAAGTTGGGTGAATGTGTCACAGGGTGAGAAAAATGTGCAGACTGACCAGGACTCGAACCCGGGACCCTTCGCACACAGGGCGAATGCTCTACCGACTGAGCTATCCGGCCGCCTACACATTTTCACCCCTTTTTCATAATTAAGTCCGTAACCGTGACAAATGCTAAGGAAGGGCTAAGTGTCATGGTTCTGATACTTCCATTCTAGTCTGAAACTTTAAACGATTTAATGGTATTTTTCATATTTCAATGGTTTGAGTTTTGCATAAAAAGGCATTGTAAAATCCAAACAGTAGTGTTTCTATTTGAGCAGGCCTAGAGCAGGTCCATCCATTCTACGAAGGAGGAAGGAGATGGCAGATGATGCGACAGGAGATGATGCAGCATATGATATCAGACCAGAATTAGTACCAGTTGAAGATATACTGGTAAATGAATATGAATTACTTAATTTCATTAAATAGAGTTTAAACACATTAGCTGATCTAAATTGTATTAGCTTTATTAGTAAAGGATGACTGGGGTTTTTTTCAACTGACTATCATTGAACAATAACATATTATTGTGCTTACAAGATGCTTTCTCTATACGAATTTCCCAAAAGCCTTTGGTCATCCAAGGGCAAGGTCTCATAATGCTGTATTTTGAGATCTGATTTTGTAGGGCAAAGCAAAACCTCACATGAGTCTAGAATGGCAGCAGGAGAAAAAGTCACCGAGAGAGGAGGAAGAAGACGAAGAGGAGGAGGAGAGAAAGAGAAGGAGACGTCAACCTGTGTTTATAGGGGAAGTTAGAAGTGTACTCAGAGCAAGGAAATTACAGGTAATATAAACAGCCTTATGTCAGGTAATAGGATTTTTTAAATATTTCAGAAATCATAAGTGTATTCATGGGGTAGCAAACATTAATGTTGAGAATTGATGGAATACAGTGTAATGATGTTTAGAGTTTAATGCAGTATGTTTATACAAATCTGTTGTTCACAACTGTATGTTATTTAGTTACTCATAAAAGTTGATTACACATTGTTCTAAAGTACCACCTATAAAATATAAAAGCATATGAATTGTATAATCTATTTCAGGGTCATATGAGTGGTATAACTTGTGTACAGTTTGACCAACGTAGACTGGTCTCTGCTGGACTTGACAGGGTCATCAGAATGTGGGATATAAGAAGCGGACGCAGTCTACACAAATTCTTTGGACATAAGGTTTACTTTATTTTTAACTCGGAGATGTTATTGGAAATAAAGTTACAAGAAACAGATAGCCATCCTTCCAAAATGTATAAGAATAAGAGCCTGATCCAGCTAAATAATCTATCTTGTATGTGTTCCAATTAGGCGACAACCATCTGCCAAAACAGTGATCTTCAGCTACACATTTAAGTAATAGTTTTATTACCTAGTTTTTGTGTCGCCCTTTCGGAGAAAAGGCGATACATAGGGATCGCTTTGTCCGTCGGTCTGTCCGTCCGCACGCATGATGGGTACCTTGGGTGGTAGGAGGTGTGGCCTAAGACAATAGAAATCTATTGTCTTCATTCTGTCTTTTGTCCTTTAAGTGGTCATTCTTTTGTTACTTAAGTGGTCACTCTATTGTTCGAGAACAATGGAAATACCACCTAATAACACCTTTGTATGGGTGACCGTCGGTCCGTCCGTCCGTCACACAAACTTAACGTTGGCTATAACTTTGCCATTTCTTAAGATTTCTTCATCAAACTTTACAATTGTATTGCTTATGACAATAGGGTCATGATGTCACCAAATTTTGTACGTCAAAGTCATATTTGACAGAGTTATGCCCCTTCTTGTACTTAGATTTTGTCACGAAAACTTAACGTTGGCTATAACTTTGCCATTTCTTATGATTTCTTCATCAAACTTTCAAATAGTATTGCTTATGACATAAGGGTCGTGATGCCGCCAAATTGTGTAGGTCAAGGTCATATTTGACAGAGTTATGCCCCTTTTTATACTTAGACTTTTGCTATAACTTTCCCATTTCTTAAGATTTCTTTATCAAACTTTCAAATTGTATTGCTTATGTCAAAAGGGTTGTGATGCCGCCAAATTTTGTAGGTCAAGGTCATATTTGACAGAGTTATGCCCCTTTTTGTACTTAGATTTTGTCACGAAAACTTAACGTTGGCTATAACTTTGCCATTTCTTAAGATTTCTTCATCAAACTTTCAAATTGCATTGCTTATGGCATAAGGGTGGTGATGTCGCCAAAGTTTGTTGGTCAAGGTCATATTTGACAGAGTTATGCCCCTTTATATACTTAGATTTTTGCTATAACTTTGCCATTTCTTAAGATTTCTTTATCAAACTTTCAAATTATATTGCTTATGTCAAAAAGGTTGTGATACCGCCAAATTTTGTAGGTCAAGGTCTTATTTGACAGAGTTATGCCCCTTTTTGTACTTAGATTTTGTCACGAAAACTTAATGTTGGCTATAACTTTGCCATTTCTTAAGATTTCTTCATCAAACTTTCAAATTGTATTGCTTATGACATAAGGGTCATGATGCCGCCAAAGTTTGTTGGTCAAGATCATATTGACAGAGTTATGCCCCTTTTAACACTTAGATTTTGTCACAAAATTGGTGGTTATTCTGACAAAGCATAAAAGGGCGACACAAGTGTTTTACTGAACACCCATCTAGTTCATTTTTGTAAAGTTCATGCATGAAATATACTGTTTTCGTAGTTAACTTTCTTTTTGATGGATTTGAAAATATTGGTACAGATATATTTATTTTAATAGTACTATTGGAACTATGTCACAGATTTTACATGTCATACTGCAAACTTTGAATTCTTTTGAGTTGACCAGCATTTTAGTTATCTGCCTGATGTAATCTAGAGTTATAAAAACATTTTTTGTATTACAGGGTGGAATCAGATGTCTGTATTTCATTGGTAATGAACTTGCCACAGGATCCTGGGATACCACTATCATGGTATGTTACTTTCTTGTAACCTTTTCTATCTAATAACAGCCAAGTCTTTGAATCATTAAAATAAAACTGAAATGTACAGTTGAGTTTACTATTCCCACTTATCTTAGGACTATATAGTATTACATGTTTATAAGGCGAGTTCATCGGTTGGCTCCAGTGCTTTCCTCCTCACCAGCTTCATTTTTGTCGAGCCGCTTACAAAAGCTAAATATAGTTGTCCAAATGGCAGTTTGGTGTCCGTGTGTGCGTCCGTCAGAGTTTAGTTTGTCCGGAGCATATCTTCTTCATGCATGGAGGGATTTTGATGTAACTTGGTACAAATGTTTACCATCATGAGACGGAGTGTCATTGGCAAGAACCAGGTCCCTAGGTCTAAGGTCAAGGTCACACTTAGAGGTTAAAGGTCAAATTCAAGAATGACTTTGTCCAGAGCATATCTACTTCATGCAAGGAGAGATTTTGATGTAACTTGGCACAAATGTTCACCACCATGAGCTACTCTTGTTTTTTAAAATTCCCCCCCCTTTGTGTTACCAAAAAAGCGCTACTCTTGTTTTTTATGCCCACAAAGGGAAGAATGAAGAATCGCACTGTCTGTCCGTCCGTGCTGTGTGCCCCCACTTACAAATTTGTGTCCGGACTGTAACTCTGTCATGCATTGAAGGATTTTAAAATAACTTGGCACACATGTCTAGCACATCAAGACGACGTGTCGCTTGCAAGACCCCACATCCCTACCTCAAAGGTCAAGGTCACACTTGGAGTATGAAGGTTATGGAATCCTCTATATATGCACACATTTCGTGTCCGGACTGTAACTTTGTCATGCATTGAAGGATTTTAAAATAACTAGGCACACATGTCTAGCACATCAAGACGATGTGTCGCGTGCAAGACCCACGTCCCTAGCTCAAAGGTCAAGGTCATACTTAGAGTTTGAAGGTAATGGATTCCTCTATATATGCATATATGCACACATTCGTGTCCGGACTGTAACTTTGTAATGCATTGAAGGATTTTAAAATAATTTGGCACAAATGTCTAGCACATCAAGACGACGTGTCACGCAAACAACCCCCACGTCCCTACCTCAAAGGTCAAGGTCACACTTAGAGTTTGAAGGTAATGGATTCCTCTATATATGCATATATGCACACATTCGTGTCCGGACTGTAACTTTGTCATGCCTTGAAGGATTTTAAAATAATTTGGCAC
This sequence comes from Saxidomus purpurata, assembly GCA_022818135.1. NCBI lineage: Eukaryota > Metazoa > Mollusca > Bivalvia > Venerida > Veneridae > Saxidomus > Saxidomus purpurata. The sequence continues at coordinate 64,465,514 of JAFMSR010000001.1, read as the reverse complement.
AAATGTCTAGCACATCAAGACGACGTGTCACGTGCAAGACCCACATCCCTACCACAAAGGTCAAGGTCACACTTACAGTTTATAGGTAATGGAATCCTGTATATATGCATACATTTGTGTCCGGACTATAACTTTATTATGCTTTGAAGGATTTTAAAATAACTTGGCACAAATGTCTAGCACATCAAGCCGATGTGTCGCGTGCAAGACCCAAGTCCCTCCCTCAAAGGTCAAGGTCACACTCAGTGTTTAAAGTAATGGAATACTGTATGCATGATTACTCTGTCATGCATGGAAGGATTTTAAAATTACATAGCACATTTATTGAGCACATGGAGAGGACACAGACTGTGAGGCACCTCTTTCGGGGGCATTCGTTACTTGTGAGGGACAGCTCTTGTTTAGAATTACTTCCCTTTGTTGTTACTATAAATAGCTTATATTGTAACGTTTTTTATTACTGGCCGTAGAGTAAAATTGAGACCACTTTTCTGTGGTACAACATGCATGTTACATCCAATATTTAGGTGTATTTTGACCTATCTCTACTTAGTAAGGAGTTAGTCCTTTTGACAGCTGGCGGCTCGACATGTTGCACGTTGGCATCTAGTTTGTTGATAATTATTATGCCGGCCTTTGTCAGTTTTTTCCAAGGCCATATGTCCATTCATCTACATGTTTGATTCTCGTCGGATTATTTTTGGACATTACCAGTTATTAGTAAAGAACTGTTTGTTATTGATCATTTATATAACCAGGTGACTGATTACCATTTTGTAATGGAAATACTGTTTGAATACTGCATAGCATTGAGCACAACACAAATATATCTATATTTGTAGATTTGGGATTTGCGTAATTTGTGTCGCCGTTACATCCTCACAGATCACACAGACAGTGTTACTTGTATGGCAATGAATCATGACTTTCTGTAAGTATTGTGTTATTCTGTATTGTAGCTCAAGCAATAATTATTTGTTGAACAAGAGATTTATGTGCAGTTTGAGTCACACAGTAGTGAACAGTGTTTTAGATTTCTTGATTTTGGCTTGTTGACCTTCATCAGATTACAAGGCTTTTCCCCATTAATTAGCAGGGGCTATTTATCTTCCTCTGATACTTTATTTAAAGTCATATAGCCAGAATTAATTTTCTCGTAGCCCCAAATAAAGCATTATATTTTCCAAAAACATATTACACAAACCTGTTCATCTGGCTGTGAAAAAAGCTGTAAATAAAACTGTTTACTGGAGTTACATGTAAAACTGACATATATTGTACACTTCAGTATATCAGGATCTGTGGACTGTACAGTGCGGGTATGGAGACGTACTTCCTACATGTGTTGTAATGTAATCAGAGGACATAAACAGGCAGTAACAAGTGTGGCATTTGATGGTACACATGTTGTGTCAGCGTCTAAAGACAGGCAAGTCTTTCCACTGAAGATCTTGTTATGTTAATTACCCAGCTGTGTTTGTGGTTAAATGTTTACTTGTACTATGATTCATTTCTGAGCTGATTTGAAACTTATTCATACATATGGTTAAATGTTTGATCCCCGCTCAATCACAAGCATATGTAATGATCTCTCAAATGAGACCTGTGTATAATGGTTGCATGAGGGACTGAATGGATGTGAACACTATGAACAAGTTACCACTACATCCAAGTTTTCAGATTCACACACAGAAATTATATTAGGTAGACAAAAATCAGAATCAAACTGACTTTGTAATAAGCATGTTCTTCTATCAAGCTAAATATTTATGATCTTGAGCTTTTAAACTCGGTTAAGTTGGATACATGTTTATGCTCCTCAAAAGGGATGCATGTAGTTGATGGTTTCTCTGTCTGGCACCATATTTCTGCAACCTCTGAGTGGTGTTCAATGAAACTGTGTGTGAAGCTTTAGTAAAAAGCTCTAAGCATGTCAGTGCTCAGGAATGTGGGGTCAAAAAATAGGTCACCATGCCATATAATAGAAAAACCTTGTAAACCTCGAGAGACCACATATGGCATCCAATCATCCTGAAAGTTGGTCAAATTGTTTGCCTTGATAATTTTTAGGCCAAGTTCGAAACTGGGTCTTGTGAGGTCAAAAACTAGGTCACACAGTCAAATAATAGAAAAGGCTTGTGAACTCTGGAAGCCACATTTTTCACCCAATTTACTTGAAAATTAGCCAGAATGTATGTATTGATGAAGTCTAGGTCAAGTTCGAACTGGGTCACTTGTTAAAAACTAGGTCACCAGGTCAAATCATAGAACAGGCTTTTGTTACTCTAGAGGCCACATTCTGGGGTGAAAGGCTAGATTTGGGTTAAATCATAGAAAAACCATGTAAACACCCTAGAAGCCATACTTAATACCCAATTGTCTTGACATTAGTCAGAATATATTTATTGATGAACTCTTTGTCAGTTTCAAAACTGGGTCATGTTGAGTGAACGTTACTCAGGTGAACGATACAGGGCCATCTTGTTGATTTTTTAGCTCGACTATTCGGAGAATATGGAGAGCTATTACAGTCACTTGTGCGTCGGCGTCGGCGTTGCTTCTTTGGTTAAAGTTTTGCCTGCTAAGTACTATCATGCACATATCTCAGTAACCACTTATGATATTGACTTGAAACTTTGTTCATGTCTTTAGGGGTGTCATACAATCAAGGCAGATAACTCTTGAAAAAATTTAGTACAAATTATGGCCCTTGTTTGACTTTTGAAAATTTGGTTAAAGTTTTGCCTGCTAGGTACTATCTGCTTATATCTCAGTAACCACTTATGATATTGATTTGAAACTTTGTTCATGTCTTTAGGGGTGTCATACAATCAAGGCAGATAACTGTTGAAAAAATTTAGTACAAATTATGGCCCTTGTTGTGACTTTGAATATTTGGTTAAAGTTTTGCCTGCTAGGTACTATCATGCACATATCTCAGTAACCACTTACAATATTGACTTGAAACTTTTGTTCATGTCTTTAGGGGTGTCATACAATCAAGGCAGATAACTCTTTGTATAAATTTAGTACAAATTATGGCCCTTGTTTGACTTTTGAATATTTGGTTAAAGTTTTGCCTGCTAGGTACTATCATGCACATATCTCAGTAACCACTTATAATATTGACTTGAAACTTTGTTCATGTCTTTAGGGGTGTCATACAATCAAGGCAGATAACTCTTGTATAAATTTAGTACTAATTATGGCCCTTGTTTGACTTTGAATATTTGGTTAAAGTTTTGCCTGCTAGGAACTATCATGCACATATCTCAGTAACCACTTATGATATTGACTTGAAACTTCGTTAATGTCTCTAGGGGTGTCACACAGTCAAGTCAGATAACTCTTGTATAAATTTAGTACTAAATATGGCCCTTGTTTGAATTTGAAAATTTGGTTAAAGTTTTGCCTGCTAGGTACTATCATGCACATATCTCAGTAACCACTTATGATATTGACTTGAAACTTTGTTCATGTCTTTAGGGGTGTCATACAATCAAGGCAGATAACTAGTGTTTCCTGCAGGGTCAAAAAGGGGCATGGCGTTTCTGGCCAGAAAGGGCAATTTTGACGCGCTATTGTCTGTAAAAGGGGCACTTTCTCGTACATGTATTGGGAAGCTAGGGCACTGAGGATACAAACATCATAATAACTAACCTTAGTTGGCTTTTTCTATTTTCACATTTATAGCTAGTAACAGAACTACAAGTCTTTGAACACAAGTAATGAACAAAAAATAGTTTTTGATGTTTACTTTACAATATGTATCATGATTATCAGTTTATTTCAATCATGACAACTGCTCAAAATAAATAACACACTAGTTTTATCGACATCCTTAAAACAGCACTAAACATAATATCATGAAAGTCCTCAACATTTATGATTCAAGTTATTCAGATATGTCATGTTTCAATATGAAGTCAGTCATGAAAAAGAAAGACAAATGTGAGACTCATTGACAATTCTAAGCATTATAAACATTATCATTAAAGCAGTGCTATGTATTATGCTCCAGAGACTCTACTTTAAATATTTCTTGAAGCATATGAATTATGCTGTTTTTGCTTTTCCCCTAAGATAGTTCTATCTGTAATAGATTGTTGAACATTCCAAGATGCAATTACAAGATTCTCCTTTTTTTCTTTCCAAGGAATTTCTTTACAACTTGGTTTAAGTCAATATCCTGCACACTCTTTGTATTCATGCATATCATGAGTAGCTTGTTGGTTGTAGATACGTTCAGTCTGTTTCTATGATCTGTCACTATCAGTTTTACTTGTGAAAATACTCGCTCAACAGGAGCAGTTGACATTATGAGTGTTTGGTGTGTGGAGAGCAGCTTATTTATGTTCTGGAAGGATGCCATTCCAATGCTGTCTTCTTTCTTATGTAAGGTAGTATACATGTATGTTGGTGTGCACACACTGAAAGAATCACTTAATAGCTCCTTGAGCTCATTCCACTCTTCCAGTGTTCTGTCAACAGGCAGTCCAAGATGATCTGCAAGTAGTGTGACCTCTTGGTCACCGTGGAACGTTCCGTTTCCTTCTGTGACATCTGTAAGGTTGAGTCCTGACAGGGCAGTTATAAGTTCTGTGTTCTCTAGACGGATCTCAATTTCTTGGACCAAGTTGTCGATGAAAGTGTCTCTGGCAACTGCAACCATTTCCGCTGAACCAGTGATGTTTAGTTTTGGCAGAAGTTTTTTCATTGTACCAAGGAAAACGCCAGACTCTTGTTTCATTTTCTTTAGATCATTGACACATTTCTGTTGTTTAGATTCTATGACTGAAAGGTCAACAGTCTCTTTCTCAAAAAGTTTGGTCAGTTTTCCAAGTGTACAGCAGACGTCACACAGCAAGTGGATGAAGTAAACCTTTGGGTAGCTTTTCATCAGTTTCAGGAGAGATACTGCAGGAATTCCAGATTTGTCACCTAACCTTTTATCACGACCTTCAGCAACAGCATTCTCCAGATCCATACAGATTGCCTCATACATCTTTCTCACTGATTGTAGGGCATTCTCATGACTCAGCCACCTAGTGTGCACAGCTTTCTTTACAGTCAAATTGTTGTCAGATTCTGTTTCACCAAGTTCTCTAAGCAAGTTTTGCATTTCATTGAGGCTGCTTGACTTCACAGTGCTGTAGTTGTAATACTTGTACAATGCCGTCAGGAGTTCATCAACAGACTTGATTTGCTGAACACTGTTGAATGCCTTTGACACTGCAAGTTGTAACCGGTGATTCATGCAATGCACAGCTATGACATGGGGATTGTCTCTTTTCAGTTGAGTTACAACACCATTTTTTTTACCTGTCATGACAGATGGTCCATCACTAGCAAAAGAGGTAATTCGTTTCAGTGGCATGTCAGTGTTCTGTAGGTAGTTCTTTAAGGAGCCATAGATGGTGTCTGCAGTGCCATTTGGTAACTGAATATCTTGAAGAAAGGACAGCTGAACACTTCCATTGCTGATGTACTTCCCCACTACAGCGAGATGTTTACGAGCAGATACGTCAGTGTATTCATCAATCATCACGCCTAGGGTATCACTAGATTTCATGTCTTCAACTATCTTCTCCTCAACAACCTCTGCCTGACATTCAAGAAATTCATCAACAGATTCGTGTCCTGTGTAATTGGCATTCTTGCCTTTGTTGAGATGAGGTAAGTACTTTGCACCAAGATCACAACACAGTTCTATGAGTGGTTTAAACAGAGTGGTGTGTGGCAGCTTGTGTTGAATGAGGAAGTACAGAACTTTCTGAGCATCTTTTAAGGCATTGGCTTCATTGGAGGACATTTTGTTTGCCATGGATTCTATGTTAGCCTCTTTGGATAATTCAAGTGACATAGCATCTTTGTGTTAACCCGAGTTTGAGTGCTTATTGATGGAGTCCAGACGGAGAGATGTACATCCAACACTGACCCACACGTTCTGTTGTTTTAACCATTTTGTACACAGGTTACAGTACATTGCTTCATAGCTGTGACCATCGGGGCTGGTCTCTACCTTGCATTGGAGCCATGGTCGACCTTCCATCCATTTAGTATTAAAGGATGTACCGTGTCCACTGTTCTTCTTGCGTTTGTCCAGATCAGGATAGGCAGATGATGAAGTGGCGGTCAAGCTGTTGTCTTCGACACGATCAGTGGGCAGTCTGTAAAAAGAATTATAAATTTGATTCTATATCACTATATATTATTTTAGTTCTTTTTATAATTTATTACTCAATAATAAACCAGTGTAAATGTATGAAACTCGCTAAATAAGTGCAGGTTTTCATTCCCTTCCGTACTTTGATTGCTGCATGATGATCTTTAAAAAAAATGTTGGCCAGGATAACGCAAAAATATTGTATGAAATATTTAATTTGTGTTATATTCTTATGTTATTTTTGCCCAAAATTTTTTCTTCTACTCACCCAATTGTTGGAGACAGAACCTCAACGACCGGAGGATCGCTAGCAGATGATTCGGAAGCGGGCACGGCAGCAACAGGTTCAGGATCATGACATACAGACCTGTAAACAAAACAAATAAGAAAACGTAATACTGATATTCACCAAATTCTGTTATTATTTCCATAATAAATTACGTTTTTTAAAAGTAAAATTCAGCCCGTTTACTTACATTTTTCTGCATAAAAATCGGGTACAGACGAATTTATTTTTGCCGTTTTGCATACCCTTTTTCGTCATTAATCAGCGTCAACGGCAAAATATTATTGGACATTTGTTTTAAAAATGAAAATCAAAAAAATTGTCATGAAAATCATTCAACTGACTTTTTATTCCCTTGCTATCTACAAGCATCTATTTCAAAGAACAAAATGTTATAACCAGTATATGCAGACACTATTTACAAATTGCTCTATACAGCATTTACTCGTGAGAAAAATAACACTTCAAACAAAAATTACCTGGCATCATGATTGAAAAAAGACGTAATAATCCTATTTGTTTTTGCAACTTTGCAATTTTGTTTTTCTAATTGCGATGTCCTACGGTTTGCGGAAGGCATGTTTAAAGATCGTATTGAAAATAATTTATTCAATCACTAAATGCGAGCAAGCACGAATAATGAACTAAAAGTTTTTCAAAATATATGATTCCTAATAACTTACCAAATTAGCGTAATTAAAGAAATACCACACAGTTCAAACTCACCGTTTCTAGAGCCGTCATCAAAGGACGTTTTCACACTATTACCTTCATTTGTAATGGAAATGATTATCATAACAAACAAACAATTTTAGATTAATTTTAATTGCAATCAAACAGATTAGCGAAAATTAAGAGGCGTGATCCGCTACATGTGCACTAAAGGTTAATTATCCCAAAAAGATGTGAAGGTGGGAATAACGTCACACAGATAGCGTGAATTAAACAGTGATTTGCTACACGGGTACCACTTGATTGCCACGTAAATTTCCCTACATGATCTATACGGAAGAAACGTCGCTGTTTATCGGGAGGCGGACCTCGTGTCGGATGACTTCGGTTTCGGCTGATCGATTTATAGGCTAACACTCGTGTATATTGGAAAAGTAAACTTGTTGACATTTAGGGCGGGATGGCGGCAAGGGCCTTTGATAAAGGCAGGATGGCGCATTGCCAGCTATCAAAAGGGCAGGACGGCGCCGCGCCATCCTAAAATGCTCTAGCGGAAACACTAAGATAACTCTTGAAAAAATTTAGTACAAATTATGGCCCTTGTTTGACTTTGAAAATTTGGTTAAAGTTTTGCCTGCTAGGTACTATCATGCACATATCTCAGTAACCACTTATGATATTGACTTGAAACTTCGTTAATGTCTCTAGGGGTGTCACACAGTCAAGTCAGATAACTCTTGTATAAATTTATTACTAAATATGGCCCTTGTTTGAATTTGAAAATTTGGTTAAAGTTTTGCCTGCTAGGTACTATCATGTACATACCTCAGTAACCACTTATGATATTGACTTGAAACTTTTTTAATGTCTTTAGGGGTGTCATACAATCAAGTCAGATAACTCTTTGTATAAATTTAGTACTAATTATGGCCCTTTGTTTGACTTTTGAAAATATGGTTAAAGTTTTGCCTGCTAGGTACTATAATGCCTATCTCAGTAACCACTTATGATATTGACTTGAAACTTCGTTAATGTCTCTAGGGGTGTCCACAGTCAAGTCGATAACTCTTGTATAAATTTAGTACTAATTATGGCCCTTGTTTGACTTTTGAAAATTTGGTTAAAGTTTTGCCTGCTAGGTACTATCATGCACATACCTCAGTAACCACTTATGATATTGACTTGAAACTTTTTTAATGTCTGAAGAGGTGTCACACAGTCAAGACAGATAACTCTTGTTTAAATTTAGTGGAAATTATGGCCCTTGTTTGACTTTTGAAAATTTGGTAAAGTTTTGCATGCAAGGTACTATCATGCACATATCACAGTAACCACTTATGGTAGTTATATCAAACCTTGCAATAGTGTTCAGGGTAAATTTTGTATCAAACAATTAATTTACCAAAAATTAAATCTATAGTTATAGATTTTGACTTTTTTTATGATTCAACTTTCCTAGTTTATACTTAATAGTTAGCAGAATTTTGTTTTGCTATTATACTGATAAAAGTTTTGTTTTATTATCAAACACCCACAATAGTCAAGCGTGCTGTCTTATGGACAGCTCTTGTTTCGTTTTGTGGTTTTATAAAGGTCCATCTCCCATTGTTATAGGGATGAATGATGAGACCTGGTACACCCTCCCAACATGCCTACTATCTAACATTCATTTTATTGCCGAAAAATGGAGATATTACATATATTGTCTTAATGCATCTGATTGGATGCCTAAAGATTTTTTACCTATTCAAATTGTTACTATTTATAGTAAGTTATATAATAAGGTCAGATAATGCATGTCAAAGCAGCAAAACAAAGATTAAAAGAAGGAGGGGACTGAGGTATTTAAATCAATAATGCATGGCAAGTTAACTCTTAAATAACTTTGATATGTGTGAATAACCCCTTTACCATTGCAACAGTCTATAAATTTTAGAAAGTCAATACATGTAGTTTGATTTTGACCTGATGATTTCATTGTTGCTGTCAAGGAATACATTCATGTTATTACTTAATATTACACAGTATTACATATAACATAATCTAAGGCACACATTTTTAACATAGCCTGCTTGAAGTATTCTCCAATGGATAAAGATGGCAATGTTGTCATTGGAATTGGGTCTCTTTGACCAAGCCAACGCGTCAGATTGACGGGAAGCCAAAAATAGGGCCGGTTGTAATAACTTTAGGAGAAACATTTACATCTTATTACCACTAATGCTGTTAGGTGATAAACTTAGAAACATTTGAAGCACAGATAACCCAGTATGACATCAACATAACAAAACCATAGCTTAAGCAATATTTCTGAATGAAAACATGATCACCTGAAGACAAAGTTCCATTTAATCTTTGAATGTTAAACATTTGACAAAAATGCTTTTCCCTTACTGTGAAATTCACAACATAATGTCACCAGATCTTAACATAAGCTTGAAATGTGTTAATAACAACAATGTAAGTTTATTTTAAAAGAAAACATTGAATTGAAATAGTATTAGTTCATTAAATAAGGTGTTGAAGTAGTTCATTAGTTTTGTATTTAAAAACAGGTTAACCAGCACAGTATTGTTGTAACCTTCCTATGGAAGAGTTGTTTCCCTTGTATTATGTATACAGGTATTTCCAATACCCACCTGTACAGTGCTGTAGGAAGATGATTAACTATGAGGCATCTTTCATCATAAGGTTTCTGTTACTCCACAAACAACATGTTATATCAATACCAATTACAAACCACTTATCATTAATTGTTTACAACCTCGGTTTCTACTTATCTTGTACCAATATTTACGTGGTCAAATGTCAAACAGCGTTCTTCCCCTCAAATCATGTACCAGAGTACAACTCAAGAAGCTTACCGCCAGATTATCATACTTTTCAGTACATTTCATTAAATCTAATGAATCATTTATTTTGGTAAAACATGATTAAAACACACTTAGTACTTGGCGATGTCTGAAGTTTTCTAGGTAGTTACAACATAAGATCTGTTGTTCTAGCAAAAACTTGAGTGCCTCTGGGAATCTCAGCCTCCTTATCTTACCTTTACATTGGAGGATTACACTGTCCAGATTTAAGTTAATCAGAATTTAATCCATAGTTATTATTATTTTAAATTGATTCTTTAGTACAGGGTGGAGAAGGTTTATCCTAGACATAAAAAATGTTCCACGCAATCCACATGTACTTGTTGTATTGTAAAAGTATACTGATGAATGTGAGTTTTTGCTAGGAAGTAGTCTGGATTTCTGTGAGCCTCGCTATGTGAAAACCTGAGTTTGGTTGCTGTCACTGTAAACATATAAAGAAGTATTTTTATATTCGATTTCTGTGTGATCTGTGTTTAAGCAGCAGATTGACTTTGTGTCTGTTTGCCCATCCCCCTGTCCATCCCCCTGTCCATCATATTTACTTTTTATTGCCTACCATTTTATCATGAGATAGCAATAAGAAATACAAAACACAATAACATACCTTGCATCAGTGTTTCTTAGTTATTCCTCTTTTCCATGATTATATCCTTTTCAAACCAGTATCACAATTACAGATAATCAAGTGAAATTTTCATTTGAGTAAAGTACATGTACTACTACAAAGAGTTGAAAGTAAAGGTACTAAAACTCTACCTGAAGTAATTCATGAATACTCTCCCTTTGTGACTTATTTGATGGAGTCATATCCAATGCACAATAAATGGCAGTCAAACGAAAGTTGTACAGTGTGGGGAATTGCATTAAGCAAGAACCATAACCATGTTTAAAGTAATTTTGGACTTATCTTCCTTTGTGAATTTATTTGTCAAGCTAGCATCTTGATCACTGTTAATGGCATTCAGACAAATCTTGATACTTTACAAATAGGATGATTATAGGAAGCATCTATGCAAGAACCACCAATCTCCCTGATTTATTGATTCATCTCCCTTTTCTGATGAACATATGGATAAATACATGGTGTAGATCTAGTTCATCTACATCTTTAAGCTAGTGACACATGCCTGCATTGGAACAGTTGTATTTGAGTTGACAATAATTAATCCATTAGTATAAACAGTGTTATAAAACCATGAATGAAATAGTTTGTCTGTAATCTTGAAACAATGCCATGTCTGATACAGTTATCAGTGGAATCAGTTAAAATGTATGTTTGCGATAAAACTTTAATCTGATACAAACCATAGCCTTGGGGAAATACTGGGTCTTACACCATGCTCAATTGTATTACATACATCATTTTTAAAAGCAAGTGTCATTGGCCCAAAAAAAATTCATATTTTTGTGTTGATCTTGCTGTTCTGGTATGTACCTGTCTGTTCTTCTCTCATTCTTTCACTGACTTATGATAAATATTTTTAAAAAATGCTGACAGTTTGTGATTTTAGTCGTGATAAATAGTCTGAATTTTAAAATACACCATTACATGTGAAAATTTGTTAAGTGTAATTTTCAGTTATTTGGATATGAACAAAGTAAAGGCTTAGCTAGCTCATTCTTGTATTCAAGTTTTATGAGAATGCTAGCTAAATGAGTTTTAAGCAGGTCCAGCTTATGTTGAACTCCCATAATGGCCATGCTTTGATGTCCCCAGATTAAATACACTTAAAAAACTAATGGTAAGAGTTACTTCCCATATTTGATCAGCTGGAAAAGGGTTGGGACTTACTTCTCTTCCTGAATCAGTTGCAGTTGGAACAAATTTTAGAGTTACTTCCCTTCCTTAATCAGCTACAGTTGGATAAAGTTGAGAGTTACATCCCTTTCTGAATCAGCTATAGTTGGAACAAGGTTAAGAGTTACTTCCCTTCCTGAATCTGCTTCAGTCGGAACAAGGTTGAGAGTTACTTCCCTTCCTGAATCTGCAACATTTGGATAAGGTTGAAAGTTACTTCCCTTTCTGGATCAGCTTCAGTTGGAACAAGGTTGAGAGTTACTTCCCTTCCTGTATTAGCTACAGTTGGAGCAAGGTTGAGAGTTACTTCCCTTCCTGTATCAGCTACAGTTGGAACAAGGTTGAGAGTTGCTTCCCTTCCAGAGTCAGCTACAGTTGGAACAAGGTTTTCATTGTAAAAACCACTAAAAAGATGTAATAGTAATTACGATGAAACTGATTACAGTCGCTCATGTATTTCTCTTTTCTAATATAATTTAAAAGATATCTTCAATGATTGAGGGAGGCTGTTACAGACTACAAACCGCATGCTGAACTGTAAACAATTAGTTTGTCTGTGGCCTATAGGCACAAGGTGTGCACTGTATCTCTTTCACTGGCATTAAACACCTGTTCCTCTTTACTGCATTTAAATTTTTTTCTCACAAAATTACTTTAGATTAGTGTTCAGTTACATAATAATGGTAGAAATATTTCATGTGTATGGGAGGAGACTGTACTATATGTACAAGAGTTCCAATATTGATGAGATTTAAATGACCTGACATAAGTACAGGCAATTATCTCCGCAGCTCCCCCAGTGGTACCAGGCTTACCTGGGGTTGGTGTATGTTAACGTGCCAGAGAACGTCAAAGCTTGTACCTATCTCATTCAACATCACAGGCTGCATGTCAGAAACTATTTTATCGTACATGTCATTAGTGAAAACAATTTTTCAGCTTTCAAAAGTCAGACTGAAGCAGTAAGGCTATTCTTTGTTTGTTTTACACTCTCATATCATATACATATGTTTCAACTTTGATACATTTCAGCTAAAGACTGTGTCAAAATACAAGCTCAGTACATCCACATTACAGTTTTCTAAGAGAGTTTGTTGGTAAACATTGCATGGCATAACATTTTAGAGTTTAGTTGTGTGACAGTTTATGGGTGAGATAAAATGGCACCAGATTTTTTATTGCTGATGGGATGTTTAATGAGAAGATTTTGTGTTAAAGGATTTCATAGCGTTGTAATTTGTTGGTAGGTTTTCCTGGCATAGCAATTTGTCTGTGGGTGTCCCTGGCATAGAAGTTTGTTAGCAGGGTGTTTCTGGCATAGCAATTTGTAGATGGGTGTTTTATGGCAAAGTAATTTGTTGATGGGTGTTTATGACACAGCAATTTGTTGATGGGTGCTTATGGCATAGCAATTATTTTTATGTGTTTATGGCATAGAATTTGTTTATATGTGTCTATGGTATAGTAATCTCTTGATGGGTGATTATCGCATGGTGATTTCTTGATGGGTGTTTATAACATAGTAACTTATTGGTAAGTTGTCCCGGGCATAGCAATATTCTTGAAATGTGCTCCTGGCATAGCAGTTTGTTGGTAAGACATTCCTGGCATATGTTTACTTAGTAGGTATTCCTGACCTTGTAGGTTGTAAGTTTGGTATTCCGAGCATAGCAGTTTGTTGATAGGTGTTTATTGCATAGCAGTTTATCAGTAGGGTGCTGATTGTTAGTAGAGTATTCTTGGCATAGCAACTTGTTGGTAGGGTGTTCATAGCATAACAGTTTCTTTGTAGGTGTTCATAGCATAACAGTTTCTTTGTAGGTGTTCATAGCATAATAGAAGTTTGTTGGTAGGTTGAAAGGCAGGGACAATGTTGCTACTGAAGACATGTATAATAACTTTGTCAGGATTGTGAAATATGGATGTCTTATAATGTTGCCAGCATGTTTTATGTAATGTGAGGTGTGGCATTATAAACACACTGAGAAATATGACTGCAGCTTTATTTTGTGCATATAGATGATGACATTAACATTTATTTTGAGGCTCCCTAATTTAGTGCCTACATGTGGATTACTTAATTCTTAAGTCGTTATTTAATTCTGACATTATTATCAGCAAACACAAAGTTCTTCTGTTTAACATCAACCATTCTAATGATTTTGATAAGTGCTATCTTTAAAAATCAACAAACATAATAAATTATATTTATCGTAAGTTGACGTTGTTCTCAGCATACAGCTTTTTGAAAATAAGTACTGGTATTTCACATGGTGCCGATTTTCATTAAGTTAGACTGCTCTATAACTAGTTGTTGCACTGTGCAATAGCTGTACCAAGTCTGAATACAAATGTCCCATGTTTCTAATGACAATGTCCAACACACAATTTTTAACATTGTATTTTATGTGAAATTGATAATAATTATTGTTTTGGGACTTCGACTAACTTGGTAAAAGTATTTGATCATTTTCTGTTGCACTCGTGTTTACGATGTTTCTTCACTGAAAAATTACTTTGGGTAAGCAAAGGAGTAGTGAACTAAGGTCCTGAATGACAGTATGACTAAAAACGAATTCAGGGCAAGGACTGTAGTAATTCATTAAGAATCGTCTGAAATGATTTAATATTCATTTGCTCATTTTAGACTTGGTAAATGGTTAAGCTCCCTGAGAAAATTGATTTTAACTACTGTACATATATCTTCATTTATCCACTACACATAAAAACATGAATTTGATCTTGTATGCCCTTATGATCACAAAATTTGAAAGATTGAAAATTAAGATGTTACAATGCAGCAAGAATGTTGATCAGGATTTCATTATGTTGTATATAGTGTTACATTTACAAAATTCATTTAGTAATTGCATCAGCTTTTAACTTTTATGTTTTCAACAAAAAAATGAGGAAGATTGAACATGCAAAGATCAGAGATTATAGGGAATGGCACATGAACAGTATGGTTAAAAGTACATAATTTATAACCCCCTCCATGGTCGAGTGGTTAGAGTCCCTGACTTGAAATCACTGTAACACACGTTGATTGAGGATCATGTGTTTGAGCTCTGCCCTGACCATTTCTCTTCTAGTGAGAAAGTGTACAGTTTCTGATGTAGGATCGGAGTCTAGTATTGGTTCTTCCCAGGAACAATGGTTAGGTTAAAAATGACTGAAATATGGTTGATTTGGGCATTAAACTCATACAACAACTACATAATTTATACTGTATTGGCCTTATAGATGTGCAGGTTAAATTGTAGAGTATGAAAGTATTCCTTCCAGTAAAAAAAAGCCTGCTCACTCTCAGATTTTGGTGAAGAAATATGATTCTCCAAACTCTCTAAAAATAACACATTTTAGATTTTTTAAAAAAGGCAAATAAAAAGGTTCCAGTATAAATTCCTGTCAAGTTTATCGCTATATTTGAAATTATATGCTACCAAATGTTACAAACGCTTTTGAACATCTCAATATAACTATATAGTGTAGCGGTACCATTAAACCGAATCCCACCAACATTTTCAATGGATTTTAGCGAATTGCTACCTAGACATTTACTTCAGTTGTTGATTCTAGGCAATACTCTGACATTTTATGCTTGAATATAATCATGTTGGAGAAATTAAATTTTTCACCTGAAACTGTGAGCGAGCAGCTTTAAAATCAAACAGCATTCATCATGCATCACCCAAGTGCAAAAACTCAATAAGTGCAATTGAAAACAGTTGCATTTATTGAGTTTTGCACTAGGGTGATTTGATTTTGGTGGCCATTTTATGCTGGCTGTAGTTACTGAAAAGTGTGCCAAAGGCAATGCTATATAG